>CM035420.1:20474903-20834903 GCA_020310875.1 Ceratopteris richardii
ATTGATTTGGAAAATATCCTCCTCATCCACTTTGAAATTGATGGCGTCAAGTTTTTCCCTTGACTCTTTCCCTCTTAGAGTATAATCCACTATGGATTGGCCACTTGCCTTCTTTAGGGTATCAAGTTCATTCCTTATAAGCATCCTTTTACTTCTATTTGTGATGGCATAGACTTTTTCAATCGCATTCCACACATCCTTTACATGATCAGACTCTCATATATAAACTATTATGGTGTTAAATGTATCCTATGAAATGCAAAAGATAGCTCTCATATTCTTCTCTTTAAACTCCTTCAAGGCCCTCAACTCTGCATTAGTTGTCTTGGGGTCCTTTTGATCCACTTGAGCTGCTTCTTATTCTTGAACCAAAATAGGCTAGAGTCTTTTTATCATTACATAGTTGTCTACCATGAATCTCCATGATGAAGCTTATAGACTTCACTTGAGCTTGTGTCCTTTGTATGTATCTCCTTCCCCTCATCATTTATAGAGCTTTTCTCATCTCAGATACAAAATTAGAGTATTTTTGTCTACAAAGACCACAAAAACTTGTGTAGACCCTTAGGTCCCTCTAGTGCACCCTCATCTTTAAGTAGTCAATGTGTTTATGCTCTATTAACATATCAACATAGATTCTATGGTCCTAAGGTTTTTTCCACACATATGAGACTTCAATAGCTTTGATTTGAGCTATCAATCACTTCAAATGGACTAGCTTAGGTCAATCAATTGATTTGTACAAAATAGAATAAGAAAATTATGAGATTACGATAGAATTAGGGTTTAAATCTAACTTGAATTTCTTTGCAATAGAGAACAACTAGATAGAAATAATTTGTGGAAGAAAACAAGCATATGTAACCTTCATGAATGAAAAAAATATCACTTCAATTGGATCTATGCAGAAAGATAAATGTACATCTGAAGTAGGCAATGTCCTCCAAACACTCTTCATGGGGTATTTGGTTTGTAACATTTGGTTTATGCTTCTCTTTGTGTGAAAAACTTTGGGAACTCTTTGTTCTTGCATCTTTAGTTCTACAATTCACTCAGCTCTGGATGGAAAACTTTGGGAGCTCTTTGCTCTTGCTTATCTAGTTCTCCCCTTCACTCTTGTAGCATCGACATTCATCATCAACCGGCCTTCGCCTCCAGATTATAAGTGAATATAGAACTTTTGTGAGTCTTCACCTACCCTTGTGTGGCCTTTGGCTCTTCATATGGAATTGGTTGTATTTTGGCTCTTTGTTTCTATTGGACTTTGGTATTACTAGAGAATGTACAAAGCTAAGTAACTCGTTAGGGCTATAGGCGTATATATGAGCTGGGGAAAAAACCTCCTAAAGAGGGAAAGAAGTGCCGCAATGGTCCTAGTGTGTTCACACACATCACTACCTAAATACATCAACAAATCCCCTTGGGAGTGATGCGGTGAACAAGGAGGTCCCACTCATGTGTAAGGAAGTGCCAAGCTATGTGAAATCATTCCACAAAAGTAAATAAGCCCAAAGCTTTATGGAAAGCTTAAAACTTCTCCCTAGACCCTTTGCAACAAGTCTCGCCTTATACCTATCAAATGTTCCATTAGGCTTATGCTTCAGTTTGTATATCCACTTAGTGCCAATTTCCTTCTTGGTAGGAGGCAAGTCACATAAAGACCACATACCATTCTTCATTATAGCATCATATTGAAATTGCATAGCAGCCATCCAATTTTTTGAATATTGTGCTTCATCAATCAAAATAGGATCATTCTTATCATAGATACTAGAGACATCCATACCATAGTAATCTAATGCAAAAGAAGCACTATGAGAGCCAGAGAGAATATGATATGATAGAGGTACATCTAATTTGATGTCATGCAAAGTCTACACCAGCCACTTTGGCATAGTTTTTGCCTCCTCAATAACAGGTCTCTCATCAACAACTCCATCATGCAAATCTACATTAGAAATGGAATGATATGCATCATGACATGAAACCTGTAAAGACTGAGAAGGTGCCTCATTTAGACCAGCACTACACTATCCACCTATAGAAAGAGGCAGCAAAGTGTCATACATCTCTTTGGAGCTATCAAATTTATCCTTAGTACATGCAAGTAATCGCTAAATAGCATCTTCCACAAAAGCAACATCACAGCTAATCAAAACGCATTTAGTTTGTGGATGATACAAATGATAGCCTTTATTTTCAAAATTTTACCCAACAAAAATAGATTTAACTACTTTATCATCCAATTTCCTACGTTGTTGTCTAGGCACTAATGCATATGTCAGACAACCTAAAACACGGTGATGAGCAACAGATGGGTTGCAACCATGCCAAGCCTCATATGGAGTGATAGAGAGCAATGCTTTAGTGGGACACCTATTAAGTACATATGATGCACACATAACAGCCTCAAGCCAGATTCTATGTGGTAAAGCTTGACTCTTGACCATACACCTCACCATCTCCATGAGTGACATGTTCTTCCATTTAGCAACTCCATTTTGATGAGTGTATATGGAGCGGTACAGTGGTGTTTTATCCCATGTTCAACCAAAAATGCATTAAAATCAGAAGACATATATTCCTCTCTCAATCACAATAGAGGGTGCCCATTTTACATGCTTACATATTTTTAGCCAAACTCAAAAACTGTTTCAAGTACATAAACACTTCGAACTTTGCTTTCAATGAATATACCCATGCATGCCTAGAAAAATCATCAATGAAAGTCACAAAGTATAGATAATCTCCAAAAGAGGGTGTCTACATAGGAACACAAACATCACTGTGAACAAGTTGTAATATCTGAGTAGCTTGAACTGAAGCATCCTTTGGGAATGATGAATGTTGCATTTTTCCCAAAATACAGCCTTCTCATACATGTTTATCGGATGTCTCAAGTTTGGGCAAAGAAGACACCATTTCATATTTTTGTAGGCATAAAAAACTAGTGATATTTAGATGAACAAAGCGTGCATTTGAAAGCTTTGCATCTGGCATAACCTGAGAATCATGTACTTCCCATGCTGAATCATTCATTGATTTTTCATAGCCTATGAGCTTATACAACCTAGGACATAAAATTCTAGAATCAATAATCACGTCGCCATTTGACAGATCATGAATTGTACATTTATCATCAACAAATTTCACAACCAAGCCAATGTTGTCTAATGCAAAAATTAATAACAGATTTTTCTTGATCCTTGGAACAAATAAAATCTTTAACAATGTAGAAGAACTACCATGAGGAGTAGTCAGAATGATCTTACAAACTCCCATAATAGGATAAGAGGAGTTGTTGACGCATGTGATAGTATTCCCTATAGGGGCAGGCTCGAGTGAAGTGAAGAAACGGTGTTACGAGGTAATATGTTTGGTTGCTTCACTATCAAAGTACCAAACATCTGATTCTACTACAAACATACATTGTTCATGAGAACATGGGTCATAATTGCAAACAGTAGTAAACACCCATTCTTCATTCTACACAAGATTAGCAAACTTTGTTTTCAATGTAGAGGCCTCTGCAACAACCATTCCAACCTCTTTTTTCTTGTTGATATATTTAGGTAGTGATCTGTTTGAACACTCTAGGATCACCACGGCACTTTTTTCCCTCTTTAGGAGGTTTTTTTCCCCTGGCTTGTATATACACCTATTGGCCTAATGGGTTACTTATCTTTGTGCATCATAGTGGTAATACATTCAATATTGTGTGTTGTGCTCCAAGCTTCTTCTTCTTCTTCGTTGTGTTGTTTGTGTGCTTTCGTAGGCATCTAACTCCAACAATTGCTATTAGAGGAGGTTGCCACTTCATCTACGGCATCGTCGACACCCCTCTAATCATAGACTCAAAATCATAGGAAATTTGGTGAGCATACTCAAGGTCATTAGGAGATCAAAACAGCTTTGCTATATGGTGCCAAAATCGTGATGAGCTTATTTTGGCCTCTAAACGCATTATCACAGTGCTTATGCATGCTATTTCCTCTTTTTATGCCAAAGATATATACAGGTTTCGGTTCACTAGTATAAGCATCTCAAAGTTTGCTATAGGTTTAACAGAACTCATCAAGGCAATTCTATTCAAATTTTTCAGTTACAATCATTTTTCTACATCAAGGTATTCTGGTTAGTAGTCATGGCTGAAAGCAGTGATGTATTTTGTATGTTGGTTGTTGAGGATGGACGGTATCAATTACCCATTGTAGGCTTATATGATGCTATATGTATTGGTCGTAAAAGGATTATGAAACATTTTGCAAGGTGTTGAAAAACGTCCTATTACACCTACAAATATAGGTATTGAACCTGGTGCAGATGGCATTGAAGATGCTAATATTCTTCATATTCTTGTTCGTGCTACGGTTTTTGTTGCATCTGTTGTAGAACAAGTTCATTGGGAAGGCAAAGATGTTCGAGCACATGCATTGATAGCCTTGTCTATCAAAAATGCCATTATTCCTCACATTCGCTCTTGTAGGACAGCTAAGAATGCTTGGGATACACTTACAACATTGTACCAGGCTAGGAATGAGGCTCATGTTGCTTACCTCTGAAAATAGTTGGAGAGTGAGCATATGAATGAAGATGATTTTATATTTTTCTAACAAAGATCAAAGATTTGAGGGAACAATTCATTTATGTTGATGAATTCTTGCCTAACAGTTCAGTTGTGTAGACTATTCTGAATAGTCTTCCTGATTCATACCAGAGTTTTGTGTCTACTCTTCATTTGATGATGAAAGGCAATCCAAATGCCTTGAAATTTGAGGATTTAGTCTCTGTTCTGTTGTAGGAAGATAAGTCTAGGCAAAACAGGTTCATTATCCATGTTGCAGATCAAGCTTTCTTGGCTAGTTAGAAGGGCAAGGTAAATGGAGCTCTTCTACTAGTAAAGGAAAATCTACCAATTCTGCACAATCAAGGAAAGATAAGAGAGAAGACAAGAAAACAGAAAAAAAGAAATTGTTCTGCAAGTACTATAAAGCAAATGATCATGTCATAAAGAATTTTCCAAAACTAGCTGCAAAGGAGGCAACAAAAAAAGAGGTTGGAATGGTTGTTGTAAAGGCCCCTACATCGAAAACACAGTCTCCTAATCTAGTGTAGAATGAAGAATGGGTGTTTACGATTGTTTGCAGTTTTGACCCATCTTCTCACGAATAGTGTGTGTCTACAATAGACTCAAATGATTGGTACTTTGATAGTGGGGCAACCAAACATATTACAGCTCCTCGTATCCTATTATGGGAGTTGGTAAGATCATTCTAACTACTGCTAATGGTAGCTCTTTCACTTTGTTGAATGCTTTATTTGTGCCAAGGATCAAGAAAAATCTATTATGATTTTTAGCTTTAGCCAAGATTGGCTTAGTTGTGAAATTTGTTGATGGCAGATGTGCAATTCATGATCTATCAAACGGCAACATGATTATTACTTCTGGCATTTTATGTCGTGGGCTATATAAGCTCATAGACTATGAAAAGTTTGTGAATGATTCAACATGTGGAGTACATGATTCTCAAGCTATGTTAGATGCAAATTTTTGGCATGCACACTTTAGTTATCTGAATTTTGTTAGTTTGTTACGCCTACAAAAATCTCAAATGGTGTCCTCTTTGCCCAAGCTTGAGCCACCCGGTAAACATATGTGTGAAGGTTGTATTTTGGGCAAAATGCAGCATTCCTCCTTTCCAAAAAATGGTTCACTTCGAGCTATTGAGAGATTACAACTTGTTCACAGTGATGTCTGTGGTCCTATGTAGACACCCTCTTTTGGAAACTATCTTTACTTCATGACTTTTATCGATGATTTTTCCATGCATGCATGGGTATATCCATTGAAGGCAAAGTCTAAAGTGTTTATGTGCTTCGAACACTTTTTGGTTTTATCTAAAAATTTATCAACATATAAAATGGGCACCCTCCGTTTTGATCGAGAGGGGGAATATAAATCTTCTAACTTTCATGCATTTCTGGGTAAATGTGGGATAAAACATCAGTGTATGATGCCGTATCAACTCAAATGAATGTAGTTGGAAGAACATGTCGCTCATGGAGATGGCAAGGTGTATGGTTAACAGTCAGGTTTTACCACATAGTTTTTAGCTTGTAGCTATCATGTGTGCAACATATGTACTTAACAGGTGTCCTACAAAAGCGCTACAACCTATCACTCCATACGAGGCTTGGCATGGTTGTAAGCCATCTGTTTCTCACATCCATGTTTTTGGTTGTTTGGCATATGCATTTGTGTCTGAACAACAACACAAAATACTGGATGATAAAGTAGTGAAATGTATTTTTGTTGGGTATAGTTCTAAAAGCAAAGACTATTGTATGTATCGTCCATAGACTAAATGCATTTTGGTTAGCTATGATGTTTTTTTCTGGAAGATGCTATTCAACCTTTACTTTCATGTATGAAGGAGACATATGGTAGCTCCAAAGACATGTATGATACTTTTTTGCCTCTTTTTACAAGTGGATAGTCTAGTGCTGGTCCTAATGAGGCAACTTCTCAACCTTTATAGGTTTCATGTGATGATGCAGATCATTCCATTTTTTATGAAGATTTTTGTGATGCACTTGTTGATGAGAGAGCTGATATTGAGGAGGCAAAAACTATGCCAAAATGGCTAGTGCAGACTCTGCATGACAACAAATTATATGGACCTCTATCATACCATACTTTTTTAGTCTCTCACAGTGCCCCTTTTGCATCAGAAGTTTGCATTAGATTGCTATGCTATGGTTGCCTCTAGTCTCTGTGATGAGATTGCACTTGTTTCCTTTGATAAAGTACAAAACTTTGAACATTGGATGGCTGCAATGCAATTTGAATATGATGCTATTATGAAAATGGTACCTAGCCTTTATGCGACTTGCCTCCTTGAAAGAAGGCCATTGGCACCAAGTGGGTATACAAGCTGAGGCATAAGCATGATGGAACAGTTGATAGGTATAAGGCTAGGCTTGTGGCAAAGGGTTATGCTTAGGAAAGAGGAATTGATTTTGATGAAACTTTTTCTCTTACTTGCCAAATGACTACTATTCATAGCATCTGTGCACTTGCAACTCATCATGGTTGGAATGTGCATCAATTGAATATTAAAACCGCATATCTAAATAGTGATATGCATGAAGAAGAGTATGTTTTTTAGCCATGTGGCTTTGTGCAAAAAGGGCATGAAAACTAGGTGTGCAGATTAAAGAAGGAATTATATGATTTAAAGCAAGCACCATCTGCTTGGTATAAAAAGATACATGCATATCTGATTGCACATGGTTTTGAGAACATTCCAACTAAAAGCACCTTATATGTTAACCATGGTAATGATGTACTTTTGATTATTGTTATGTATGTTGATGACATGCTGCTCACTAGTCCTCATGAGAAGCGTATTGCTGATTTTAATGCTAATTTTCATGCCTCATTTGAGATGTTTTATTTGGGGCATTTGCATCATTATTTGGGCATTCAGTTTATGCATGTTGATGGTGGAATGGGTTTGCATCAAAGGATATATATTGACACATGGCAGCATTTTGGCATTGAAGACAATGAACCTATTGACACTCATATGGAGACAGGTTTACAATTGAGTCTTCACGATGATGGAGATGCATTTGATGTTGTTCTCTATCAGTAGGCTATTGGATGCTTGATTTACATATGCATTACTCGACCAGATATTCAGTTTTTTGTCTCATAGATGAGAAGGTTTATGCATTACTGAGGTGTCAAGCATTGGCAGGTGGTTAAGTGCATCTTTCGCTACTTGAGTAGAGGAGTTATAGAAGCATCTTAGAGCTTAGTATGGCTGAGTATAATGCACAAATAGAGAAGTTAGAGAAAGGTAATTATCAACCATGGAAATTTAGAGTTAGCAACTACCTTATGGGCAAAGGATTGTGGGGATTAGTGGGCAGCACGGAGCCAATGCCTCATGTACATGATCCACAACTTCAAGCTCAAGCTCATGGCACTTAATGAATGGATAAAAATGGATAGGAGGGTCATATTCGTTCTTTTCCAACATATAAGCAATAACATGATAGGGCATATACAAGACTTGGAGGTTTGGGAGAACTTGAAGAGATTGTACTCTTCATCAACCAAGGCATGGACGATTTAGCTCAAGAATGGGCTAAATAATCTTAGGAAAGCACCAAGTAGTAACATAGATGAGTATATTTTAAATTTTAAGGAGCTTACAGATGCCCTAGGCACAATTGGGATCCCAATCGAAGAAGACCATCTTGGTGTGCACACCCTCAATGGATTGAGAGAGGATGAAAGGTGGAAAGCATTTACCACATCAGTTTAGGTGAGGGATTCCCTACCAGAATTCCATCAATTAGTCACATTGATGGTGATCGAGGAGATGAACCAAGGAGGTTCATAATCAAAGGGTAGCCAAGCCTAAGTTTTCTATGCAGGTAGAGGCAAAGGCAAAAGAGGTGGACAAAATTCCCAAGGTAGAGGGAGAGGGAGGTCAAACTCAAGCTCAAGTAACCAAGAAATCTCCAACAAAATCTATGGCTCAAGAGGTAGAGGAAGGAGTAGGGGAAGATCACATGGAAGAGAAGCATCCAATGGAGAGTGCTACAACTTGTGGAAAATCGAGCCATTATGCAAGAGATTGTTGGTCCAAAGGAGGAGGCAATTAGGGATACAAAAGGAACAAAGGTAATTATGCTAGTACTTTAGTAAATTCAAAAAATGAGAACTTGCTTATGATGTATGGGTCAAGTGAACGTGTCAATTCAAACTTTACATGGTACATTGATAGTGGTTGTAGCAACCATATGAGTTGCAATAAAGATGTTTTCTTTAATCTAAACTCACCCATCACTCAAGGACATGTTGAGATAGAGGATCACATTCAGCACAAGATTACACATGTTGGAGATGTTGCATTCAATGGATCTCAAAGCTCCAAGGTGTTGAAGGATGTGTTGCATGTGCCAACCATCACAAAGAACTTGGTTTCAGTAGTTCAAATTGTTGAAAGAGGTTATGAGGTCAGGTTCAATGATCAAGGATGTTTTGTTGAAGACCCCATGCAAGACTACAAGCTCATAACAAAAGGAAACACGCAGCGAAGACTCTTCACCATGGAGGTAAAGCCATCAACCCCTCACACTATCTACTTACCAATTTGAAATAAACAGATTGAAGAAATTGAATTTTGGCATATAATAATTGGACACATAAACTGACAAAGGATCAAGGACATGCAAAGGAAGGGCTTGGTGAGTGGTCTACCTGATCTTACATCTCAAAATATGTAACATTTGTGCCATGCTTTTCAATTAGGAAACAAAGTGGATTGCCATTCAAAAAAGGAGCACATGTGAGCAATGAAGTGTTGAATCTCATACACACAAATGTATGGGGACCTACAAGGGAGCCATCCATTGGAGATAATAGATATTTTGTAACATTTATAAATGGCAATTAAAGGTTTGTCTTGATGTATTGCATGAAGTCAAAGTCAAAGGTGTTTTACCACTTCAAGAGGTTCAAAAACCTAGTGGAGAAGGAATCAAGGAAATATATAAAGACTCTCAGATCGGATGGAGGGAGAGAGTATTTTTCGAATGAATTTTCCAATTTTCTACATGAACATGGCATCAAAAGGTGACTCACTTGTAGGTATACACATCAACAAAATGGGGTGGTAAACAGGAAGAATAGATACATAACAGGAGTGGCTAGAGCTTTGTTAAATGAAATGAATGTTCCTAACTCTTATTGGGCACATGCAACAAATACAGGCATATTCATTATGAATAGGTGTCCAACCTCAGGAGTACATGGAGTTACAGCTTATGAAGCTTGGTGTGTTAAGAAACGCAACCTTTCACATCTCAAAGTATTTTACTGTGTGTGTTATATTCACATACCTCAAAAATTGAGACACAAGCTAGACCTGAAGGTTGATAGGTGTATATTTCTTGGATATTCTGTGGAGAAAAAGGGTTTTAGATGCTATATCCCTTGCACCAAAGAGCTTAAGATATCTAGGGATGTAATATTTGATGAGGTGATGCCTTGCTATGGTAGCAAAGATGTTATATAGGTTGACGATGCATATGAAGCCGAGAAGAAGCTCAAGAGCAACAACAAAGCATGGAGATAAGTGGTCCAACCACTTCAAGCACACCATTAGAGGAAAGTAGTACATCAGCTTGGCATGGAAGGACAAGGAATGAAGCTCATTCAAGTGAAGGAAGTAGCAAAGGAAAGGAAAAGGAAAACGATGAAGACCATTGATGGGTAGACATGGAATCTATAAGTGATGAAGATATGGAGAAATTAGAAACTCCAAGATTTAAAGCATAAATCCATAGCGATCGTAATTCGTGGAGATTTATGTGCTTTTAGAAGTGCTTTTCAGAATACACAAAATACTATATAAGAAGTACCTTGGATCACTTCTATGCATCCTTCACCAATTTCAACACAAGCTTTGGAGCTTGGACCTCAGTAGAGGTGGTGTTTCTTCTAGCACATGGGGCTGCCATGGTGCTAACTTGAAGCATGTTGAGGAGCAGCTATGGAGTTCTTCTTAATGATTCTTCTTGGAGAGGATGAAGAGTGTGCTCACACTCTAGCTCATGGAGAGGAGGTTATCTCTTGTTCATGGCAAGAAGACTTGGTCATTAGCAGCTTGATGGTGAGGATTGGCCATCTACATGGTGTATTTGAAGATTATCTTCTACAGGAAGATATTAGGTTCAAGATTGTCTTCTACAAGAAGATGTCGGGCTACTTCAAAGACATTGGATGGTGCCATCTACATGGTGTATTTGAAGATTATCTTCTACAGAAAGATATTAGGTTGAAGATTGTCTTCTACAAAGAAGATGTCGGGCTACTTCAAAGACATTGGATGGTGGTTAACATAAGATTTACATCTTATGTTAAGTATTCAGGTACATATTCTCTTTATGCACACATGTACTACTTGAAGTTTATGGAGGCTGTGGCGTTCATATCAGGAGGAGTCCTATTCGGCATAGGTACAAGAGAAACAGTACGTATATGCTTTATGCATATTTGGATGAGATGTTTGAGAAGTTGTGTTCACATGAGTTTGAGGATTTCTAGCGGCAAACTTGTTAGCATTCTATGCTACTTTATAAGTATGTGATCTTTTCACACACGTATCTGACTTAGGGTCTTCCATAGCCTAAGTTCAGATGAGGGTTTGTTGACTATCAGTTTCACACTGATCCTTCCTCTTTCAGTCACTCATATTCACTCTTCTATAACCTATAAGGTCACACATCTCATATATATTCAGATTACTGCCCATACATCTGAATATGTTTGTTACATTGTGCATTCACACATTCATCTATTTCTCATCACATAGAGTGGTTGAGATTTTTGCTCCCACATTGTACATTGAACATTGGTATATATGATACTATGAGTAAGCGATGGCTTACGTAACACCTTACACATGACGTCTATTCTTTCTCTATCTTTGTCTCATCATTTGTATGATTAAGTTGTGGTATGTTCATGTTTTGTCAATATGGAAGATTGCTGGAATTAATGTTGTACATGTCTGGAACTATGGAACCATGGACCTGTGACATGAGCCTAAGGGCCTACCTCACTTCCAACAGTTGGAACCAAAGACTTGTGGACTACTTGGTAAAATGTGCATACAATTAGAGTCATGCAAACCCATTACTCTTTGGTGAAGAAGGAAGCTAGCAAAATTGTTTTCATATGTATATATGTTGGTGATTTGAACATTTAGGGGATTATGAAGCCAACATCAAGGACATAAAGAGGAAGCTTGGATGTGAGTTTAAAATCTCTGATGTAGGGATTTTAAGGTACTTCCTTGATATTGAAGTACGATATAAAGAGGAAGGTATATACTTGATGCAAAGGAAATACATTCCAGATCATTGAAGAAGTTTGGCTTGCATGATTGCAAGCCCATTTCAAATCCATTAGAAGTAAATGTTAAAGTTAGTGCTCATGAAGGTGAAGAACTGAAGGATGTGACCATGTATAGGCCAATAATTTGTTCTCTCTTGTACGCTACTATGACGAGACCAGATATTGCACATGTAGTTGAACTGTTATCTCAATTTTTGCAGGCTCCAAGAGTACCTCATCTTGTTGCATCGAAAAGGGTACTTAGGTACCTCAAAGGATCCATGAATGAAGGACTATACTATCCATTTGATGATGGATTACATGTACAAGCTTATTGTGATGCTTATTGGGTAGGTTCTGAAGATGATAGGAGGAGCACTAGTGGATATGTTATCATGCTAGGGAAGACGATCATCTCATGGATGTCAAAGAAACAACCAATAATGGCTCTCTCATCGATCAAAACTGATTATAGAGGCTTAGCACGGGTCTCATGTGAGCTTATGTGGCTCAAGAAGTTGTTTGTTGATCTTCATTTGCAGGTTAAGCAAGTACCTATCTTTTGTGACAACATAAGTAGCATATGCTTGGCTCAAAATCCAATCTTCCATGCAAGGTCTAAGTATATAGAAGTGCATTACCAATTTATTAGAGAGAAGATCATGTCAAAGGATGTGAAAGTGGAGCATGTCAATACAAAGGACCAATATGCAAATATTTTTACCAAAGCTTTGGATGGAGTAAAGCTACAACACTTCAAGACATGCATTGGAATGAAGGAGCTAGGCGTTGAGACTTGATGGGGAGTGTTGAAAATCAAGTCTCAATCATGCAAAAGACTCAACTACAAGTTTTGCAAGTGGACCAATAAAAAAGGAGGACCCAAAATCATGGAATCAAGTTAGAAGCTCCACCAAACTCGATGAAATTAAAATCTAATCAATTAGTCACCAAAAAGTGCACCTACACTGATTGGAGGGTGGTTAGCTAGATTGCGGGAAAAGTAAAAATCTATATAAGCACTATCTTGCCTTTTTTTCTTGAGTTGTATGCATTCCATGAGTTTCCCTCTTAGTCTAGTGAAGTGATACACTCCAAAAAGTAGCCCCTTGCTTGGTTACCTGATGTTCTCATGATTTCACTCCCTTCTATCTAGAAGTGTAGTTAGCCTTTTCCAAATCTCATTCTACCAGATTGTAGAGCATTGGTTGCTCTCTCATTGTACTCATCTTCATTGATTTCAAGCTTCATTTGGTCTCTCATATAGTTCGTTGAACTCTACCAAAATTTCAAGTTCTTTGACTGAGTGAGTTGTGAGAAATTGCCAACTTTGTGAAGGTATATCTCTCCACATAGGCAGAGAGTGTTGTAAACAAATAGCCTATTTTGTAGAGGATGCTCTCCAAGATCGAATATCCATTTGGGATGATTTAAAGCTTTTTAGACAACTCTTATACTCTTGTATAAGTGTGTAAAAGTTTTATTTTAAATCTCTATACATGTGCAAAGAAAAGTTTATAATAGTGAGCATATATCACTACTTGTAGACCCAGTGAAGGGCAGCCATCTTCCATTTGTTGCATTGGGGTGTTAGAATCATTCCCCAAAATGTATGCCTTTGAATTCGAATCAACAACTCCTTTTCTTCCAAGTCCTTCAATATTTTCTTTTTGTCCTCTTCGAGTGCCTTTGTGTTTTAAAATGATCTAATACCATTGATAGGAGAATGTAAGCTTTCCCTATGCAACTTGAAGCATGAAAGGCCTTATAGGTATGTTCACATATACCTTTGTTGACTCAAAATAATGATAATATGAGTTCCTATTGAACAAGCTGAGAGCTTTTGCACACTCAAACTAGGCTATGAGAGCTTCATGCAAGTTATCTTACTCAAAATACTTCATGTCATGCTCTTAACAAATGCATCCAAGACAGATGACTTAATTTCTTCACTAGGCATACACACAGAGACCATTGTTCACCCTAGACTAAAGTCTCTTAGAGTATGCAGAGATTAAACATAAGTTGTCTAACAAACCAATTAAGATTACATAATAGCTTTCTAAAAAACCAAATATTATGTGATAGATTTCTAACAAATCAATGATTAGAGGACTATAAGATCTTTCTAACCAACCAGAGGTTACATGAAATGGATACAAAATGATCACAAAATTTTGCTCATCACTTATAGCTATCTATCTCCTATACACAGAAATTTACGTGTGAGACATGGCTAGAGAGTATGAGGAAGATCCTCAAGCAAGCAGGGGGGTTGCTTAGCATGGAGTCTACTAGCTTATACAAATCCTCTTAGCAATAACACATGTGGGATCACTCCAATTCAAAGTAAAAACTATGGTTATGTAACTTTGAAAAGATTACCTAAATGATATAGACTTTTTTTCCTAGAATAAAGACTTCACACCATCTAAGTGCGATAGGTGGTTTATTTTGAGAAATATGAGGACGATTCAAATTCAAATTTCAACAAGATGACTTGAGCTTGGATCCTTGCTCCACGATTCTCCAAGACTCAACCATTTAGAAGGTTCTTATGCTCATAAGATTGGAACTTGATTTTCAATAAGCATGACCTATGCAAACCACTCCATAGCATTCCACACTAGGGATCGCATCATTTAGAGTTTGTCTAGATCACCATGAGTCTCTACATTGGGACTCCACTGGTGGACAACAACATCTTTGTAGTTGCATTGTTGTTGGCAATTCGACAATTTGAGTTCTCTATCTCTCAGTTTGGCTCTCTCTCTCTCTCTGTTTGCATTTTTCTCAACTCTATCTATTTTCTATGCTCTTTTGCTATTATTTCTTACAATTCATTCATAGAAAGAACATTGTTTGAATCCTCTTCTCCTTTCATCGAACATTTTCAAATCTTCTCGTATTTATATGATGATAATTCTTCTTTTTATCGATATGACATTTTGTTTAGGTAGCGTAATATAAAGAGCTTTGGTAGATTCTATGCAATTTTGAGCAAGAACTATGAATTTTCTACAACAGAAATATAACTATGTGAGCCATTAGTTTGATAAATATGAGTTCGAAAGAAAAAGAAAAACGGATACAGATGTGAAACTATTATCAGCTTAGTTTTTTTGAGCAAAATTAAATTCATGTGCGATAGATTAGAAGCACGAAAAAATTATGAAGAATGTGACATGAAGATCACACTTGAATATATGATTATACATACCATTAGTATTAGCACGACTGGTAGACATTTTTCCTTCTAACGGTAAATAATGGTATCCTTATTTTCTTTCTGTGGGCAAACTGAAAATAGAAGTAATTTGAATTGATCTTCCTTGGGCCTATTTACTAGCAAAATATAACTATCCATTAAGGTTATTATCCAAACTCCAACGTTGAGTTCAGTATCCCTCGTCTCACTTACTTGTGTCTCCCTCTCCTCACTTGCAGGTGTCTTCTGGTTGTTTCACTCTCTTATCCAATCAGAGAACATGCACTTAATAAATTTATGCATTTATAGGTCACATGTGAATGGGTATAAATCAACACATCAAAAGAGAAAACAAAATGCTTTCACACACTATTGATGAATGCTGTTTTCAAAACATGAGAAAAAGTGTAAACGTAGCAATTGTTTATTTTAACAGAGCTCAAGATGTTGAATACATACACGGCACAATTGGGAAGGGGCACTTGGCTTGACTTAATCTGCTCATAGTATACCAAGATATGTAAACGGAATGAGTGTGATTCCTATTCTTTCAAACTACCATAGATGTAGTTAGAATAAACTGGATAGCCTTGCACAGGAATCCTGAACACACATTTTGGTTGCTGGAGGAAAAAAAAAGCGGGAGAATATCACATTAAAATATAAAAAACACTTAAATATTTCCAGCTTTTGTTGAGAGCGTAATCTGAACAGTGCAACATAAGCCTACATGTGGAGCAGACGCATTAGTGCTTCCTTATCTACTTCCGAGGTAGTAGAAGTCGTGGAAGCGGAAGCGAACAAACTCGCTCGTGCGACATTACCCAAAAACTTGTATGCTAATTTGCTACGGGCTCATCGTCTCTGACAACAACTGTTTCTGGCGATGGAGATCAACCCTGAACTCTAAGCATACATATTAGAAATAGGGAAAAGAACAATCTAAAAGAAGTAAGGGAACTAAAGAGAGCGGATTCAAGATGTACAGGGAATCCTAGACCCGCTAGTCCACGTATGCTGACAGAGGAACTACGCCATTATGGAAACAGGTAGGAGTCAGGACGGAGAGCTAGATATAAATATGATGCTTAGGACAGATGCAGCCATGGCCCATGATAGGAGCAGCATACGAAAGACCTCAAAAAGGCCATAGCCTGTCACTCATGAGGGGTTGCTGGTTATCATCGTCGCTATCGCTTTCGAAACCAGGGGGAGGCAGAGGCGCAATGTCTCGACATACACGAACCCGAGCCAGGACGGTGCCCTGGTCCTCATGGTCATCGGACTCGCCATCGGTCCCCATCTCGAAGCTGGGATTGTTCTCCATGAGTACCGGGTGCTCCTCCTCCTCCTCGGCCCTATTGCCTGAGATGGTGGATGTCCCAGAAGCAGAAGGTAGATTGTCATATGCTGTCGCAAACTCTGAGGCAAGGGCCTGAATACGCTTTGGAGAGAGAGGAGACGTCGCGTCGAGAAAGTGAGCAGGAATGCGTGGAGGAGAGTCAGGGAAATTGAGCGTCGCGCGGCCATGCCCGCGGAGACACACAACGGCGTAATCGTACGCGCGGGCAGCTGCCTCAGGAGTAGAGTAGGAGCCGAGCCAAATGCGGGACCGCTTGTTGGGCTCTCGGATCTCTGAGACCCATCGCCCCCAGCTGCGCATGCGGACACCCTTGAAGCCTCGGATGCGGCTGCTGCTACCCGACGACTTCCCGCTTCTGTCTGGCATCGCTTCAACCTTCAGTTTCTATTGCGCACTTTCGATCCCTCATTATCCAGCGCAGATGCAGCTCGAGGGAGCGGCAATGAGCTAGGAAGGGACTCAGGAGTCGCGGCGCAAAGGATATTGGGACTCGGAACTTCGGAAGGTAGAAGCTGGTGCGAGTAGCAAAATCCAGTCAACCCATAGCATGTAAGTGTTAGAGACTTTTATACGCTTTCGAGACGTGTGGGTTCCGCGTCCAATTCCAACCTCGGACATAAGCAGCCTTCGTGGACTTTCTTCCGAGGAATAGCCTTTCAACTTCTCCGACCATGGCATTGAATAGTCACAAATAAATGTTACTAGAAATAAAGGTAGACAAGCGAAAAACATTAATTAAACACTACGATTCTTACAAACACATTAATCAAACAAAGGTCAACATTGAATTTTCCACGTTTTGTAGGTGGATTGGTTTGACACTAGTCTTTTTCAGATGAATGTTTTGTGTTCAACTCTCGAACTAGATATGTAGTCATTTTTGATAGTTTATAATCTTATGTAACCCTTGTTTTGTGGAACACGAGAGGTCTTCTGAATACTATGTCCATCCACATCTACAATTGTACTTTTAAAGTTAAAATCGAAGAAATAAAACACGTGCAAAACCTCCATTAAAAGAAAAAGATAAATAAATAGAAAAAAAAAACATAAAATCCCCCTGCTCGAACCTACACATAGAGTTCCTTATACGAGGGAAGACTTACAAGCTTATTCATAATCATAAGCCATTATGAATCTTTCTCTATAGCACAATGGTTGTTAGAAGATCGTGCTCATGAGCAGATGCGCACACATGCAGACCAATGCATTCATACGTAGGTATGTAGAAAACATGAAAATTGTACAGAGATAGAGATAGATACAGAGTAGGTCTCATCTTCTCCTACACAAAAAGTCAGTGAACTTGTTTCATAGCGCTTGTATTTATAGAACGAAGAGAAAAATTCACGTACACTTCTCCCTTTCTATAATCGAATTCCTCTCCCCTTCTCTCTTGCAAGATAGAACTCCTCATAGGAGGGAAGATGCACTACTAAAAGAAACGAAAAAAACAAGTTTATACAATCATTGCTCTATCATACACTGGTACAAAGATCGTCTCATGTGGAGATGGACACGGACACAAACACAAATGCATTCATCTGTAGGTGTCCGAAAGACATGAAAATTGTACGGAAATAGATAGAATGCACAGATAGAGTCAAAGATCTTACACATTAGAATGTACAATCGTCTTCCACACACTTCATTAAACTTGTTCCTGAGTGCTTCTATTTATTGATTATTTCTGTGAGCTTTCAAATATGTTTTCGCAGAAAAAGGAAAACTTTGTCCTAGTCTTTCTACAAAACACATAATATTAAGGGTTCATTTATCTATGTATAAAACCACTTGCAGTGTGTGTACTTACATGTAAGAATAGATTTTTTAATAATATATTTGTAATAATAGATATAATGCATCTTATTACAAAAAGTCCACACGCACATACACAAATACACACACACACATATATATATATATACATATATATATATATATATATATATGCAACAGCGTAACGACTAGAAATACTCATGAATGAATGACTCTCATCTCAATCTTATGCATGTATATATAGCAGCTTGAACTAATGAGGACCACAAATGTAACTAGAGTCTACAAGTGCATGTGCAATCTCCTCCACTCCTTTCATATCCACCACTAAAGTCTATTGGTGGCTGGAGTGATCTCGACCACTACTTTAATACATTCCACTAGAGTCCAATAGTGGTTGTTGTACTCACCTCTTGAGTTAAGTCCACTGGACTCAAGTTAACTCACGCTAACTTGAGTTATAAGGCTCTAGAGCTCTTTGGGCAAAACTCTCTCCCCACGCTCCCCATGGGGATTGGACCGATGACCTCTTCCTTCACAACCATGACACTTAACCACTAGGCTAAGTAGATTATTTAAATATCAGAGCACATGACTTATGCTTGAGTCTACTTTTGAGATCTTTGGTCCTACAGATAAGTGACCAAACGGTATTCGATTTCAGATCTGTCTGAAGCCATCGAATCCCTAGATCATAGAATTACTTTATTACATTCTTCCCCCCTTGGTAACGACTGGAAATACTAATGAAGAATGACTCTCCTCCCAAGATTATGCCTGTATATATAGCTGCTTGAACTAATGAGGACCACAAATGTAACTAGAGTCTACAAGTGCATGTGCAATCTCCTCCACTCCTTTCATATCCACCACTAGAGTCTATTAGTGGCTGGAGTGATCTCGACCACTACTTTAGTACCTTCCACTAGAGTCCACTAGTGGTTCTTGTGCTCACCTCTGAGTTAAGTCCACTAGACTCAAGTTAACTCACTTTAACTTGAGTTAGAAGGCTCTAGAGCTCTTTGAGCAAAACTCTCTCCGCATGCTCCCCATGGGGATTGAACCCAAGACATCTTCCTTCACAACCATGAGACTTAACCACTAGGCTAAGTGGATTACTTAAATATGAGAGCACATGACTCATGCTTGAGTCTACTCTTGAGATCTTTCGTCCTACAGATAAGTGACCAAACGATATCTGATTTCAGATCTGTCTGAAGCCATCAGATCCCTAGATCATAGACTTACTTTATTACAATATATACACACACACATACACACGTGTGTGTATGTATGTGTAATTGTGCATGGATATATATGTCCATGCCTTGATGCTCTTTGATGTATTTATCAAAACACAAACAACGTTTGATCCCTCCATCTATCATACATGGAGCACTTAGCTTCACATATTTACACATGTAACAAGCCACTAATATGTAGACAATTAAGTAAATAAAGTTTAAAAACCTAATATTTTAGAAAAAAGAAAGAAAATGAAATTCAATAGTTTTAATGAGACAAATTCTATCAAACTAGGTTTGCATTTTCAGGGCTTATTAGAAAGGCTAGCGCAGTTGGTAAACAAGCTATAGGTTTCTTTACCTCCACAACCTCAAGAAGTTGGTGAAAGAGAAAGCTCACCACCAAAGAAAGTTAATGTTCTTGATTCTAGGGATGATGGAACACGTCTTTCAGTTGAACAATAATCTCAAGAGTTCTTGCAAGAAATATAAGAAGAGAAATGGGCCATGGAGAAGGGTAATCCCCTTCCTATTCCTGAAATTGATGATCTTTATGATCAATTTTCCCAAGAAATTCCATCTATTTATAGAGTCAAAGCAAATCAACAAGAAGATTAAAGATTGGATTTTCAATCTAATTCTTCACAAGAGTTGCCACCATTTGTGGGGCTCCCACAAGTTGATACGAAATGAAGATGCTGGTTCCAAGAAACATTGAAATCATGAAGAATACTATGGTGGAGTGTCATCTCGCTTTAGAAGAGCTACTCAAAGTAAAACTTGAGCTATGGAAACATGTGACAAATCAGATTCTAGAACTTGGTTCCAATATGTAAAACGAATTCTCTAAGAAAAAAAGTCAGAGAGATACCTCTAGAAAAAGTAGGAAAGATGAGTGAAGGTGAAGAAGGTAATACTTATCTTCCAATCACCTACCAAGGTAACACAACCAAATCTATCCTAGATTCAGGTGTTGGTATTGCGATTCCAACCACATCCTTGTGGACGCAATGGGGCAAACCCGCATTAAGACCAACAAGACTAAAGCTTCAAATGGCTAATGGCCATGTTGAAGGACCTCAAGGATTGCTAGAAGGGATAAATCTAACCACTTTTGGTGTAGAGTTTGAACACACCTTTGCTATATGTGACATTGGCAAAAATAACATTTATGAAATGATCCTAGGAGGACCCTTCCTACTACAACTACAAATAGTACAAGATTGGGGAGCCAAATTCTTTTACTTGCAGCACTTAGGGGTCACGTCCAAGGTCAATATGAAGGATTATACCTTCAGAGATGTACCACCCCTATATCCACAAGGTGCAAGAAGATTTGATCTCTGTGCACTCTATAAATTCTTGTTATCCATCATGGATGCATGAAGATACTCACTTGTGGATGTGAAAGCTTGCACAGGAAGAGTAAATACACCTAAAAGTGGGAGAAGAAGCAACCTCGCAAGGGACCAGACCGGTGAGAGACGAGATCTACACACCAATGATCTATCAAGAGGAGGAATTTGAGCCTCATGTTTGGATAGAAATCTTAGCCACCATGGACATTGTTGACAATGAAGAATAGTGCACCATTGCTAGAAGAGTGTGACTCTAATGAGGTCATAGAGGAAGAAGAGGGTGGCAACATCCATGAAGCCTAAAGATGTATCTAAGAAAAATTCTTGTAGCGATTGCACCTATGACTGCCTCGGTAGTTGGAATGAAGTGTGCCATCTTTGTAAATCTATCCACAATAACAAGAATGGCATCATACTTATCTGAATTTGGTAGATCTGTGATGAAATCCATAGACAATGGAGCCCATGGCCATGATTTTTATGTCAGGGTACCTTAGATCTATTGCAAGTGTCAGAGGTTGGGATATATTCTGTGACTTCCTTCCACATTTTAGGCCACCAAAAATCCCTTGATATAAGTTCTATTGTTTTATTCACTCCAAAATGTCGTGCTACAAGGTTGTCATGATGTTGTTGAAGTACTTGGATCCTGGGATTTCTTAGAGGGACATACAATAGGTTCTTATAGAGTAGTAATCCATCCTTTTCATGAAATTTCTTTACCTCTTGGACTTTTTCTTCTTGAGCTTTCTGCTTAAGGTTACAAACCAAATCATCTTGTGGTAGATTCTCACGTATCAAATGATTCAAGGTTGAATCTTCATGATGGCTTGAAGAGATAGCTGCTAACTAGAGATGCTTAGGCTTGAGTAATACACTCTCTTGTTGATCAAAGGCCTCTTCACCCTTCTTTGGTGTAAGGTAAGATCTTCTAGCCTAGGCATTTGACTGACATTGTTGACATCTTGGATAGTATATGATGACAAAGTCAAATCTAGATAGAAAGTTACTCCATCGAGATTGCCTTCTATTGAGAATGCGGGTGGTCATAAACTACTGTAGATTCTTGTGATCTGTATACACAGTAACCTTATGAGCTACTCCTAGATAGTGACGCTAGGTATCAAACGTGTCCGCCATGGCAAGAAGTTCTTTATCATGAATTTCATAATTAATATTTGGAGGGGAAAATTTCCTTGAATGATATGCAACTAGATGTATATGTCTATCATCTCCATATTGGGAAAGAATGGCCCCTCGGGCAAAGTCTGATGCATCTGTCACTAGAAAGAAAGGCTTACTGGAATCAGGATGAGCTAGAATTGGAGGAGAAGTCAACGCTAATTTCAAGGCCTGAAAGGCTTTTTTGGCTTCTTTGGTCCATGAGAATTCGGAGTTCCCTGTAAGCTTGGTAAGAGGTGTCACTATCTTGGAGTAATCTCTCATGAATATCTTGGTAAGAGTCATCTCGAACACATGAAGGCAGTTGCCAAGCAAGGATTGTCTCAATCTTCTTAGGGTCCATGAAAATTCCTTTATCGGAAACAATGTACCCTAAAAATTCCACTTAGGTCTTATGGAAAGAGCACTTCTCCAATTTTGCATATAATCCTTTTTTCTCTTAGTTGCTCTAGAACTATGCTTACATGACATTCATGACCCTCTAAATTTTTGGAGAATATCAGGATATTGTCAAGGTATATTACAAAAAAAATCATCTTAATATTCTTGAATGATATCATTCATCATATGTTGGAAGACAACTGGAGCATTTGTGAGACCGAATGGCATAACTACATATTCAAAATGGTCATACCTTGTTCTAAATGATGTCTTCCATTCATCTCCTTCTCTCACCCTAACAAGGTTGTAAGCTCCTTGAAGGTCAATCTTCATGAAGAATTTTGCTTTTCCAAGGAATTCCAAGAGCTCTGATATGAGTGGTAGAGGGTATCTGTTCTTTATGTTGGTGCATTTTAACCAAGCCTACATGCTTGATATGCTTGATATTATCCTCATTTGTAAGTCACATGAGTAGTCATGTGAACACCTCTTGTAAAAGAGTACATTTTATCTCTTGTAAATGGAAAAAGAAAAAAGGAAAAGGATGGCTTACCTCATCCATGATGTAAAAGCAAATTCGTGGCTCTAACTACCTAAAACCACGAAATTTAGAGCTGAGGGAATCTCTCCTAACTTTGGGGATCACTTTTAGGTGGAGCCATTCGAATTCGAATTCAAAACTCCCTCCAAGAATAGCTATAAAAGGAGCAAGAAGGAAGAGGCGATTAGCAAGTTTTGTACGTGACCACTTCATGTCATTTTGTAGAGATTGAAGAGCTTAATCCATAGCTCTATCATTCTAATCCCATTGTGCAAAGATTCATTGCCAATGTGGTTGTAATCATATGTGAATCTATACATTTATTATCATCTACTTCTCTGTTTTGTTCTCTGCTATACTCACTCAGAGCAGTAACTTCAGAAGCTCATATCTCGAGTTCTACTGAACCTTTTTCAGTGATTTAATGTGCGTTGAATAGCGCCTACTGTCTAGTTTCTACATATCAAGGTCATTGGATTTATACTTTTGGAGATATCTGCATTTTACTGCTCACTGGTCTATCTCTGCAGAGCCCCGATAATGGTGGGCATGTTCCAGAAATTGATGAAACTTGTTCTCAGTGCTCAGTCCATCATTTGAAGTGTTTTAACTTGGATTGGGAAGCTTTCTAAGTCTATTTGCTATTCCCAAAAGGAATGTTTCTAATTCCTACCAGTTTGAGAGCACTGCTCATTTTTTCCAGCAGGTGTATGTCCAAAAATAGCAAGTTTTGGGAGCTAGTCATTTCGCAACTAGTCTGTCTTGACTTAAACTTTTGGGATACATGTTCCAAAGTACTTGGCTGATATTTTGGTGAATTTAGGAATCTCAAAGGGTCTTCTAATCATCTCTGAAGTCTCAGTTGGCTGGTGTGAAGCTGGTTGTAGCAGCACCAACTCACTTCATAGTGGTATCAGAGCATAGTCAAGCAACATGGGAGATGGATTTCCATCAACAATTGACAAATTGGATCGAAACAACTACCCGGCATGGTCTCTAAGGATGGAGGCTTACCTTCAAGGGAGGAATCTATATGGATTCATATCCGCAGATGAAGCAATGCCAACCATGAGGAACAAAGGGCAACCATCACATGAAGAAGTGGAAGGACTTACAAATTGGTGTTCGAAGGATGCACTTGCAAGGTCCTATATTCTAAACTCAATTCTGATTTTATTTTACCTCATGTCAAGGGATGCAAGACATCAAGAGAGACCTGGAATGCACTTGCTTCTTTCTTCTCTTCCAACACTCGAGCAAGGAAGAACCAATTGTGGATGGAGTTCACAACAATGAAGAAAATCCCGAAGCAAAATGTGATTGCTTATGTCACAAAGATGAAGGAGATTTCGGACCAGCTTGGCAGCATTGGAGAGGTAATTGAAGAGGAGCAAATCATAAGACAAATCATGAATGGAATCAAAGCAGATGACAAGTGGGAGTCATTCACAACAGCCATGGATTTATACATGGATATGCATGTACCCGACCTCAACACACTCATGGGCCAACTCTTCACTCATGAAGCAAAGATTAGCAAAGGTGGTGAGTCCTCAAGAGGTAATCAGACTTCTGCCTTATATTCTGATAAAGCTAAGGTCAAGGACAAGTCAAAGAATAGGAAGAATGAAGATGAAGGAAGCTCTTTCCAAGCAAACTTTGCAGGTAGAGGAAGAGCTAGAGGAAGCGGCAGAGGTGGAAAGCAAGGCAGGGGGAGATTCCAATCATCTCAACCCTGCAACATATGTGGCTTATCTAACCATACTACTGAAGAATGTTTCAGGAACCCGAGGAACTCAAGAGGAAGAGGATTCAATAGAGGTGGCTATGGATCAAATAGAGGTAGATACAATGGAGGCTACAACAACAACAACTACTACAACAACAATTACAACAACAACAACAACTATCAAAGTGGCCATAGAGGAAGAAGAGATTACAATAACTATGCAGAGGACCGAAGTCAAGAAGATTCATTATTGATTATGAATCTATCAACGAAGAAGGGTAAGGATGATGATCACATATTTTACATTGATTCGGGATGCTCGAACCATGTAGCAAGAAATGTGGCTTTACTTTCTGATTTGGAAGATCCTCATAACAAGCATGAAGTGTAGACAGGAGATGACACAAAGCACTCAGTGGAGAAGATAGGTAATGTGAAGACATCAGATGGGAATATGAACCTCTTAAGCAAAGTCTTGTATGTCCCTACAATTACCAAAAATTTAATAAGTGTTGGACATATTGTTGAAAAAGGATTGCAGGTTAGATTCAATCGATTTGGAGCATATGTTGAAGACCCAAGGCAAGGCTTTCGAAGGATTGCCAAAGGAGAAAAGAGGAAGGCTTTTCACTTTTGAAGTGGAAGATACAAAGAACATAGCTTTGTTTAGCTATGGATCTCAAACTCTAACAGAGTTGGAGATATGGCACAAAAGGCTTGCTCACATTGGTGAGAGGACACTCAAACAGATTTGCAGGGACCAAAGTGTACTTGGTTTGCCTAATATCACAAGGCAACACATGATTTATAAGTGTGAAGCTTGTCAACTTGGCAAGGCTCATAGACAAACTTTCAATAAGAAAGGATATATGTATCAAAATCCTTTGGATCTAGTGCACACGGATGTGTGGGGTCCAAGTAAGGAGCCATCTATATCAGGCTCAAGATATTATGTGTCTTTCATAGATGATTGTAGCAGGTGGACCATTCTGTTTTCATGAAGCACAAGGATGAAGTGTTTAATTGCTTTAAGAAGTATATTGCTCTTGTTGAAAACCAAACAGGTAGGACTTTGAAACGACTCAGATCAGATGGTGGAGGAGAATACTTCTCTTCTGAATTTGATGCCTTCTTGCATGAAAGAGGCATTAAAAGGGAAGTCACTATAAGGTATACACCCGAACTCAATGGTGTAGCAGAGAGGAGGAACAGAGCTATTGTCGAAGCTACAAGGTCCATGCTCAACGAAAAGGGATTGCCAAACTACCTATGGGCAGAGGTTGTGTCGACAGCCACATATCTCATAAATAGACTTCCATCTAAGTCACTAGATGGCACCACTCCATATGAAGTGTGGAATGGAAGAAGACCTAGTCTAGAGCATTGCAAAATCTTTGGATGCTTAGCCTATGCTCACATTCCTTCTCAAGTAAGAGGGAAATTGGATCCCAAGGCAGAGAAGTGCGTATTTATTGGTTATGATCAAAACCAAAAAGGATATAGATTGTACAAAGATTTTCTGTGAGTAGAGATGTAATTTTTGATGAAAACAAATCATAGTTTGATGATGACAGGAAAGTGAAGCTACCGTATGACTTGGATGAAGATTTTCCATCACTTCAACCAAAGGAGCCAAAGCAGATTGAAGAAAGTGATTCGGAGATTGACCTAGAAGACTTGGAAAGACTAAAGCTATGGAAGAACAAAGGTAAAGCAAAGATTCAGGATGCTACATATGGACCGGAGAGCTCACATCAACCACTTAGAAGGTCTTCAAGGGAGAAGAAGAAACCTGAGAGGTTTGATTATGATACTTCTTTGGTCACGAAGCACTCAATCTACATTGCAAAGATTCAACCAATGAAGAACCTACCACATTTGAAGAAGCACAAAGCAAGAAAGCTTGGAGAGATGCAATGGATGAAGAAATGGAAGCCTTGAAAGAGAATGACACTTGGGAGCTTGTACCTAACAAGCCATCTATGAAGGTAATTGGATCTTGATGGATATACAAAATCAAGAGGAATCCAGATGGAAGTATAAATAGACACAAAGCAAGGTTAGTTGCTAAAGGGTTTGCTCAAACCCATGGTATTGATTATGAGGAGACTTTCTCTCCTGTTGCAAAAATGACTACAATTAGGGTTCTCATTAGTCTTGTTGCATCTAGAAATTGGAATCTCTATCAACTTGGTGTAAAGAATGCTTTCTTGAATGGATGGATTTCTGAGGAAGTGTATATGGCACAACCTCCTGGATATGAGGATGCACATCATCCTAACTATGTATGCAAACTAAAGAAAGCTTTGTATGGATTGAAGCAAGCTCCAAGAGCTTGGAATTTCAGATTGGTGACTTATTTGCAGGACCAAGGATTCAAAGCTAGCAAGGCGGATACCTCTTTGTTCATAAAGAGGAATGGATCTGAAGTGATCTATTTATGTGTGTATGTTGATGATATTATTATCACAGGCAATGATCTTGAAGGAATCAAACAGGTAAAGAGTCAAATGAAGGAGGAGTTCAAAATAAGTGACCTCGGACCACTCACTTATTTTCTTGGATTGGAGTTGATCTACACAGATTCAGGTATATACATCACACAAAGGAAGTATGTCCATGACATGCTCATCAAGTTCAAGATGGAAAATACCAAGTGTGCAGGTACACCTATGGAGAAAAATCATAAGCTTAGTGCTTATGAAGGAGAGCCAATTGAAGACATCACAAGCTATCAAAGCTTGGTTGGAAGTTTGAACTATGCAACACTCACAAGGGTGGATATATGCTATAGTGTTAGCATATTGAGTCAGTTTATGCATAAGCCAAGAAGACCACATATGGAAGCGGCCAAGAGAGTCCTCAACTACCTAAAGGGGACCATGAATGAAGGTCTGTTCTATTCATATACTTCAGATATTGAGCTAAAGGTCTACTCAGATGCAGATTGGGCCGGATCTAAAGATGATAGAAGAAGCACATCAGGGTATATATCATTTGCAGGTTCAAAAATCATTTCTTGGTCATCGAAGAAGCAACCAACCGTGGCATTATCTTCTACTGAAGCCGAATATAGAGGTTTGGCTAATGCAACTCAAGAAATCATGTGGTTAAAGTCTTTGTACACAGATCTTGGACTTCATTCTTCAACACCTCACATTTTTGGTGATAACACAAGCTCACTACATCTAGCTGCTAATCCCGTATACCATGCTAGAACCAAGCATATTGAAGTCCACTACCATTATGTAAGGGAGAAGCTAATGAGCAAGGATATTCAACTATCCTATGTCTCTACAGATATGCAATGTGCCGACATGTTGACTAAAGCTCTTGATGGTATGAAATTAAGTAGATTCAAGTTGATGATTGGCTTGCAGGAAATCAAGGACAATTGAAGACTTATTTGGAGGCCAAGCATTTTAGGCTTGAGGGGGAGCTGTTGGTGCATTTTAACCAAGCCTACATGCTTGATATTATCCTCATTTGTAAGTCACATGAGTAGTCATGTGAACACCTCTTGTAAAAGAGTACATTTTATCTCTTGTAAATGGAAAAAGAAAAAAGGAAAAGGATGGCTTACCTCATCCATGATGTAAAAGCAAATTCGTGGCTCTAACTACCTAAAACCATGCAATTTAGAGCTGAGGGAATCTCTCCTAACTTTGGGGATCACTTTTAGGTGGAGCCATTCGAATTCGAATTCAAAACTCCCTCCAAGAATAGCTATAAAAGGAGCAAGAAGGAAGAGCCGATTAGCAAGCTTTGTACGTGACCACTTCATGTCATTTTGTAGAGATTGAAGAGCTTACTCCATAGCTCTATCATTTTACTCCCATTGTGCAAAGATTCATTGCCAATGTGGTTGTAATCATATGTGAATCTATACATTTATTATCATCTACTTCTCTGTTTTGTTCTCTGCTATACTCACTCAGAGCAGTAACTTCAGAAGCTCATATCTCGAGTTCTACTGAAACGTTTTCAATGATTTAACATGCGTTGGATAGCGCTTACTGTCTAGTTTCTGCATAGCAAGTTTCAAGGTCATTGGATTTCTAATTTTGGAGATATCTGCATTTTATGGCTCACTGGTCTATCTCTGCAGAGCCCCGAGAATGGTGGGCATGTTCCAGAAATTGATGAAACTTGTTCTCAGTGCTCAGTCCATCATTTGAAGTGTTTTAACTTGGATTGGGAAGCTTGCTAAGTCTATTTGCTATGCCCAAAAGGAATGTTTCTAATTCCTACCAGGTTGAGAGCACTGTTCATTTTTTCCAGCAGGTGTATGTCCAAAAATAGCAAGTTTTGGGAGCTAGTCATTTCGCAACTAGTCTGTCTTGACTTAAACTTTTGGGATACATGTTCCAAAGTACTTGGCTGATATTTTGGTGGATTTAGGAAGCTCAAAGGGTCTTCTAATCATCTTTGAAGTCTCAGTTGGCTGGTGTGAAGCTGGTTGTAGCAGCACCAACTCATCTTTGGATTGCATCCACCATCTCTCTTCACACTTTATAGTGACTTTATTAAATCCACGATAGTCTACACACATCAAGAGTCCCATCCTTCTTCTTTACAAATAAAAGAGGAGCTCCTCTTGGAGACTTCGAGTGTTTGATGAACCCCTTTGCTAGATTCTCATCAATGTTCTTGCGTAGTTTTGTAACTTCCTCTAGGGATAGTTTGTAGATTGGTCCAAAGGGCGGTTGTGCTCCCTCTTGAAGTTCTATGGCACAATCATAGGGTCTATGCTCTGGAAGGATATCTGCATTTTTCTTTTCAAAAACATCTTCAAAGACTTTGTACTAATTGGGTAGCTACACTAGATCATCTTTCTCGGATTCTTGAGCTAGTATGGCATATATCATATATGTTGGTTCCTTCCTTATTGCATGTATGAAGGCTTTGGCTCTGACATATGTTCGGTTCTTCTCGATATCTCGATGGGTGATTTTATTCTTTCCCAATTAATGTTTAGATTATGCTTCTTTAAGGAGGGCATTCCAATGATAACTAGATGTAATAGGCTTGATATTACATTGAAACATATGTGGGACTCATGGTCACCAAGGTGTACTCTTAATGGTGTGGTTTCTATGGTTATATTCCTAGATGCTAGAGTTCGTCCATCTACTACTTTAGCTACTACTCGTTTGTTCTTCTGAAGTACAGGAATTCCATGTTTCTTAAACAATCCTTCATCGATGAAACATGAGGAGAGTCCTGAATCAACTATGGCTATAAGCGAAAGGGTCTTCTTGGGCATGATTAACTTGACAGGTGCAAGACATGTTTCTATGAGTGTAGTTGGAATTATGAGACCCTTTCTTATATCATGTTTGGGATGCACGGTCTCTTTTACAACTGGACTTTGTCGTTTCCTTGCTCTACAAGGGTGGCTGCGACTCTGGAGTTTGTTCTCTTGTTCGGACAATTAACTACAATATGTCCAGGGTTTCCACAATAGAGGCATAACTTGTTAACTTTCCTTCTCTGTTTCTCTTGTGGTGTTAGAGGTTGAAACCTAGTTACATCTATTGGCATGTGTTTAGGCATAGACTCATCCTTAGGAGTGGGCTAGAAGGGTTTCCACTAGCGAGGTCTTCCTTCTACTTTTTTTTTTCTTCTTTCCTTTCAAAAAGTCAGTTATCACATTGAATACCTTGCATGATATATTCATTCAATGTTTTAACCCTTGGCATCGTGAACAAAAGATCCTTCACATCATCTCTTAATCCCCATCTAAATTGGCTTATGAAATAATCTTCATGCCAAGTGAGATCACATATCATCTGCCCAAATTCAGATGCATAGGTAGAGGCGGGGTGATTACCTTGACGTAACTTCCAAAGTTTTGTTTCTACTACTTGACTTGTGTCTGCATGTCCAAATTCGACAACGAGTTCTCGAAGAAATCCCTCATAGACTTGAGGTACTGCCATGTTCTTCTCCAAGATTGGAGCAAACCATGATAATGCTTGGCCATAGAGCAAGGTTCCAATAAATTCGACCGTGGATGCCTCCTCAGGGTATCTATCAGGTTGCATACGGATGTACAATTCAACTTGCTAGAGAAATCCATGAAACTTTGTGCGATCCCCATCAAAATTTTATCACATGCAAATGTTGGGTTCCTTCATAAATGATATACTAGGCCATTGATTCACTTGAATACTCCCTTGATTTGCTTGGAGACTCTCGAATCATTCTTGTAATTCTTGGAGGAGTGCACCTACATGCATTGGATGTCCCATCTCGACTTCTGTGCATGGATGAGTTAGTTCCTCGACTTGTTGTTAGAGACTCTCAAGTGATGCTACAATCTGTTCATAAGTGTTCTTCATGATGTGTGGTCTTGGATCAAAGCTAGTCTTGCCAAAATGTCAGGGGAGCACTAGATTGTGCTCTTTGAGTACAGTAAACAAGATTTTGGAAACACGCTTCTGATTAGAAGAACACCCACATAAGGACAATGATACAAGAATATGTAACTGATACAAGATGTCCCACAATCCAGGAATGATAGGTATGAATAACTTAACTAGAGATGATACAAGAGATCCCACAACCTAGGATCGTAAGTATGAAATAAAATATCTAGTTTACAAGAACTCCCTTCTGGGAGATGAACTAGATACAAGAAAGAACATGACAAGATCTCATACTATGAGATTACAAGAGGACAAGACAGGATGTCCAAGAATTAGATTAGACAAGACTGGAACAAGGAAAAAGACATGAACTAGAAGTGGAACTTGGAGAGCACTTACTTGATGGTCATGACTCCTTGAGCTCCCAAGACCGGTATTGGCAAGATTGATTATGAATGTGGCCAACCCCTCCTTATATAGGTTTTCAAGGGTGGTTCATGAAAGGTGGTTACAAATTGATGATGTCATCAATACAAAACATGAGCTCTAGATATCCGAATGAAGAAAGTAGACAGTCGATCTTAGGGTTTTGGCATGCTTCAGATGCAAGGGAAGCATTAGTGTCCCCAAATTTTGAGCCAATCATGAGATATAGAAGTTACATGGAATCTGAGGTGTAGGATGGTTTCCTTGTCCATGACACTAAGTGCAGAAGAAGAAGTAGAGCTTGTAGCTTTATTAATGGAATATAGGGATGTGTTTGAATATACCTATGAAACGTGAAGGGGTTAGATCCATAAGTATGCTCTCATACGATCCCCATGATGATTGACGACAAGCCCACCGAATAGAAGTCCTACATCTTATGCAGCCAAAATTAAAGAAGAAATGGACAAATTGATTGAAGCTCGATTTATCTATGAGATTGAGCATACTAAATGGGTGTCCCCCATCATAGTGGTGCCCAAGAAGAAAAAGAAGTTGCGAGTATGTATTAACCTTAAAAAAGTTAATGTTGCTATGATTAGAGATAGCTATCAACTTCTAATCATTGAACTTTTATTGGAGTGTGTTGTAGCAAGGACGTTTATAGCTTCCTTGATGGATTTTCAAGATACAACCAATCAGACATTGCCCTAGAAGATCAACACAAAATGGCCTTTTCCATAGAGTGGGGAATCTTTGCATTTTGTGTGATGCCACTTGGGCTCACCAATGCACCTACAATGTTTGAAAGGCTGATGTGTCATGTCTTCAAAGAGAGTTCTTGCATAAGAGCTTGGAATTATATGTGGATGATTTATGTGCACATTGTGAAGAAAGAAGATACCACATCCGAGAGCTTAGAAAAATCTTCAACAAGTAAAGATTATATCAAGTGTGTGTGAACCTAAAAATGTGTGTGTCCATGGTGCATCAAGGTAAGATCTTAGGTCATATTGTTTCTAATAACGGAATATCACCAGATGAGGACAAAGTAAGAGCTATGTCATATTTGCAAGGCCAAGGAATGTAAAAGAGGTACAAGCCTTTATGGGCCATTGTGGATATTACCTCATGTTTATCCACATGTATGCGATCATTAGCTCAACCACTTTATGCCCTATTGAAAAACTTTGAGTGGAATGATGAATGCAAAGATTCCTTCATTGACTTGAAGATATCTTTGAGCACAACACCAATATAGACCACTCCTTATTGGAATGAACCATTCCATGTCCATGTAGATGCATCCAATTATGCAATAGGATGCCTGCTAGCACAACTCATAGGTGAAGGAAATCTAGATTTTCTTCTAGCATATGCTAGCAGATAACTAAACACAACTAAATGAAATTATACAATGAAAAGAGAAGGATTAGGCATGCTATACACCGTTAAGAAGTTTAGACACTATCTGTTGGCCAACAAGTTCAAGTTTTTCACTGATCATCAAGCTTTATTATATTTTGGTCAATAGACCTTGCAGTACAAGAAACTTAGTAAGATGGTTCCTCTTTCTAATAGAATATGACTCGAAGTGGTTGTTAGGAAAGGTAGGACCCATGTTAGGTCAGATGACCTTTCTTGCATCACTTTAGGAGAGTCAACCTAAGGAGTGTCTGATGAACTGCTCGATGCTTATCTATTCAATTTAAAAGTTGTTCCTAAATGGGAAAATAACTTGGTATATGTCCTAACCTTTGGACTTGCAAATAAGAATGTGAAAAAGGACAAATAATGAAATTATAAAATCACAAAAATATCAAATATTGGAAGGAAGTATGTACAAACAAGATATAGAGGGCATACTAGCTTGTTGTGTAGAGGAGGATGAACATAACAATTAGTTGCAACAAGACCATGAAGGATTGCTAGGAAATCACTATTCTAAACAATGAACATTGCAGAATCTAAAATGTTTAGTAGGTTATTGGCCTAGTATGGACAAAGAAATACATAAGAGGATTAAGAATTTTCTAGTGTGCCAATAAAGATCCCTAGTGGAGTATGCTACCCTTTATTAGGTTTCATTATTCTAGAATGGAGTGCTCCATTGGTAGAATTTATGAAATTGGGAACACGATCAAGGAGGCTAATCGAGCTAGAAAACAAAGCATGGAGTAAGAAGCCCAAGACTACACCTTAGTAGGACACAACCTATATCAAAGAGACAAAGGTAGTTACATAAGACTTTGGGTTCACAAATCAGACTATTTGACAATCTTAGAAACTACACATAGGGGTGTTGCAAGTGGAAACTTAGGCCCCGATTGAGTAATTAACACCATTCTATTCTCAAGAATTTGGTGGCCCACTCTTCATATTGATGCACATACCTATGTGAAGAGATGTGACACATGCCAACATGCACAATATCTAATAAGCAAAGATGAGATGCCTTTGAGGTCAATGATGGGAGGACACACATTCACGAAGTGGGGTATAGACTTTGTAGGTCCTATTGAGCACCTAGCTAGAAACTTCCATGTAGAGTACATTATTGTAGCCACAAATTACCTTACAAAGTGGGTAGAAGTAAAAGCCATGACAAAATAATGATGCTCAAATGATGGCCAAGGAGAGGCAAGGGTTAGAACCAAACACAAAGATCACAACAAGGTCAACTCACCTCTTGAACAATAGTGAGAAAAAAATCAACAAGGGTATGGGTTCGGAAGCCAAAAGCATTATTAGCCCACATAGAACCAAAGAGACAACTAGGAGGGATACAAAATTTACAATATTTAAGAAAACATCCAAAGATGGAGAGGCCAAAAGTAATCTGTACAGAACAATGTTCTCAAATGGATCCCTATAAGGAGGAATGATCAGTTGTCATTCAACCATTGATTGATTGCATCATTTTGAGATCTAATGGATAACTCCAAACAAAGATTGCACCAATGTATGCAAAATAACATCGGTGTTGGGGCTTCACTCACTAATTAGACATGAAGACAAGAAGACATGAACAAGAAGAAGAAGAAGGACTAAGAGGTATAGAAGTTAGACATTCAGAAACCTATGCCTATGTGAAGGGACAAATTCAAAATTTTAATATAGTGTAAACTAGAGAATCAATTATGTTATCAAAATCCCAGATATTAACAATTCTATTATCAGCAACTCGGAGATTACACGGTTCTTGAAATTGGGAGCGTACAGATGAGTTGTGTATATAAGTTCATCTGATGGAACATACAAAGCAATGGTGTAGAAAGGGCATGGAGATCGATTATGCTCGAATATAGACTTTAGTAGATATAGACTAAGTGAAAGTGAAGTAAAAAGTAGAGGAGTGAGTAGAGAACTCAAGTCGTAAGCCCTACATGTGAGAGAGGTAGTCGAGATAATTTTTGAGAGAGATGGTGATGGAAAGTTACTCAGTGTAGGAGAACTTTTTATGGTTATGAGCAGAAGAAGGCCATACCATTCTATACACATCTTCTCTAATAGAAAACACCTATTTATGGAATATGAATCGAGTCAATTCTCTCTATGTGAAGAATTCCAACTGATTTCATAAGTGTATGAATGTTAGCTATAGTCACGAGCTCTTTGGTGCATTTATCTTGATCCTAATAGAGTGAGTTCTTAGTAAATAGAGTAACACTTTGATATGTGATAGTTCATTGTGAGAGTACCATCTTCTACTACAAACAAACAAAAGATCTTTGCAAACCTAAACGTGTACTCGAAAAACTATGTTCAATTGTGAAGGTATGTCAACTTGATGAAGTTAAGTATTCAAAGTTATTGTACAGTGGAAGCGCAGGTGGAACACGAACAGAAAGCCACTACATTGTGGGACTTTTGAGAGGTTTCAACACTCAAAAGAAACCATAAACCACCAAAAAGAAATCATAAACCACCAGAAAGAAACCACAAAGTCACTGAAAATGTATCGGAATGGAATCACAATAAATTCCATTTTTTCTTAAAGTTTGAGTTTTAGTATATCCGAGCTATTGATGATTATAGAGGTGTTCTAATATCACATTAGCTTGGTTCTTGTGGTGTATTCATTTACACACCCACAAGTGGTATCAAAGCACAAAGGTCCTTGAGATCCAAAAATTTGATGGCACAAACTTTGCTCTATGGAAGAATCAAATTAAAGATGTGCTGATTCAAAGGAGGCAATGGAAGCCAGTAAATGGAATTTCATAGAAGCCTATTGACATGGATGAAGATGATTGGGATGAGTTAGATGAAATGACCAAGTCTACCATTCACTTGCACCTGGCAGATAATGTTTACTTTACAGTATTAGACTATGAAAGTGCAGAGGAGCTTTGGAAGAAGTTATGCAATACATATGAAAAAGAGACGGCATCAAATAACGTGTATCTGATGAGAAAATTATATGAACTTCGTATGAAGGACATAGATAGTGTTGTTGCTCATCTAAATGAGTTGGATGCTATATTCTCCCACTTACAGGCTAAGAAAATGGATATGGATAATGAAATGAAAGCAGTATTGCTATTATGCACCTTGCCATCATCATGGGATATGTTTTGCACAGCTATTAGCAATAGTGCACCTGGTGGTAAACTTGTCTATGATGACATATGTGGACCACTCTTGAGTGAGGAGATTCGTAGAAAATCTATGGTTGGAACTCAGAGTGGAGATGCATATGATGTTCATGATTCTTACCAAGGAAAGAATGAGCAATGTGGTAGGAGCAAGAAGAAGGAAAAGAATGGTCAACAGAATAAGAGTAGAAATAAATCAAGAAAGAGGGATATCGAATGCCATTATTGCCATAAGAAAGAACACATGAACAAAGACTATTATGCATTAAAGAATGCTAAAGTTAAAGGATAGAATGGTGATGGGCATGTTAAACACTTAGCTACACCATCTACTTCGGCTCTAAAGATTGATGAAATTAATGCTATTTCTGATGATGTTGATGTGTTGACACTTGATAGTACTGTGCCAACTGAGGCTCTTATGGCTGATTCTCTTTCCGACACATGACTGCTAGATTCTGGTGCTTCTTTTCATCTGACACACTCACAGAATGGTTCCTTAATTATGAAGCAAAGTCTCTTGGTACTGTGAGACTTGGTGATGTTGTGGGGATTGGAGATTTGGTTATGCAGTTCATTGATGGTTCAAAATTTACTATGCATAATGTACATCATGTACCTCAGTTACCATGCATTTTGATGTTAGTTGGTCAACTTGATGACCTTGGTTACAAAGTGGTCTTCTATGCTCCATCCTTTTGCATATCAAAGGGCAATATGGTTATTGCAAAAGGAAGAAAAGTTGGCTCAATTTATCCTTTATTTGTATCACAGAAAGAACACTTGTTAGCTGTTATCGAACAACCTATGGCTTGTATTTGGCATGGTCGTTTGGGCCATATATCATAGTGCAATAGAAAATCTTTCTCGTTCTCGCTACTTAGTATCTTTCTTTGATTTTTCATTTTGTGAGCATTTTCAATATGGAAAGCCAATTAGAAATGTGCATAGAATGCATATTGACTCTTCAATTCAGCCTTTAGATCTCGTTCATACAGATGTGTGTGGTCCTATGCCCACTAGGTCCTTAGGTGGTTCTCTTTACTTTGTCGCTTTCATAGATGACGATACTAGAAAAGTTTTGGTATATCCTATCAAAGCAAAGGATGAGGTATTCCCTACTTTCAGAAAAATGGCTTGCTTTAGTTGAGACTGAAAAAGGAACTAAGCTGAAGGCTTTACATTTAGATAATGGGGGTGAGTATACCTCACATGAATTCAACCTTTTCTATCAGTCTAGAGGGATTCGTAGAGAGTTTACAGCTCCTTATACCCTAGTACAAATTGCTGTAGTTGAGAGGATGAATAGAACTATTCAAGATAGATTAGTCTCTATGTTGCATCATGCAAATCTCTCACAAGACTTTTAGGTAGAAGTAGTATTGACTACAGTTCATGTAATTAACCTTTCACCTAGTACTACCAAAGGTCTAAAAGTGGCACAAGAGTTGTGGACAGGGAAGCCACCATATTATGATCATCTTCAAGTTTTTGGGTGTGAAGCATATGTTCATATACCCAAGAATCTTAGACAAAAGTTGGACCATAAGTCAAAGAAATGCATTTTTCTTGGATATGGTTGAGAATGAAAATTTGGATATCGCTTATGGGATCCTAAAACATGGCTAGCGATCACAAGTAGTGACGTCATTTTCAGTGAGTCTAAGATGCCTCCATTCAGATCAGTCTCCACATGTTCTTGTTAAATAATCATTGAGAAGTTCTGCACGTGTCTCACATCCACCTCACAAATATGTTCCAGGTTTAGATTTTATTATCCTAACAAATGCCCATGAGCCTTCTTGCTATAAAGAGGCTATGCAGGTAGAGGATCATGTCAAGTGGGAGCATGCCATGACGAGTGAGTTGGATTCTATTCACAAGAATGCTACTTGGGATTTAGTACTTTGTCAAAGGGCCGGAAAGCTTAACCATGTAAATGGGTATATAAGCTGAAGTTCACATTAGATAGTGCTTCTCCAAGGCAAAAGCATTGCTCATTGCAAAGGGTTTTAAGCAACAACATGGTGTTGATTTTGAGGAAATCTGCTCTCCAGTGGTCAAGATGACTACCCTATGAATGTTTCTTGGATTCGTTGAAATGGAGGACTTAGAGCTAGTCCAAATGGATGTGGAAACTGCTTTCTTGCATGGAGATCCTACAGATGAGATCTATATGGAAAAACCAGAGGGTTATGTAATTCTTGACAAGGAAATTCTCGTTTGTAAGCTTACAAAGAGCTTGTATCGATGTAAACAGTCCCCTAGACAATGGTATCAAAAGTTTGATGTTTTTATGAAATATCAAGGCCATTCCTGAAGCAATGATGATCATTGTCTCTACACAAAGAGATGCTGAGATGGAAGCTCGATATGCTTGAGACTTTATGTCGATGATATGTTGATTGTTGGGAAGTCCTCTTATGATTTGTCAATTCTCAAAAAGAAGTTGAGTCACACATTTGATAAGAAGGATTTGGGGGATGCCAAACATATTCTTCGCATGCACATTACTCCTGATAGGAGTAGAAGATGCATATACTTGTCTCAAAGTGAGTACATATCCAAAGTACTTCACTAGTTCAATATGTAGGGTGGAACAACATTGAGAACACCTTTACCCACATATGTGAAATTGAGCAAGGATGATTGCCCCAAATCAGATGAGGAAAAGGAATTCATGACCAAAATTCCCTATCAGTGTTTGTTTTTGGTAGTCTCATGTACGCTATGGTAGCTAGGAGACCACACATTACATTTGCAGTGGGAGTTGTGAGGAGATATCCTGGCAAGAAACATTATGAAGCGGTCAAGATGATTTTAAGATATCTAAGTGGCACTAAGTACAAGTGTCTATGCTTAGGTAGAGGGAAAACATCCATGATTGGTTACATTGATTCTGACTATGTTGGTTCTGTAGACAATCATAAGTCTACATCAGGGTACATTTTGTTGGAAAACAATGTCTCAATAGTCCATATTGTTCTCACTATACAGGATTTGTAGAGGTCTGTTGTAGCTTCTGTAGAACTAAAAGCGCCCAACGTCGTGGCTACATCACTGACATTCCAAAGCCCCCATGCGAGTTCGAGTCCCACCGTCAGCAGTGCAACAACATGGAGATGTTTTTTAATCATGCTTAAAAAAAAAATGATGAACAACGACGGATCACATATGATTTTTTTGAACACGATCGCACCATGATTTGGTTCACTTGTGCTTTATGCTTTTGGAGTGCTTTATTTCATGGAGATTCAACTATATAACAAGAGCTTTGGCTTATTGTTCATTCATCCTACACCTAGTTCAACGCCATGTTTGATACCTCAATAGAGGTGGTGCTCTTAGCACATGGGGCAGCCATGGTGCTATCTTGGAGCATGTTGAGGAATGGCTATGGAGTTCTTCTTGGAGGAGAAGAGTGTGCTCACACTCTTGCTTATGGAGAGGACTTACACATCAGTAGCTTGGTGGTGTGGATCAACCATCCACATGATGTATTTGAACATTGTCTTCTACATGAAGATTTCGGTGTACTTCAAAGACATTGGATGGAGCTTAACATAAGATTTGCATCCTATGTTAACTATTCAGGTACATATTCTCTTTATGCACATAGGTACTATTTGGAGCTTATGGAGGCAGTGGCATCCGTATGAAGAGGAGTCCTATTCGGCACAGGTACAAGAGAATTAGTACATAGATGCTTTATGCATATTTGGATGAGGTGTTTGAGAAGGTATGGTCATATAAGTTTGAGGATTTCTGGCAGCAAACTTGATAGCATTCTTTGCTACCTTTGTAAATATGTGATCTTTCACACACGTATCTGACTTAGGATCTTCCATAGCCTAAATTCAGATGAGGGTTTGCTGATTATCATATTTAGACTGATCCTTCCTCTTTCTGCCACTCATATTCACTCTTCTACAACCTGTTAGGTCACAAGTCTCATATATATTCAGATTTCTCTCCATACATCTGAATATGTTTGTTACATGTGTACATTCACTCATCCATATATTTTTGTTCACATAGAGTGGTTGAGATTTTGACTCCCACATTGTAAATTGACATTTGTATATATGATAGTGTGAGTAAGCAGTGGCTTATGTAACACTTTACACATGTTGTTTAATCTCTCTCTATCTTTGTCTCATCGTTTGCGTGATTAAGTGTGGTATATTCATGTTTTGTGAATATTGGAAGATTGCTAAAATCTGTGTTGAAGATCATGGACCAATGGAACTATGGACCTGTGGTATTAGTTATGGGCCTACCTAATTTCCAACATTTGGTATCAGAGGCTCCCAAATTCCTAGGTTCCTAGATTCCTAGGGTTACAACGTATGATTTAAGAGCATCTTCTAATATTTGACATTTTGACATACACACAATTTAGATGAGTAGAGATTTGAGAATTAGACAATTCAGTCATATGTTTATTCATCAGTGTGCAGTATGAAGTTGATGATCTGTTAGCAGCTGAATACTTTTGGAAGAGTATGAAAATATGGTGCAGAACTATTGTTTGAAGACCAAGTCTTGATGAAGAGAAGGCTACTTCAAATTCAAGGAGAAACAATGGTTTGAAGAAGATGAAGACACTAGATGAACATCAAATCACATGTATTAGTTTCTACTATCAGATTATCATTTGTAGGTCATATCTTAGAAGAGCATTTATGAAGAGATTTGAAGGATTCAAGGAGTGCTTTTATACAATTTTATTATTTGAAAGTTAAAGGCTACATCAAAACAGGTATCTAGAGGTTTTTTTAGAGAGTTTTGAGAGATCTCTTTCATGACAAGAAATCTCATCTAACAAGACAAATGTGGAGATCATCCGTTTTGTTTTCAGCCAATCTTATGTTGTAAGTTCATATTAGTCACATTTGAAGTAGATTTTTGATTCAGATATATGAGGAGATGGTAAAACATGATTCTATATTCACTTCCATTTATATACCATGTTTGTTTTATCTCTTACTCTTAGCACTAGAGGAAGAGAAAAATTCTTTTGAAAAAGTTAAGAGTGCTTGCTACTTCAAGATGAAGAGAATAAAAGGTATGGAAGAGAAGTTTGAAGATGTTGACATCATCAAGTGGAAGAAAGATGGAGAAGAAGAAAGTCCAACAATTCCAAAGGGAAAGTAACACTCCTTTTTCTCTTATATTTTCCATATACTTTTCCTACTTTAATCCTCTACATCCAAAGACAATTCTACGAAAAAAATCTTGTGAAGAAGATAGTCTAAAGAAGAAGAAGTTTCTTGTTTTGCATTACACTTGGTCATGTTTTAGTAGGTTTTTGTCAAAGAATTGCGAGAGAAAGAAAAGTAGCAGATATATGTTTTGACTCATATGTGTATGAGTTATGTATAAGTTGAAGATTTTGAGTAGGTAGCTAAATGTTCCCTCAAAGAATTCTTGGAGTGTCAGTTCGGAGCTACTTGGTATATGACAAGTTCCAGAGAAGTACTTCTCTTCTTTACCTAACTCTTGAGGTATAAGAATATTTGTAGCAGATGTTGGAGACTTGGAGTGAGGTTTTTTGTGTGGAAAAGTTACCTCATTTTCAGAATTTTAGTATTTTCAAAAAATTCAAAAATTAGTATTTTCAAGAAAATTCAGAAAAATTCAAATTTTATGATGTACCAATTAGATGGAGAATCTACTTTCTATGATTGTCTTGACTTTTGGATACATGCTTGTATTAGAAAAGGTGTTCCATCAGATCCTATCACTTCATTGATAAGTGGAGTTGGCCAAAGGAAAGTCAAGCAGACACTATCACATTTCACCCCGAAAGAATATGAAGATATGTAGTATCAACTTGTAGCTTTTGGAGTTCTCAAGGTGAGAGTTTGTCCACTTCTGATTCAAGTAGGAGTTGCAGATTCTTGGAAAAGATCTAGCTGAAGAAAAGTTTTACAAATTTTTGTAAGAAGCATGGATACTTACAGACATTCAGGTTGCAAATCAAACATTCAGTCATGAAGGTTTGATGACAGTAGATTCTACATAGGTATTTTGTTGGAGAGATCATCGATCTTGTATGATCTTGAATGATCTTTAGTATTTTTGAGTCAGATGTCTATCCTTTGTTTGTAAGGTTCTTAGCATTGGATGAAGTAAGTAAAAAATTCAAATTCTTTCAGATTAGTGTTGCAGAGAAATAGAAGAAGATACTTGTAATGTTGCTGAAGATTATGAATCCTAAAGTGCTTTGAGAAAGGTTTTTATGATAGGATCAGCTAACCTTATTCTAGATTTTGGAAAGCTGAGGAATGATAGTGAAAGCTATTGGCATCTATCGTGCTAATAAAAAGGGTTCAGATATTTTGTTTCAGATATAGGTATTGATCACTAAAGAACATGTTTATTGAAAGAAGGAAGACATTCGAGATTTCATAAAAAGTCTGACATACTTTGAAGAATTCTGGATGCTAGTGTTAAATCATCCAAGGGGGTGACGAAACATGAAGACTTATTTTTAGCCGTATGTGAAAGAATGCAGAATCATACCTGTAGGTATTCCTATATCAAGTATTCCTATATTTCCTTTATCAGTTTCTCTTTATGTTCCAGCTTTTAAAGAAGAAGGAAGAAGGAGAATGTTTGGAGAAAGTTCCTGTTGGGTGTTCCTGTTCACGAGAAGGTTCCATATTTCTATTGAAGAGAAATTTGATATTTTAGAAAGGTATGTTTTTAGAAGTGCACACATATATGTTTATACCAGGTTCTGAAGGAAAGAGGTATGAAGCACTTACATATAAAACAAGGATGATGACAAGATGATATCATAGATTTTTTTATGAGACTCATGAGTTGAGTTGAGTGGAATAGAGTTGACTTAAGTACAATCAGAGATGAACCAGTAGTGTTCATAATACACTAAGTTGTGAATTATCAGTCACAAGTTCCAGGATTCATGTCTTGATTATGTTTAGTGTATTTACATGACACAACAGAAATACGTTGAGAAACCTTTCGTAAGGTAAATGCAAATATGTGGATCCTCGTGTATGCTTGTAGGTTTGAGAAGACTTATTACAGGAGATAGTAGGTTCAGAGTGAGTACTTGCTACGTTTGTTGTCAGGCAAATGAGTACTTGATGAGTACACTATTGGATATCTAGTTTGCATATTTTCTCACGTATTATGGTTCATATTCAACAAGTTCAAGTTTTTAAAGTTTGAAGGAAAGTCAAATTTGATGGAGAGTGTTAATCTCCAAAAGAACAACCTACTCTTGAAATTAGAGCACCTCTATATCAAGAGTAAGTCAAAACCTTTACCAATTTGGAGGATCAACATTCAATTATAAGGTTTCTGAAATTCTGTGAAAAGGATGATTCTATAGAAAGTCTGTTGCACATATCTTTCTCATTGACTTATCAAATGTGTAAAGTTTTTTATAAAACTTTGCACAAGGTGTCCCCTAAAGATTGCACACCTCCTCCAAGTCGAATCACTCTAAAAGATTTAGTAGATTTTGAGAAATCAACTTGACAAGTCACCTATGTCTAAAACTGTACTTCTGAGAAGTCGATTTAGACACCTTTAATTTCTAAGACATAGTTCTCCAAGAATAGAACCATTTAAGCAAATGCTTTTAGCCACAAGTAGCTTATCTTCCAACTTAAAGATTAAGTGCTTACTTGCTCAAAACTTTAACCTGTGGAAGTAGAATTGATCAAATTATTGATTTCAAATTTTGCGCTTGTTTCAGGAACGAGTGAACACTTCTTCACATACAAATGTTCCTACACATAGTTCACTCAGCCTGATCACAATTAGAAGCTAAAAATTTGTACAGAGGTCAATAACTATGGACTTAGACTTGTACAAAAGCATTTCACAAAAGATCTAACATAGAAGGAGAAAACTCATAAACATCGGGTGCAAATTTCTTCCATTTCTGAAGGAGTTTACAACTGAATGATGAGAGGGAGTTCAACTAACTTCTAAGATGTCTAATGACTCTTACAACTCTCAATTACTCTATTCTCATGCTCTCTCATACTTGCCCTAACATTTTCCATAGTATTTATAGGCAAACATTTACAAACTTATGACTAATCAAAAATATAAGTGACCTATATCTGAACTAATGTACATATGTGTACATTTCTTTCAACTCCTGAATGTAAACTTCTTCTATGCTTCAAAAACTTGATCTTGTCTTCATTCTTTGACTTTCAAAACTTCAATTGTTGATTGCTCTGCACCAACAGCTCCCCTCAATCATCAATTGAGGTTTTCTCTATTTTCTTTATGCCTACCATGTCTTTGAATCTCTGTAGCTTTGGTCCATCCAAGCTTTTGGTAAGCATATCAGCTATCTAATCTTTAGTTGAAGTATGTATGACTTCAATCTCTTTGTCCATCACCTTCTCTCTTAGAAAGTGATACTGAATCTCAATGTGTTTGGTCTTGGCATGAAAAACAGGGTTAGCAGCTAGATACAATGAACTCATGTTATCTCCATGAATAGTAGGAGTACTCTGAATGATATCAAAACTCTTCATCAGAGTCTTAAGCCATATCACTTCCTTTGCAGCTTCAACCATGCCTTTGTGCTCAGCTTCTATAGATGATAAAGCAACTGTGTGTTGCTTCTTTGAACACCACGAGATTAACTTATGTCCCACATAACACATGTATCCATAGGTTGACCTTCTATCATCAGGATTACCTGCCCAATCTGCATCACTATATATTTTGATGTTTGTATCTGATGTAAAACCATAATACAAACCCTCTTTGAGTGTACCCTTAATGTACCTCAACACTCTTTGACCTGCGATCCAATGTTCTTTTCTAGGACAATGCATGAATTGGGACAAAACCCCAACTGCATATGATAAATCAGGCCTAGTTAATGTAGCATAGATAAGACTACCAACCAAACTCTGATATAGCTTCATATCCTTAAATTCTTCTCCACCATATCTGCTCAATTTGTGATTCACCTCCATTGGAGTAGGTGCTACCCTACAATCATTCATTTTAAACTTGATTAACAAGTTCTTCAAATACCTTTCTTGAGTCACATACACTCCATGTTGAGCGTATGAAATCTCCATGCCCGAGAAATATGACAAGTCTCCCAAATCACTGATTTTAAATTCTTTCTCCATTTGCTTCTTTAGATTTTGAATGCCCTTCTCATCTGCACCTGTAAGAATTATATCATCAACATATATGCACATGTAAATGAACCCATCATGACTTGCTTTAACAAGCAAGCTACTATCTGCCTTTGATACTTGAAATCCAAGTTCTTTCAAGAACTTCACAAGTCTATAATTCCATGCCCTTGGGGCCTGCTTCAAACCATACAAAGCTCTCTTGAGCTTACACACATGATCTGGATACCTCCCATCTCTGAATCCTTGAGGTTGCTCCATGAAAACATCATCTAAAATGTAACCATTTAAAAAAGCATTCTTCACATCTAATTGACATAATTTCCAACCTTTACATGCAGCAATTGCTATGTGTCCTTATGGTTGTCATCTTTGCCACAGGACTATAGGTCTCATCATAATCAATACCATATGTTTGAGCAAACCCTTTCACAACAAGTCTAGCTTTGTACCTAGATACATTTCCATCTGCAAATCTCTTTGTCTTGTAGACCCACTTGCATCCAATGATCTTCTGGCTATTTGGTTTAGGAACCAAATCCCATGTCTGATTCTCCAATAATGCATCATATTCTTCCTGCATAGCTTTCTCCCAATTTTCCTTACCTTTTGCCTCTTCATATGTAGAAGGGTCTTCATCTGCCTTTATCATGTAAGCATAATCTTTAGTAGCCAAAAAAGAAGTGTCATAGCTATACCTTGTAGGTTGCCACTTATGTCTTGATGACCTTCTGAGTTCTCCACTCCTTGAGGTTTCTAGTTCTTCACACTCAGGATCAAATCTTGGCATTTCTTCAACTTCAACCTGCACTTCATTATTCTCTTGTTCATCAAATATCTGAACCTTTGATTTACCTTTCTTTTGACTCACAATTTCTTCATCATCTGTATTAATATTGATAGTACCTGCATACCAAGTACCTTGCTCATCAAATGTAACATCCTTAGACACAATGAATTGCTTTATGGATGGACTCCACAATCTATAATCCATATGCTTGTCATCATAACCAATGAATACATACTTTTGAGCTTTTAGGTTCCAATTTGTGCCTTAATTGAGATGACACATATGCATATGCCAACCATCCAAATACTTTGCAATGGTCTAATGTAGGTCTCTTACCCCACCATGCCTCATATGGTGTCATACCCTGCAAGGCTTTACATGGTAACCTATTGACCAGATAAGTAGCTATATTTACAGCCTCAGCCCACAAATAATTTGGGCAATTTTTCTCCTTCATCATTGACCTTGCAAACTCAACAAGAGTTCTATTTCTTCTCTCTCCTACACCATTTTGTTGAGGGGAGTACCTGCAAGTGATTTCCCTTTTTATACCTGCATTCCACAAATAATCACTGAACTCATTAGAGAAATACTCTCCCCCTCCATCTGACCTTAGTCTCTTCAATTTATGACTTGTAATTCTTTCTGCATATGCATGATAGTGTTTAAATGTATTAAACACTTCTGACTTATCTTTGATCACATAGATAGTGATCCATCTGGTAGCATCATCAACATAAATCACATAGTACCTTGAACCATTGATACTGAAATCCTTTGATGGTCCCCACACATCTGTATGTACCATCTCAAGCTTCTCTGAATACATGAAACCATGCTTGGAGTAAGATTGCTTATGAGCCTTACCTAATTGACATGCCTCACATCTGTATGTCATATGTTGACCTGTAACATTAGGCAATCCAAGCACTGAACCATTGTTAATCATGTCTTTGATACCTCTTTCATTGAAGTGTCCAAGCCTTTTGTGCAAAAGATCTAACTCTGAGATCTTATGTCCTCCATAAGTGAACAAGGCATGACCAACATTACCTTGAATCTTCAATGTGAACAACCTTCCTTCTTTCTTCCCTGAAACAATCTGTTTATACCATTGCTAGGGTCTTCCACAAACACTCCTTCATTAGTGAATCTAACTTCATAACCTTTTTCAACAATTTGTCCTACACTTATCAGATTCTTAAGAATTGTAGGAACATACAAGACCTTACTCAAGAGAGTGCTACCATCCTTAGCCTTCTCTGACCCAATGGACTTCACATTGTGCTTTGTATTGTCACCTGTTTGAACAACATGATTAGATACCTTATTTTCTAAATCACTCATCAATGCTATGTTACCACTCAAGTGATTGCTACACCCTGAGTCAATGTAGAAAACTCTTTGGTCTTCACTTTGTCTCTCACAAGTTGCATTCATTATCAATGTTGAATCCTCCTTCTCATCTGAAGCATAATGGTAGTAGGTATTTTTGTATTGTTGACTTTGGAATCCTCTACCTGCATTTCTTCCAAAATAACCCCTACTACCTCTACCTCTGAAATTACCTCTTTGATTTCTGCCACCTCTTCCTCTTGAATTAAAATTCTGATTATATCCACCATTATTCTGATTATTATGCCAACAATCATTAGATAAATGATTTGTCTTACCACAAATCCAGCAAGCTTTAACTCCATCTTTATTATTCCTGCCTCTTCCTCTACCTTTGCCACCTCCTCTCCCTCCTAGGAAGTTGGCTTGACTAGTTGTGCCTTCATCTTCATTTGCTTGTTGCTTCCCTTTGCTAATTTTCTTCTTATCCTTTGAGTACATTGCATGACCTGTACTCTCGTCACCTTCACCTTTGACATCCTGCTCAAAGGGTAACATATGTCCTAGCAACTGATTTAAGTCAGGAGTAAAATGATCAAGTGATAATTCAGTACACAAAATGAATGGCTTCCATTTGTCATCACCTCTCAAACCTATAAGGATTTGCCTTACCAATTTATCCTCCTCAATGTCTTCATCAACTTCTCCTAATGCATCTGCAATGTCCTTCATTCTGGTTACATAATCTGAGATGGATTGAGAGGCCTTCTTCTTGAATGTAGTAAATTCTGTCCACAAGGATGCCTTCCTAGTCTTTGTGGTATTTTGGAAATGCTCCTCCAAAGCATTCCATATATCACTTGCACTTTCAAGACCTCTAATGTGATGTAGCAAGTAGTCATTGACTGCCATATAGATAATGCTCCTAGCTTGAGCATCTCTCTTCATCCAATTCTTCAAATCTGACAATTCCTCCCTAGTTGGAACACTAGGATCTCTTAATTGAGGCTTTTCTTCTTCACCTGTAATATAACCTATCAAATCTTTGCTCATTAGATGAGCTTCCATCCTCATTGACCATGCAGGATAGTTCTCTCTATCCAATTTCTCTATCTGAAGAGAATCTCCCATCCTTTCTTCTCCTTATGTTGAATTCTTTAAATTTTATGAGTAACAGATGTACCTTTACTTCAAATAATACTCCTAGCTTCCTTGATGTCATATGACCTCTTTCTCAAGCTTTGCTCTCAAGCTTTCACCTTTTGAACCTTCAGATGTTGAATTCTTTGCTCTTGCAGCAGTCTGGATCCTCCTTCCTTCAATTCTGATGCTTCCTGCTCTGATACCACTGATGGAGACTGTTAATCTCCAAAAGAACAACCTACTCTTGAAATTAGAGCTCCTCTATATCAAGAGTAAGTCAAAACCTTTACCAATTTGGAGGATCAACATTCAATTATAAGGTTTCTGAAATTATGTGAAAAGGATGATTCTACAGAAAGTCTGCTGCACATATCTTTCTCATTGACTTATCAAATGTGTAACGTTTTTGATAAAGCCTTGCACAAGGTGTTGCCTAAAGATTGCGCACCTCCTCCAAGTCGAATCACTCCAAAAGATTCAGTAGATTTTGAGAAATCAACTTGACAAGTCACCTATGTCTAAAACTGTACTTTTGAGAAGTCGATTTAGACACCTATAACTTCTAAGACATAGTTCTCCAAGAATAGAACCCGTTTAAGCAAATGCTTTTAGCCACAAGTAGCTTATCTTCCAACTTAAAGATTAAGTGCTTACTTGCTCAAAAATTTAACCTATGGAAGTAGAACTGATCAAATTGTTGACTTCAAATTTTGTGCCTGTTTCAGGAACCAGTGAACACTTCTTCACATACAAATGTCCCTACACATAATTCACTCAGCCTGATCATAATTAGAAGCTAAAAATTTGTATAGAGGTCAACCAACTATGGACATAGACTTGTACAAAAGCATTTCAGAAAAGATCTAACACAGAAGGAGAAAACTCATAAACATCGGGTGCAAATTTCTTCCATTTCTGAAGGAGTTTACAAGTGAATGATGAGAGAGAGTTCAACTAACTTCTAAGATGTCTAATGACTCTTAAAACTCTCAATTACTCTATTCTCATGCTCTCTCATACTTGCCCCGACATTTTCCATAGTATTTATAGGCAAACATTTACAAACTTATGACTAATAAAAAATATAAGTGACCTATATCTAAACTAATGTACATATGTGTACATTTCTTTCAACTCTTGAATGTAAACTTCTTGTATGCTTCAAAAACTTGATCTTGTCTTCATTCTTTGACTTCCAAAACTTCAATTGTTGATTGCTCTACACCAACAAAATTTAGTTTTGAAAAAGAATTTTGAAAACAAAGGTTTGAAGGTCAATTCGGGAGTACAGGTTTGAAGCTTGTGAAGTGTGTAGATGAATGAAGTTATATATCCAGTCTATCTTGTACCATTGTGACATTGAAGGGGGGGATTGTTGGAAAACAATGTCTCAATAGTCCATATTGTTCTGACTATACATTATTTGTAGAGGTATTTTGTAGCTTCTATAGAACTAAAAGTGCCCAACACCATGGCTACGTTTCTGACCTTCCAAAGCCCCCACGTAGGTTCGAGTACCACCATTGGCAGTGTAGCACCATGGAGATGTTTTTTAATCATGCTTAAAAAAAAATGATGAACAACGACGGATCGTGATAGCGAAGGATCACGTATGATTTTTTGAACACAATCACACCATGATTTGGTTCGCTTGTGTTTTATGCTTTTGGAGTGCTTTATTTTATGGAGATTCAACTATATAACAAGAGCTTTGGCTCATTGTTCATTCATCCTACACCTAGTTCAACACCAAGTTTGGTACCTCAATAGAGGTGGTGCTCTTAGCACATGGGGCAGCCATGGTGCTATCTTGGAGCATGTTGAGGAGCGGCTATGGAGTTCTTCTTGGAGGAGAAGAGTGTGCTCACACTCCTGCCTATGGAGAGGACTTACCCATTAGTAGCTTGGTGGTGTGCATCAGCCATCCACATGATGTATTTGAAGATTGTCTTCTACATGAAGATTTCGGTGTACTTCAAAGACATTGGATGGAGCTTAATATAAGATTTGCATCCTATGTTAACTATTCAGGTACATATTCTCTTTATGCACACATGTACTACTTGGAGCTTATGGAGGTAGTGGTATCCATATCAGGAGGAGTCCTATTCGGCATAGGTACAAGAGAATTAGTACATATATGCTTTATGCATATTTGGATGAGGTGTTGGAGAAGGTATGGTCATATGAGTTTGAGGATTTCTGGCAACAAACTTGATAGCATTCTTTGCTACTTTTGTAAGTATGTGATCTTTCACACACGTATCTGACTTAGGGTCTTCCATAGCCTAAATTTAGATTAGGGTTTGCTGATTATGCATTTTAGACTGATCTTTCCTCTTTCTATCACTCATATTGACTGTTCTAAAACCTATTGGGTCACACATCTCATATATATTCAGATTTCTATCCATACATGTGAATATGTTTGTTACATTTGTACATTCACTCATCCATCTATTTCTGTTCACATAAAGTGGTTGAGATTTTGACTCCCACATTGTAAATTGACATTTGTATATATGATAGTGTGAGTAAGCAGTGGCTTACATAACACTTTACACATGTTTTCTAATCTCTCTCTATCTTTGTCTCATCATTTGTATGATTAAGTGTGTTATGTTCATGTTTTGTCAATATTGGAAGATTGCTGAAATCTATGTTGTAGATCATGGACCAATGGAACTATGGACTTGTGGTATTAGTTATGGGACTACCTTATTTCCAACACATTTTTCATTTTGCTGGAGGTGCTATCTCTTGGAGATCTCCTCTTCAAGAATGTACAATTGTTTCCACCACAATAGTAGAGTATCTTGCAGCAAGTGAGGCATGTAAGGAGCATTGTGGCTTTCCCGTCTTTTTTGTGATATGGGTTTACCTCAGCATGTACCTCACTTGCTCAGTGATAGTCAGAGTGCGATTGCTTTGGCTAGGAATCTGGTCTATCATGCAAAGACCAAGCACATTGAGGTGAGGAATCACTTCATCAGAGATTGGTTAGCCACTGAGTGCATTATTCTTGACAATGTTCACACTCAATATAATGTTGCAGATGCTTTGACTAAAGCTCTACCATAGGATAGCTTTTGACATTGTTGTCACTTGATGGGGGTTACCTGATTCATGATCTTATACAGTCACTTGTATACTATGTAACATGCCCATCAGATGGGAGGTATAGTTTGTATACTTACACTCAAGTACTCTTTATCATTCTTCATTTTTCTCCCATAGTTAATTTGGCCATATTGGCCTTTAGTTTGAGATTATTACCGTTACTGTCCATGTGAAAGGCCAAATGGCCACCAGACACTTCTTTGTATATATTCTTTAATAAAACATATAGTGGCCTAGTTAGTCATAAACTGTAAGTTTGACTGTATTTGTAAGACCTAAGAAGTCTGTCTTCGTGCTCCCTATGTACTTTGTTTTTTGTGTATTCTGCAGCCTCTATGCAAAGCACTGTGTGCAGCCTTAGGATCTCAATTTTCTACTCCAAGGATATCATCGTGGAGCTCTCGAGAAGGAGAGCACACTGTGGTGCATCGCCATCGAAATACTTCATAGAAAAGGCACTGACATAGATTGTGCTAGAATATAGAGTGTAGTAGATATAGACTGAGCGAAAGTGAAGTAGAGAGTAGAGGAGTGAGTAGAGAACTCCATTTGTAAGCCCTACATGTGAGAGAGGCATGCGAGATAATTTATGAGAGAGATGGTGATGGAAAGTTACGTAGTGTAGGAGAACTTTGTATGGTTATGAGCAGAAGGAGAGCATACCATTCTGCACACATCTTCTCCAGTAGAAAACACATATTTGTGGAATAGGAATTGAGTCAATTTGCTTTGCGTGAAGAAATCTATTTGATTTCATAATTGTATGAAAGTTACCTATAATTACGAGTTTTTTGGCAATCTATCTTGATCCTGATAGAGTCAATTCTTGATAAATAGAGTAACCATTTTTCTCAAAGTTTGAGTTTTAGCATTGCCGAGCTATTGGTGTTTATAGAGATGTATTAATATATTCACATTAGCTTGGTTCTTGTGTTTAATTCATTTATATACCTACAAGAATCAGAAGCCTTGACGTGCTAAAACCATGTTCTCTTGGCATAAGTCTATCTTTTGCACCATTTAAGACATGCATTTCCATAGTATGCATTAATATAGGGCCACATTACAAGGTCCTGCATCGACATAGTTGTGAATCCTAGGCACATGAGACATATTTGACATATATAAGCTATTTTATTGCTATTTAACTCTTTCTTCTTGTTTTGTGACATTGTTTTTGATAAAAAAAAGAGGAAAAAAAGAGAGAAAAAGAAAGAAGGGATAGGATACGCACTCTAAGAATCTCATCAATGAACCATCAACAAGGAAATCCACGAAGCTCATGAACACTTTGGACTTTGCTTTCAATGGATATACCCATGCATGCTGAACAAGCTACAATTTTTGAGTAGCTCAAACTGAACCATCTTTTGGAAAGGATGAACAATGCATTTTGCCCAAAATACAATTTTCATAAACATGTTTAACGAGTGTCTCAAGTTTGGGCAAAAAGGAGACCATTTCAAATTTCTGTAGGTGTAGCAAACTAGCAAAATTTAGATGAACAAAGCATGCATGCCAAAGCTTTGCATCTAACATAGCCTAAGAATCATGTAGTGCACATGTAGAATCATTCACATATTTCTCATAGTCTATGAGCTTATACAACCTAGGACATAAAATGCCAGAAGCAATAATCATGTCACCATTGGATAGATCATGAACTGTACATCTCTCATCAACAAATTTCACAACCAAGCCAATATTGGCTAATGCAAAAACTCATAACAGATTTCTCTTAATCCCTATCATACATAAAGCATCTAACAATGTAAAAGAGCTACCATCCGTAGTAGTGAGAATGATCTTACCAACTCCCATAACAAGATAAGAGGATTGGTTGGTGCATGTGACAGTATTCCCCATAGGGGTAGGCTTAAGTGAAGTGAAGAAACTGCATTGCGAGGTAATATGTTTGGTTGCCCCCCTAAGCAATACAAGCATCATTCCTAGCCTGGTACAATGTGGTAAGTGTATCCCAAGCATCATTCATTGTTCTGCAACAACGAATATGAGGAATAATGGCATGTTTGATAAACAAGGCTATCAGTGCATGTACCTGAGCATCTCTGCCATCCCAATGAGTTTTCTTTGTAGTAGGTGCAACAAAAACCATAGCACGAATAGGAATATGAAGAATATCAACATCTTCAATGCCATTTTCATCAGCTTCAATACCTGTATTTGCAAGTGTAATAGGACGTTTTTCTACACCCTGCACAATGTTCCACATTCCTTTTGCAACCAATACATCTCACATCATCTAAGCCCACAATGGGTGATTGGTACTATCCAACTTATCCTCAATAGCCAACATACGGAATACATTACTGCTTTAAGCCATGACCTTTGACTTAAATACCCTAATGCAAAAAAAAATATTGTATCTAAAAAAGTTGAACAAAACTACCCTAAGGAGTTCTGCTAAACCTCTAGCAAACTTCGAGATGCTTATACTGACAAACTCAAACCTATATATATCTTTGGCACAAAAAGTTGAAATAGCCTGCACAAGCATTGTGATAGTGTGTTCCAAGGCCAAAACAAGCTCAAATCACGATTTTAGCACCACAAAGCGAAGCAATTTTGATCTCATAATCACCTTAAGTATGCTCACCAATTTTCATGCCATTGTGAGACTGTGAACAGTGTTGATGATGCCCTAGTTGAAGTGGTGACCTGCTCTGATACCAATTGTTGGAGTTAGACGTCTACGGAAGCACATGAATAGCACAAGGAAAAAGAAGAAGCTTGGAGCACAACACACAATACTGAATGTATTACCACTAGAATGTACAAAGATAATTAACATGTTAGGGCTATAGGCATATTTACAAGTTGGGGGAAAAAACCTCCTACAAAGGGAAAAAAGTATCCAAATAGTCCTAATGTGTTCACACACATCACCACCTAAATATATCAACACACATGCCACTAACAATCAATTTTCTAAGAGAGACTTTTACCTAATTTCTTGCATAGGTTATATTAAGACTTCAGCCTTAGTTTTTCATTATCAAAGCTCTCTCCGTTTTTTATTGACCATATGCCTCAAGAAATTCTTGATTACGTTTTATTGTTTTTATAGATACACGATGCAAGAGATTAGGGAAATCAAAAAGCCTATTATTCCCCTAATAAATTCAACTAGTCATGTTAAGTCTTCCTTCTTCTCTTTTGTTTATGGAGGTCCTATAATGTTCCTTTTGATTATACAGTTGAGGTACCTTTTGACTAAGATTTATTGAGGTACCTTTTGACTAAGATTTATTATTTTTCTGCATGTGACCAATGAAACTAATTAGGGTGATCCAAAAACCTAGGATTACCCTAATTGATTTCTTTCGTCATGTTTCATGTTCATTTTTGTCTTTTGGTTATTATGTTCATCTCATTTTCCTTTTCTTTTCCTTTTTTACATGCCTCGAGTAAACTCTATCTAAAACAATTAGGATCTCTTATAAACTAAGGTTCTAATGCTTTTTTTTTTTCTGTTATGCAATGGATTATATTTTTCTTCTACAGTAACATAGGACAGAACCGATGATAAAGGTCTATGTAGTATTCTCGAGGCTAAGGTACACTTTTGACACAGCTATAGTGCTATTTCTGTATTCTTAATGTCCTCCAGTAAGGAAATCCAAGCACTCTTCATTTAAAATTCAAGAGGTTTATAGTCACCCTCAAAAGGCAAGAGATCCACACGCTGGTGAAGAAAAAAATAAAGAAGTACATATTGACAACATAAATTTTATTCCTTCAAGAACTTGAAAAACTTAGGGGTTCCTCCTGCACAAGATTAGCATACTCTGTTTTTGGTGTAGACGCCTCTCCAACAACCATTCTTGCCTCTTTTTTCTTTGCCTCTTTTGTAGCTAGTGTTGGACAGTTCTTTATGATATGATCATTCCCTTTGCATTACTTGCAAAACAATTTCTCCTTTTCTTATTTCTTCTCATATTTATCTTTCTTTTTCGAATGTGTAGCATTTGCAGATTTTTGCTTACTAGTTGAAGAGCTCCATTTTCCTTTGCCCTTCTGACTAGCCAGGAAAGCTTGATCTGCAACACACATAATGGACTTGTTTTGCTTGGACTGATCTTCTTGCAACAGAAAAGAGACTAACTCCTCAAATGAGAAGGAATTTGGATAGCCTTTCATCGTCAACCGAAGAGTAGAAGCAAAACTCTGATATGAATTAGGAAGACCATTCAGAACGGTCTGCACAAGTGAGCTATCCGGTATAACCTCATCAGTAGAAATCAATTGTTCCTTCAAGTCTTTGACCTTTGTTAGAAAATTGTCCATAGAATCACCTTCATTCATGTGCTCACTCTCTAACTGTTTTCGGAAGTAAGCAACAGGAGCTCATTCCTAGCATGGTACAATGTGGTAAGTGTATCCCAAGCATCCTTAGCTGTTTCGCTAGAGCGAATGTGAGGAATAATGGCACATTTGATAGACAAAGCTATCAACGCATGTGCCTGGGCATCTCTACCATCCCAATGAATTTGCTCTATAGTAGTGCAGTAGAAACCACAACACGAATAGGAATATGCAGAATATCATCATCTTCAACACCTTCTGCATGAGCTTCAGTACGTGCATTTGCAACAATTGCAGGTGTGATAGGACGTTTTTCAACACCCTGCACAATGTTCCACGATCCTCTTGCAACCAATACATGTCGCATCATATAAGCCCATAACGGGAAGTTGGTACCATCCATCTTATCCTCAATAGCCAACATACAGAATACATCATTACTTTGAGCCATGGTCAGTGACTAAAATACCTTGATGCAAAAAATTGACTATATCTCAAAAAGTTGAATAGAACTATCGAGAGGAGTTCTGCTAGACCTGTAGCAGACTTCAAGAGGCTTATATTGGTGAACTAAAATTGGTATATTGCTTTGGCACAAAAAGATGAAATAGCCTGCACAAGCACTATGATAGTGTGTTCAGAGGCCAAAATAAGATATGATCATGATTTCGACACTATGATAGTGTGTTGGAAGGCTGAAACAAGCTCAGATCTCGGAAACACGTTGAGTATACTCACCAAAATTCGTACGATTCTGAGACTACAATCCGAGAGGTGTCGATGACGCCCTATATGAAGCGGCCACCTGCTCTGATACCAATTGTTGGAGTTGGACATCTATGGAAGCATGCAAATAGCACAAGGAAGAAGAAGAAGCTTGGAGCTCAACACACAATACTGAATGTATTACCACTAGGATGTAGAAAGATAAGTAGCCCATTAGGGCAATAGGCATTTATACAAGCCGGGGGTAAAAAACTCCTAAAGAGGGAAAAACGTGCACCGGCGATCCTAGTGTGTTCACACACATCACTACCTAAATATATCAACAACAACATGAGTTGAGAAACAATCATCTCTATTCATCTTGGATTTTCCATTTTAGATACCTGCAAAATTTAGGGAGATAATATGTGAAAAGTGACATTAAATGCATCATCGACCATATCTGCGTCTTTTTTAGAGGACAACACGTCTATACACGTTATGCCTCAATTATACAATAAGCATTCTCGACTAGAGATGGAGGTTCGTAATGCCAGTGGTCTACCTATTGCTAGATGTGTATTCACTTGATTTCTCTTGTTCATTCCACATAATGATTTCTATTATTGACTCAAAACCTGCATCTGTTGTGTTGAAGATAAAGGGGTTCTATCATTTACGTGACTCATTTGAAGATTTAATTTTCGTTGAGTTCAAGATAAGATTCTAATTAGAAAACTATGAAGATAAGGAACACTTTTTCTTCGTTGACTTCAAGCTAAGATTCTAAATAGAAAAACGAACAACTAAGATATGAATCAACATCGGGAGTCTATAAGTGAGCAAATTGGAGTTACAATGGTGATGATGGGCTGTTTCGAACATGTGCAGCATCAAAGTTAAACAATTGTCGAATCTCTCTCTCTCTCTCTCTCTCTCTCTCTCTCTCTCTGACGCACATACAAACACACACAACCTGATGGACAAGGAAGCTGCAGGAGAAGAATTTGTTGTATTGCAGCTTTAGGCAATCATCCATTGCCGGGGAAACTATGTGAAACGGAAGCAACAAGAAGGTATTAAGAAGAAACTATCAGCAACCAGTATCTTAGATGAGCCTAGGCCAGCGGATACTTCCCCTCAACCCACGAGTCTTGCCTTCCGGTCTGTGGGTCAGTAAAATGTGTGTCCGATGTTCCACCAAATCGGTCAGCTCTACCCTTATTTTTTTGAGGCCTAGTTTCCGTTGTTTGAAACACTAAAAGAACAATTGTACATTCTTTGAATTATTAAAAGAATAGTTATACAGTGAAGGAGCATATTCTCCAATGGCATCCTCCATATCCCACAGAGCAGGGGAAAGATGGCCCGAGAGCTAAGCAATGGTGATGTCCTAAATTCGGTAGAAACTTATGTTTTAGAGAGATTTATACATAATTTGATGACTTCTTGCGTGCTCCTGGGTGGCTCACTTATTTATTATCTTGTTATTTTAAAGCCAAAAATTGGTTATCTTGTTATTTTAAAGCCAAAAATTATATGGTGTTTAAAGGAAGGGGACTTATTACAATTGCATATTCGTCTACTTAAAAGAGCAAAGGATGGTCGCCAAAGTTGCAAACACATATTTCTTTCCAGTTCTTCCAAATTGCTTCCCCCACGATGGCATTCCACGAGGAAAAATAACAATTGATCAGGTCGCCAAGGAACACTTGATTCTTGAAGATCCTCAAAAACGCCTGCCTGATGGAGTAACTCTTAAAAATTTCTTCCTTACCACAAACGCAACACTTACACCATTGAGGGCTCCACAAATTTTCTTATCTTTCACATTAGTCAAAATTCCCTAGTGAAGAATTTGTCATGAAAGAACTGATTTTTTGTTCTCTATGATAGTATGCCACAAGTAAACTAAAATTCCCATGTGATAAGGGCCAATTCAAATAGCATATCTTATTAAATAACATATGAGAAACTCAGTGTCTTATCCAATTTGCAGCCATTGATCCATCTTAACCCTTCATGTAAGGGCGGGTGCAGAGGGGGAGATCATGCTCGAGAAATGTAATAGGCTTTAAGTTCTCTCTCTCTCTAATTGATGTTGTATGTCAAAAGTCACCAATCTTCATAGTCAACCCCTAGCTCAATCTATGCATCAGATCCGATTCGAGAGATGTTTAAACATGCAAAACCCTTTGTTCCAAGTTTTTGAGCCCAAGTTCTACCTTAGTGATCCTTCAAAATCTATATAATCTGGACTCTGTCGGATGGTGATCCACTCTTTTGTAGGATATAAGTGGTCCCTTGTATACTAAGCCGACCTTCGTTTGTACTTTCAATTGATTCAAATATATTTAAAATATTTAGAAAAGTAGGCCTCAAACCAAAGTTCTTTGGGAAAAAAAAAAGGATAATTTCAAATGAATATAGATTTCTGTCCCCGTCAACATCATAAAATTCAAGGACATTGTCTCTCACGAGAGTCTCAAAACGAATGTTTCATAGTCCATTCACAAATTTCTTCATTTGTCTATTGTGAATCCGATAGATAAGTGAAAGAGAAATAAGAATTCATACAATGGATTAATACGAACCACATTTAGGCATAACGCAAATTCACATGCAATTTCTTTGGTTTCTTGTAGAATTGGATCCTTGAAAGAAAATTGGACTTGTTTTTGAAGAAGAATTTTCACAAAGGAAAACAATTGGTTGAGATACTATGGAAGAGCTTCCTTGATGGGAAACTCGACCCCTCTATCTCGAAGAAAAAAGTTGATGAGAAAAACAAGAAAAAGAGAGACAAGGCCCCTTTGTGCAAAGATCTCGAGCTCTGATAATGATAATCATTCCTCTCAATATTAGAGAGTTGTTGGACCCTCAAGAGCAACCAATATTGGCTAGCAGATGTGTAATAAAAGTCTAAATCCAAACTTCCCTTTGTATACAACTATAACCCTAATGGTTGAATTATCTTAGTACATTCACTTGGTAATACATTTAGTAGTGTATTTTGTGCTCCAAGCTTCTTGTTCCTCCTTGTGTTTCGTGTGCTTACACAGTCCTCAAACTTCAATAGAGCCTTCATGATGCTAGAGATGCATTTACTTTTGGGCTCTATCAACAAGCTTTTGGATAACTTGATTTACTTTTGCATACTTCAGCTTAATATTCAGTTTTATTTTCTTAAATGAGCATGTTTATGCATTTCGCAGGTGTCAAGCATTGACAAACAATTAAGAATATCTTTTGCTACTTCAATGATACCTCACTACTTGAATTATTTTATCCCAAGAGGGATGATTACCACTAGATTTACATGCTTTTTCTAACTCATAATTGGCCAATTTCTAGGACACTCGTGTGTCCACTAATGTCTTTTCCTTCATGCTTGGTAGTTCATCATATATTGGTTGAGCAAGAAGCAGCCTACTCTGGCCACTTCTAATTGTGAGGTCGAGTGTAGGAAAATCTTCACAATAAGTGCTCAGTTTTTGGCTGGTTTGGGTGTTGGTCACTCTTTTCTCACCCATGTCTTCATTAAGAGTCAGAGCACATTGGCGGTTGCAAATAACCCAGCATTCCATGCTTCACTAAAGCACATTGAGGTGCACTATGATTATGTTAGAGAGAGGTTCTCTACTGAAGAGATTAGTTTGGCATATGTGCACACACAAGATATTGTTGATGACGTTTTCATGAAGGCTTTGCCTAGGGAGAATTTTCAAGATTTTCGCAAAGTTGTGGGCTTACTTCCTTTGTGCATTCATCTCTTTCTAGATTGTTTGGTAGTTCCTTATACCCATGAGAGCCATCTTCTTGTTCATTAAATCACTCATAGGAGGGTATTTGTTGATATATTTATGTGAGTGATATGTGTGATCACACTTAGGATTGTCAAGACACATTTTCCCCCTTATAGGAGGTTTTTTTCCCCTAGCTTGTATATATGCGTGTAACCCTAATGGGTTACTTATCTTCATACATTCACTTGGTAATTCAAACAGTGTTGTGTTGTACTCAAAGCTTCTTCTTCTTCTGCTTCTTTGTATTGTTTGTGTGCTTCGAAAGACCTCAAACGCCAACAACCTATGTTACATTTTGGAAATAAAGACATCATTTAACTTCAAATATTATCTTTGATCCTATGTCAATAAGAAACTTATATTTGTAACTAAAACCAAGGTAATCATACGATGATACGTCATGAGTTACAAATAATGAAACAGTCCTAGCATGAAGAGCTATGCCATGTTATGGAATTATATATATATATATATATATATTGAGCAAACTTTCTCTTGAAAGTAGATTCCAAGGTGTGAAATAGCCTCCCCACACATGCAAAATGACACGAAACTCTCCATCAGACCTTTTATTAGATTTGCATTTGTAATAGTGGTTATCGTTAGATAAAAGAGTCTTGGCACAATGTACTCTCCTCATCGTCCCAATGGTCGTTGAGCCTATAGATTCCTCCTTCCCATCCTAGATAACTAGGCTACCATTATGAGCTCTCTAATGCTCCAAAAGTACCGAATGTTATTTCTCTCTCCTCTCTATCTCTCTCTCTCTCTCTCTCTCTGGGAGGCACATTGAGACACACACAACGTGAGTCCAACGAGCAAGGTGGAGCGCTGGTCAAAAGTGTATGCACGTTTAGATACTGATAAAGAAGACATGCGCAAAAGAAGAGCTTGTTGTATTGCAACTGTAGGAGAAGACTTTGTTGTATTGCAGCTTTAGGCCATCATCCATTGCGAGAGAAACTATGTGAAAGACGAGCAGCAAGAAGGTATCAGGAAGGTCCACGTCTTTTATAGGACTATCAACAATTAGCGGATACTTTCCCTTCGTAGAAGAATGATAGACCTTCAGGCCTACGGCCTTTAGGCATCAAAAACCTTGTTCTCAGCTCATGACTCTTGCCTTCGGGTTGTGGGTCAGTGAAAATGTGTCTTCGACATTCCACCAAATCAGTCATCTCATCTGGATTTACGGCCGTTCTTTTTCAAGCTCCATCTTTGACCAAAAGAGAAAAACAAAAAAGTCTAACCGATGCCTAGCTTGCATTGTTTGAATTACGAGAAAAACAATTGTATAGTCAAGGGCAAGACTTTCCATGTGATCATGCATATCTTAAAGAGCAAGGGCAAGGTGGCCCGAAGGTTAAACAATGCTGATGACCTAAAATCGGTTATGAAACAAATGCTTTAGACAGGGTTATAAATAAGGTTGATGATCTTCTATTTCCAGTCATGGGTGGCTCACTTATTTTTTATATTGTTATTTTAAAAGCCAAAAATCTATATGGGTTTTAAATTTAGAAGACTTCTCATAAGTACATATTTGTCTGCATAAAGGAGCGAAGGATTTTTCAATCCGCTATTCTTTTGGATGGTTACAAAAGTTGCCAAGTGATCCTTCTTTCCAATACTCGTGCATGAACAAAAGAGGTGATCAATGTCTTCTTTACCATAGAGGCAACAACTACACCATTGATGGCCCCACAAATTTTAATGTCTTTCACACTAATCCAAATTCCCCACTCGAGATTTTGCCACAAAAGAATTGACTTTTTGTTCTCTATGATAGTATGTCACAAGTCCATGAACTTAAACTCCCATGTGATATGGATCAATTCAAACAACATCTCTTACTGCAGGTACTTTTTGAAACTCAGTGTCTTATCCAATTTGTATTCTTTGAAACATCTTAACCCTTCATATAAGGAGGGATGTAGGGGGGCGGAATCATGCCTCAAAAGAAGATGAATCTTTGAGTTCTCTTTCTAATTTATTTTGTGTCTCAAAAGTCAACAATCTTCATAGTGAACTCCTATTTGAGTCCATGTCCTCAAATCTAATCCAATGTTTCCACAATGCATAGTGAGATAGTGAGCACAGTGAGTATAGTGAGTATAGTGAGCATAGTGAGCATAGTGAGCACAGTGAGTACAGTGATCACAGTGTCACAATGTCACAGTGACCACAAGGGCATAGTAATAGATTTTAAAAAAAAATAAAAAAACACACAAATGAACCAAAAACAAAAACGTGAATTGACAAATGTAAATGTGATTGGAGCAGAATTAACGAACCACATGTTGGATCATGAACAGATACCAAAAAGCATGAACAAAAGACAAAAAGTACACCTTCGTGGACTCGTACATGCTATGATACCATTGTTGACTGGATCTTGTAGGCATACATATGCAGAGATAGTACAAAAATGAAATCTCACAAAAGCATATAGAGAATAGAGAGAGACAAGAGACTCAACACAAGATTCGGTACAATCTCCCCCCACATATTCTTATCGACGACTCTATCAGAGTATGTGTATTTATAGGTATTTTTCATTACATCTTGAATAGAAGATACATGAGGTCAATGCTTCAAATAGCATGCATGTATGAAAATCTGCTTTATTTACAAAGTCATTGCTTTCTAATCCGTCTACTATTTTTAAAAAAATGTCACTTTCTAAGCGGTATACTATTTTTTACAAAAAATATCTAAAATATTGTCTTTTAATTATCTTCAAAAATATCTTAATAAATCCATGCATGTTCACACCCTCATGATTCTTCACCTGCTAAATCAAAACACAATCACATTGAAAACCTCAAGGCATTAAAATTCATTTAACATTCCATTAATCCGTAAAGTATAACAAAGTCAACAAAGGTCATTCACAATATGATAAGAGGCTCCAAAAAATTAGAAGCATGACGAGATAAGAAATTCAAATAAAAAATTAGATATGAATAAGAAATTCAAAGAAAGAATCTAAAAATATATTTTAAAGATTGGTGGGCTAGTAGGGCACACAAACCTACTAAAAGGATATGCAACCTTCTCAAGAAAGAAGCAATCCAAGGAAGTGATCTCTTTCATGATGGATATCAATAGGGTTGAATGCAAAATGAAAGAAGAAAATAGTAATTGTCAATCATTTTACCCACCTTTTGGGGGCTTCTATGCCTCTTTCTCCTCACATGCACGATTGCGAAGGTACCATCCCTAGATTCAAAACCAAAATAAGCCCGCAAAATCTGAAATTTATTTTTGAAGGTCCATTTAAGATGCTCAAATTCTTGAAGTCACCGATTCCCTTTCTAATGGAAAAAGCATGAGGCTAGACGGCCTTACCAATCAGGTTTTCATGACCTTCGAGCATTTGGTGACTACTCTCTTATGTATGGTGTGGCAAAAGATTATCTCTTTCGATGCACTACCCAAATGTCTCAATGAGGGCATCTTCAAGCTCATTCACAAAAAAAAGGAAGAAAAAATAGGATTGAAAACTAGCATCGAATCAAGATGTTACAAACTGGTTACAGGATCTTGGTGAAGGCGATTGAAAATCCTATTATTTTTCACCTCCAAGATTGGATCAATGAGGATAAAAAAGGGTTCATCAAGGGAAGGTCCATCCTAGAGGCTATCATTGATGTTTGTGAAGGTTTGGTTTTTGTTCAGGAATCTGTGCAAGATGTCCTATTCCTTAACATTGACTTTGATAAAGCATATGACCAACTCGAGTGGGACTTCATTCTCCAATCGTTGAAAGACCTAGGCTATGGCCAAAAATTCATTAAGATGATCTCAAAGTTGCTAGAAGATGTGACTACTCATGTAAACATCAATGGCTCGCTTTCTCAAGTGATTGATTAAAATCCATCTTCTATCAGACAAGGGTGTCTATTGGCTCCTATTCTCTTTGCTGTTGTGGCCGATGTGCTCAATCGCCTTGTTAAACATCAAAATTAGGTCTTTTTCAAGGCCCTCAGTCTTCCTCTCAATCAAGACTAGATGCTCATGAGTCTTTTTGTTGATGATACTAATCCTTTTGTGGATAATGATCCAATAAACATTCACACATTTTGGGGTTGTCTAAATACATTTTTTGAGGCATTGGGATCCAAAATCAATGATGGTAGAACTGTTTTTTAGGCTATTATTGGGCATCCTCCTCAATTGTTAATTGACCATGGATGCTAGCTCATCCCTAGTGGACAAAGCTTGTGCCTATTAAGCATAACTATGGGATTCCACATTTTGATGGGGTGGCACTAGAACTATGCTCTCTCTAAGGTCAATAAAAACTTGATACACTGGAAAGGTATGTAGATCAATGTGGCGAGACATGCAATAATGGTTAACACATTCCTTCTTTCTTCATTTATTTATTTTCTCTCTTGCTAGAGGCCAATGGACAAAGAGATTATCAAATTGGTAAGGATTTGTAAGAGCTTTCTTTAGATGGGTAACCCTAACAGAGGGGGTATCTCCAAAGTTAATTGGGATAATTGCATAAGCCAAAAGGATCAAGTTGGTTTGGGCATTCTCAACACTGAAGGAATGGCCAATAAGTTGGCAAAAAGGTGGTTAACTAAAGCATGGGGCAATAGTGATGCCTCCTTTTTCAAGCTTATTTTTAGAATCAAGAGTGTTCTTAGGCTTGTGGGCCTCTTAGGGTTGGATGATCTCGAACTTCTCACCGTTTTGTTCTCCAATTTTTTGATAACTCCTAGAGGCTTGAGCTTGGTTTTCTCTCTCTCTCTCTCTCTCTGTGGAAGAGTTGGAATAATGTTAAACAACTCATCAAGATCAATGAAGATTGGAAATGTGTGGTCGAGATTAGATAGAATGGCTCGATCTAGGTTCCTATCAAGGACATTAGAGGTGTGGAGACTTGGAACCTCAAAAAATCTAGGAAGCTTTGGAACCAAGATTTCCAATTGTGAAAAAACCTCTCGAACCAAGAAACATGTGAGTGAATTAGATTTGAGACATTGATCTAGGTATAAGAGTGGAATTTAAAGAATGGGGCCTATTGCAAACTAGATTCAATGCTTGGGAGTGCTCCATGATTCACTTCCTCATCACATAGGACCCTCATCACCACGAGGGTGTTGGATGGCACAATGGCATTAGCCTTGATAAAATTCTAAGGAAGTTCAAGAAGAACCTCGGAGCTTGAGGTGGGAGTTTAAGTTCCAATCCTTTTGGCACCGTAAGTCAGTGCTCATGTGGAAAGTTCTCCACCCAAGAATATGAACTAATGTAAAATCTAGAAGAATTTGCACCGTTCCTCCCTCCCCCCAATGGTGGAAATGATGCCTATGTGGTAATGAGAACTTGTGAAACCTCTTCTTTTTGTGCCCCAAGTCAAGATCGATCTGGTGGGCCCTTGAGAGAATCATGTTGCTACAAGGACAAATCAATTGGAAGCAAGCATTGTTGGGTAAAGTGGTAGAATGTTCCTCAGCATTGTGGAATGTTGTAAGTGGTGAGAACCTCTGGAAGATCTAGAAAGAGAGGTGTGCTTCCAACTTTGGAAGCCCTCCTCAAGAATGGTCAATCAAGAAATCACTTTTCTTTTTAGGCAAAAGAATTTGCAATCGTAAGAAGCCCCCATCTTTTAGACATCATAGAAATTTTTTCCTTGAGAGGAAGAAGATCAAAAGCAAGTGGGCCCGAGATGAGAGAGCCAAGAGGGTTGTCAACCATCTTTCTAAAGTTCTTTAGTAATGTTTAAGCAACCCTTGCTTTGTGGGATTCGGGGATTCCATGGATACTAGGTCCGTTCACTTGTAGAGTTATTATTTCTATTTATTAAATTTTGGAAGAATAGGCTAAACATGTTGTTTTCATTCAGCTATACCTGCATGCAGCATTCATGCGCTAGTTTATTTATGCTGAAAGATTCACAATTTATTATTTTCACAGAACACTCCTCCAAAATTGATAAACGTGATTAAATAGGTTAAATACCTGATTGGTTGCAGCATTCTAAGTGTCTAATTAGTTTTGTTAAAATTTTTCTTGAGAAATCTTACCATGGATATTTAGCACACATATGTGAAAGTTTTATGCTTCCTGCAAATAGCAACTCCAAGAATGAGCTGCTTACGAGATATGTTGCTCGTTTCATCTTACGAGATATATTGTTTCTCATTTTAAGTGCTTAAGATTTAATTTTTCCCCAATACGATTCTACATAAGTTGTGTGTGTTGGCTCGAAAGTATTGTGGTTTCTTTCATGTATGTCATAACAACATATCTTATTTACGAGTGAGAGTCATTGAGACATATTTTGCTTTGGTAGATGACAATGTCACCTACTCTTGCTTCTTTTTTTTTTAAATATAAAGGAAGTTCGGCAATAGCCTACTCTCCCGGACTTGAATTAAATTAAGAAACAAAGGTACAAAAGAAGGGGACTAGCGCCCACGGGACCCCCCAAATCCCACAAAGCAGGGGAAACTTGTATGAGTTCTAGGTTGCATTACATAGAAGGTTGATCACCCTCTCATCGCCCTCATGTGGGGCCCACTTGGGTTTGAGCTTGTTGTTGATCAAAATGAGGACTTTATGGTGCCTGAAGGGGGGGGATTTCTTACAGTTAACAATCCTTTTGCCAAGGAGGAATAGTGATTTCTCAATCGACCATTCCTTGGGGGTATCGCCGAAGTTGAGAGCACACCTCTCCCGCCATATTTTCCACAAGACTTCCCCTCTGATGGCGTTCCAGAGTGTCGCGGAGCAGCCGATCGCTTCTCCCAAAAGGACTTGTTTCCAACTAAGCTGTTTTTGAAGTCTGATTTTCTTTCCAACCGTCTACCAGATTCTGAAGGAGCTGGGGCAGGAAAGGAAGATGTGTGCGACATCTTCAATAGCCCGGTGACAGCGTTTGCACCAAGGAGGGACCCCGCAAATTTTGCTAGCCTTGTGGTTAGTCCAAATTCCACGATGCAGAATTTGCCAAAGGAGGACAAACTTCTTAATCTCGATCAGAGGGTGCCAGATACCCATGAATTTCATGTCCCATCGAAGCCGCGTCCAAGACAGGCACCACTTCTTGTTGAGACTGATCTGGTGGTCAGTCGTCTCTTTGATGTTCGGGATTTTGAGTAGGTTATTTCCATTGTGCCATTTGAGACCAAGCGAATTCGGTGCATCGTGTCCCATGAGAAGGCGAATCTTGTGCCGATCCCATGCGAGGCATCTGCTTTGCAAAGTGTTCCACTCTTCGTAGGAGATGTTTTTGCAGGGATCAATATCCTCGAAATTGATCCAGCCGTTGGTGTCATGTTTCCAGAGGTGTTTCCATTTTTTGAATCCTTTGTGCCATAATCTCTTGGCATTTCGAATGTTCCACGACTCCACACTCCGGATGCCATGTATCGGGAACCAGATAGAGTCGTTTTGTCTGATTCCGGCCGCCCACTTCCAGTCCTCACTAATTCTTGTGAAGCTTTTGACTTTATTCCATCCCTTCCAAAGGGAGCACACGAGATTCGAGCCTTTCAGGAAGATAGGGATCGGAGAGAATAGCAGGGTCATGATGTCGAGATTCTTCCAGTTTGGGAACCCCATGAGAGTCAACTCATTCTTGTTTCTAAAGATCAGCTTGGCCCACGAGGCCTCCCTGTTGCACCAAGCCTTAATCATCCATTTGGCAGCCAGTTTGTTGGCCATACACCCAATGTCCAGGATACCAAGCCCCCCGCATTCTCTGGGGCTAGTGCAGATGTCCCATTTGATTTTAGGCACCCCCCTTCTGTTGTGATCGCCCGTCCAAAGAAAGTTTCTACAGATACTACTCAATTTGGACAAGCCTTGCTCGTTCGGTCTCCAGCAAGAAAGGAAATAAATGGTAGAAGAGAGGAGGAACGTGTTGATAACCATCGCCCGCCCAGCAAGATTGATTTGCATACCTTTCCAATAGTTAAGCTTGGTTTCGAGTTTGGCCAACACCCAACTCCAACGCTGCTCCATAGAGACGCCAAACCCCAAAGGAATTCCCAGAAGACGAAAGATTTGGCCCTGCGGAATGATTTGGCAGCCATGCTCAGTGAGAAGGCCAGGATGATGTCCCACAATGGCCCTAAAGGCGGTCTTAGAGTGGTTGATTTTGGATCCAGAAGCCTCACAAAAGATAGCAAGACACCTCCAGAAAGTCTCCAGGCTGGTATTATCATTGTGAACAAACGCGTTCATATCATCGGCAAATAGTCTCATGGTCATTTGACTGTGGTCGTGGGGCAGCCGGAGGCCTTTGATATTGCCAGTCTCCACATGATGCGCGACCAGTCTGCTCAGCCCCTCAGTGGCGATGGCAAAAAGAAGGGGGGCCAGAGGGCATCCTTGTCTAATAGATCTTTTAAGATGGATCGCCTTCGAAAGTTTGCCGTTCACGTTAATTTGGGTCGTTGCGTTTCCAAGAAGGGTCACGATCATCTTGGTGAATTTCTGACTACATCCGAGATCTTGAAGCGACTGTAGAAGATAGTCCCATTCCAGTCTATCGTAGGCTTTGTCAAAATCGATCTTAAGGAAAACCACATCTTGTTTAGACTCATTTGACCTACTCTTGCTTCTTGCTTTCCCGTGAGACTTATGCTCATCAAAGCATGCATACGAGCCCTCACGTGCATTCACATGCGAGTGGATCCCCCCCCCCCCTCCCATCGTAGCCTTTCGCAAAACTTTTGAGACTCTATAGTTTAGACTACAATTTTGACTATGCTAGAGGTGGCACAATAGGTGTCATTATGTCTCGGTAGTGATTTTGTGAGCACACTTTGAAGTTGTGGGAAACTTTTTACCCTATTAAGAAGGAACTTGACTAAGGAAGTGTGGGGAACTTTTTGTACATGCACTTGGAAATGGACTACGTTTTGTGCTCCAAGATTATTGTTCTTCATGGTGTTGTTTGTGTGCTTCCCTTGTTGTTAAGCTTCAACATTGGTATATAGCAGGTCGCCACTTTCGATAGGACGGCATGAACAACCTTATGAGCATCGTTTGACAATGGCATGAAATTTGGGGAGCATACACGAGGATAGTAGTATTTCAAAATATCTTTGATATTTGATATTGAAAATTTTTCTCAAAGATTGTTTTGACCTCGAACATCCGTTCCTAGAGAATATGGAGATAATGTTTTCCTTTTGCGGAAAACATAAATGCATTTTCTTGCTCTCCATTACAAGTGCCTCAAAGCCAACTACTCGAAAACTTCTTTAAAAATAATCAATTTTCTGCATCAAGCTACAGTACTAACCATGGATAAAAGCAATGAGGAATTTTCAATGTGGGTGAATAGAAGAGCATGTGATACAGAAATTGTTAACATATTAGGCAAAGATTGGAGATTAAAAGAGGTTTTAGGTGTAGGAGATGTTATTATTTTCCAATTAATCTTGGAAACATTTTTTATTTTCTATTGCAAAGTAAGCTTCGATACATTTTCTATTTTTTATAGAAAAAAGGTTTTCCGTTGAGTTTTCATGATGCTAGAGATGCATTTGATGTTGTTGTCTATGAACACGTTATTGGATGCATGATTTACATATGCGTAACTATGTTTGATGTTTGTTTTTCTATCTCTTAGATGAGCAAGTTTATGCATTTCCCACATGTCAAGCTATTGACAAGAATTAAGCACATTTTTTGCTACTTGAGTGCCACCCGACTAGTTTGATTGTTTTATCCTAAAGAGGGATCACTACTACATGTTTACATGCTTTTTATTTGGCTCTAAATCGGTTGGTTACTATGAAATTCATGTGTCGAGAAGTGGTTCTTTCTTTGTGCTTGATAGGTCATCCATATCTTGGTCGAGCAAGAAGAAACCTACTATGAACACTTCTAGTTGTGAGGTTGAGTACAGGGTCAGTTAGTCTTCCGCCACAAACATCTTCACTGACACACACAGTGCACTAGTAGTTTCAGGGAATCATGTGTTCCATGCTCCCACAAAGCAACACCTTGAGGTGCATTATCATTATTTCAAGGAGAGGTTCTTCATAGGGGAGATTAGTGTGGCATATGTGCCCACATAGGATAAGATTGCATATCGTCTAATAGAGGCTCTATCTAGGGAGATGTTTAAAGCTTTTCACAAATCTTTGGGTTTACTTCCTTTTGTAGATTGATCTCTTTCCCCATAGCCTTGGCACTTCCTTATACATGTGTGCTAGATGGTTGTTCACTGTATGAATCCTAGCAAGGATTTGTTGATATATTTCAATAGAGGTGTGTGTGAAGACACTAAGGACTCTCTTTATGATGTTTTTTTTACCAAGCTTGTATATTTGCCTATAACCCTAATGCGTGAATCATCTTAGTACAATCACTTGGTAATATATTCACTATTATGTGTTGTATTCTAAGATTCCTCTTATTCCTTGTGTTGTTCGCTCTCACATTATCTTCATGATGCTAGAGATACACTTAATGTTGATCTTTATCAAGAAGCTTTTGGATGCTTGATTTTTCTTATGCATGATTCATCCTAATATTCATTTCTTTATGTCGAAAATGAGGGTTTTTATGCATTTCTAGGTCTCAAGCATCAACAAACCATCTTTTGGTACTTTAGTGGTACTTGACTAATTGAATTATTTTGTCCCAAGGGGGATCATTGCCACCAGATTTACATGCTTTCCTAACTCAAACTTAGCTTATTTCTAGGACACTCATGTTTCCACTAGTGGTTTTTGCTTCATGTTTGATAGCTGAAGCATATCTGCGCTAAGCAAGAAGCAACCTACTCTGGCCACTTCTATTTTTGAGGCTTAGTGTAGGACATTCACGATGAGTGCTGAGTGTGTTTGGCTCAGATGCCTTCTATCTAATTTGGGTGTTGGTTAGTCTTTTGCCACCAACATCTTCACTGAGAGCTAGAGTACATTGGTAGTTGCAAGGAACCATGTGTCCCATGCTCTCACAACATGCATTGAGGTGCTCTCTCATTATTTTAGGGATAGATTCTATGGTAGAGAGATTAGTTTTGCATATGTGCACACATAAGATAACGTTGTAGACCTTTTCACAAAGGCTTTACCCACAGAGAATTTTGAAGATTTTGCAAAGCATTTGGCTTACTTCCTATGTGGATTCATCTCTTTCCACATTGCTTGGCAATTTCTTATACATGAAAGCCATCTCCTTGTTCACCACATCAATCTCGGGGGCGCAGGGCGAGGGGGGGGGGTTTGTTGATATATTTTGGTGGTGATGTGTGTGAGCACACTTAAGATTTTCATGTCTATACATGTTATGTCTTAACTATACAATAAGCGTTCCGGAGTAGAGGTGGAGATTCGTAATGCCAGTGGTCTACCTATTGCTAGATGTGTATTCATTTGATTTCTCTAACTCATGCCACGTATTGATTTTTGTTATTGACTCATACGCTGCATCTGTTGTGTTGAAGATAAAGGGATTCTATCATTTACGTGAGTCCATTAGGGGAAAAAACGAACCCTGAATGGGCCTTTTAGATTAAGGAGTGATTAGTGATGGACCAATCAGAAGAGGGTGGTGGCCATAGTCTATGCACTATAAAATACTAGGCTGAAGGGGGGAGAGGGGACATATTTCTCCCTTATTTAATGAGCTACCTCTAGAGAGAGAAGGAATCTCGTAACTCAATTGGGCCCAAAAATTCAAAATTATTAAAAAGTTAAAAAACTCATCATAACACCTGAAAATGGACCCCCATTATTTTTTAGGGTCAAAAGTACTCTTTTTGACCCCAAATTCAAAATCCGTGCATGTTTTGAGCTGAAAAAAATGGATTTTTTCAAAAATACTCAAAAAAGAGTTATTTCCCTCCTAAACCTCACATTTTCATACCCAGGTCCCAAAAATTCATCTTTTCCTACTACTTTCACTCTGTAGCACACCATTGAAGCTCTTGTTTCTACACTCCAACCTACCTCCATCTCCTATCTCGAATTATGTTGTAGCTTGAAGACCTATAGCTTCAATGGCAACATCTAAAGCTTCCAGGTGACCAAAAGATGAAATCCTCACATTAAGATGTCACAATATCAAAGCCACAGATGGACAGTGGCTATCACATGAGTACTCCAAAGGTGCATGGGTCTACATGCAACCCTCTAGAGTTGGGCCTCATCAAGTTAGAGATCGTGGAAACTTAGATCTTCATTGGAAGGGGAAGTTACTTGGCTTCAAGAAGCACAGAGACAATGGGATGGTTGCTATTGTACAACATGTTTTTACAATGGCAACTATGAAACTTCAAAACTCTAGTAGTATGAGATATCCTATGAATTGTAAGTATTACTCTACAATATTTTATTTTTTCTTGTGTCGGATATATTTTTGAACTATTTAGATATGTTTTTGTTTGTTTCAGATATATTTCCTTCTACTTTGGTGGAAGAGCAACCACTTCATAGTCTTACAGGTACTTTCCAGGCATTGCATGCAGATGTTGGTGCACTAGTCTTTCCAAATATATCTCCTGCTCAACTTTATCATGATAGAGTTTTCTTTTACACACATAGATATGTTGTACCCTCTACAATGAATGGTTTTGGAAGGTTAGAGAGAATTGAAGTACATTCTCTTCTTAGCTTGGAGGGGCCAAAACCCGATATATGGTCCATATCATGTTTGAAGCAAAAGATGGTAATGGATATACATAACTCTTTGAAATTCACAAAGGTGTCTAGGTCTGTAGGTTTGCACTGGTCTTTTACCATTCATTGTTTTGTATATTTATTCCAAGGATACTCATTCTAAGAGACTTCCACCATGTTCATGTGTAAAGATATCACATATGAGCAAGTCGAAAGTCTTCTTGGTGAAAATTGGGGTTTGATGGAAGGAATTGCAAAAGGTGATAAATATCTTTGTAAAATAGGTGGAACAGGTATAGGATTTTGATATTTGAAATGACGTTCTTCATTATACATTATATTCTACTATGATCGTTGGATGTGCAAACTTGGCAAATGGATACCATTTCAAAGTTCAGAGGGATCTTTGCATTCATTTGAAATAAAGCTTGGATTGCCCAAGAATGAAAAAGAAACTATTTTAGTGAATAATCATTGGACCTTGGCTAATCTGAGAGAACACTTGATGATAATGGGGTTTGAAGGACTAACTCAATCCAAATTCAAAATTCAAGGACATAAGGTGAGAAACGTTTCATGCTTTTGTTAAAGTAATCTTTTCATTATTGTTTATTTTACTCTAATGACTTCAATTTCTTGCAAACTGATTACAGGTGGGCAGAAGAATGGAATACAAAATGAAAGTCCCTATAGATTGGAGCAAAAATGGAATAGAACTCTCATTATCGTAGTTATTTTGCAACCTGATAATGTCACTTCTTGGGCCCTAGTCATTGTATCTCATGGTTTTTGCACTTTCAAGAACCATGTAAAAAGTAGGACAATTGATTCATGTTAGATATTGTGTATACCTTCTTCTCTATAATGTTAATTTCAAAACTTTTGGAATGTCAAAAAGTTTGTTCAATACTTTGAAATGTGGTTGCTCATGCTTTTTTCTGTGCATTATTTTGTCATCAAAAACACTTTTCGATTTGCACTTTTTTATTCTATACTTTTAAAAGTGAGCCTAGTCAGTTTAAAAACTTGGAACTGCTATAAAAATGGTTTTATGTCCTTATTTCTCACATTTGCACTCTCAAAGAGCTAGAAAGCACAGACTACAAGCGTCTAGAATTCTCGCACGCAAGCAATGGCTGCTAGCACTTCCACTCCCATGAAATCTCCTCGAGATCTATTCATGGAGTTTTTGGATACTACAGAATACAATGGTCGTACGGATTTGTATGACCTAGTCTGTAGAGTCCCTAATCTTGAAGGGACAATAGCCATGAACTCCGATGTGATCGATGAGATCACAGATTTTTTGGAATTCTATATATTAAGATATGCCATAGATATTCCAGCATATGAGTGTAAATGGGTCTCCTGTGACCTGCTTTTCTACATTCATAAAGGAGATGAGGCGTTTGCAAAATGCTTAAAGCATTTCATGGCTACTGCGGAGGCTTCAGGGCACTTGTTAGATGACACAGTGCCCTTAATTAAACAATTAAATAAGAAAAGGAAAATGGGAAGAAAATATCTTTCCACGTAGCAACGACCATATTTTTTGTGAATGAGGAGCCTGAACCTTCACCCATGGACCTACCCCATCTTGTTACTAGGGGTTTTGTAGATGAAAAGAACGAACCCCAGTTAGAAGCTCTCAACCTAATTGAAGAGAGTCAAAAAATTTCGAGAGAATTTCCTCAAGGAGTAGTGGACAAATTAAAGAAAGCCAGTACGTAGAACAATCCACCCTCCAACTTAGACCCCGTGGAACCCACTCTACCAGAGGTAGAGATGGAAATGTTTTCAGTTGTACTTGTCGACGGAGAGAAATTTTTGTTCCTGCACGATATTGAGAAGGCATTCGGTCTACGCCTTGATGAATGCCTTAGTATTTTCTACTCAACCTCGGATGTTCCCATGGACAACACTTCTGACATTATAAAAAAGGCAACAATTCCACTTGGTGATTCAGTTGCAGACACCATTGCATTTGTGTGTGAAGAGATTTTGAGCCATGCCAACCAAGATGCCATTGAAGAAGATTTGGCCACAGCAAGGGAAAGAATTTTGGAGAAGAAGATTCCAACATCCCCTGTTGTGGAGCAAAGTGGCATGGCCCATTCATCGATCCCACTAGATGCAATGGGAAGAGGAGAGGATGAAGATAGGCTTCAAGATGTAAGTCTCTACTGACATTTATGGTTGTCTCATATTCATACAAGATGTATCTATTTAATTTTATGATTGTCTATGTGCAGGAAACAATTGAAGTGGATAAATTTGCAGCAAGGAGTGGTGGTGACCGTGTTTCCCAGGGCCATGGCTCTTCCTTGGCATAATACATCAGAAAATTGCCAAAGGAAGATTTTTTCATAATCCACAAGGACTTTTCCCCTCAAGGACACTTCATGACTTGGTGTCTGAAGGCCTTAAGAAAAGTTTTGTGCCTATCTACAATAATGCAAGGGACCAATTGTATATTTTGTTGAGATATCAAGATCAACATGTGATGATCCAGGATGACACCTACCATTTTTTCGTTTCTCTGACATGTATAGTGGTCACGCTGGTATATGTCAGGGATACTTCATTTGTGAGAGTGATGGCACATTTATTTCTTGCCAGCTCACTCATTCGCGGACATTAGGTTTTTCCTTATGTACTGGTTTTTATATATTGCACTGGTTGTATTCTTGTTTTTTAGGTCATTCTTGTACATTCCTTTTATGTAATAGAAGAAGAAGAAGAACATACTTCTTCCTTGCCTCAATCTGTGTGTGTGCTTCTCCTTGAGAGTGAGAGTGTGTGTGTGAGCTCTCTTCCTTATCTCCTTCCTTGTGACATGGTATCAGAGCCAGCGTGGCTGTAGAGAGTTCGTGGAGAAGGCGACGGTGAAGACTACGCGGTAAGGCGTGGAGAAAACGTGATTTCACAAATGACCTCCGTTTGCTACGAAAATCGCTGTGAAGGTAGAAGACGTCAAAATATTTTCAAGAGTTAACCCTTTAGGGTCACTACTTTTTGTCAGATTGAAGTTTCGGAGCTATCTCGACCTTTGTTTTGAGCCTGCAAGGTGGGGCCCACAGAAAAACCAGGTCAGTTTCAAAAACTGTAACTTGCGTTGTGTTCGGCGACACTCATATATTCCAGATCCAGAATTTCAAGCGATTCCGTGCATTGTTGGTACACGAAAACCGTGTTTTTCAGAGATCGAACTGTCACGTCATAGTGCGACAGTGTTCAAGCAGAAGTGCTGCTTGTAGTGTGTTGCGGTGTTGTGATTTGTTGCAGAAATGGCAAACACAGATGGAATGAGTCAGCTTATGAGCGATAAGCTGGACAAGAACAACTTCCATGCTTGGAGATTCAGAATGACGAATTTCCTGATGGGAAAAGGCTATTGGAAGTACATCGAAGGAGAGAATGAAAATGCTCCGCAGTTACCAGAAAGGAATTGAACTGCAAAAGAGTTAAGAGCATATGAGGAATGGAATCAAGGAGCACAAAAGGTAATGTATTGGCTATCTGTTAGCATACAGGATAGCATGATTGGACACATACAGGATGCCAAGACTCCAAAAGAGGCTTGGAACAGTTTGGTCACTTTGTACGAGACCAATACAAAGGCACGGAAATTGCAACTCAAGGACGAGCTGCATACATTGGAGAAAAAGAGCATGTCGGTAAGTGACTACACTCTAAAAATCAAAAGCATATGTGAGTCACTTGCATCTATTGGCGTGAATATAGATGATGATGATAAGGTGGAAGTGTGCCTTCGTGGTTTAGGAGCTGCATATAAGCAGTTCAGAACTTCCATACAAACCAGGGAAAATATTCTGAATTTTGCTGATCTGGTATCTATGCTGATTATTGAAGAAAAGAATCTTGGTGAGGACTCAAACTCCCAAGGAAAGCCCAGTTCTGAGCAGGTATTCTACTCTGGCAGAGGAAGAGGCAGAGGTAGACGTTTTGGAAGTGGAAGAGGAAACAGTAACCAAGACCAAGGTCAACAATAGAATCATGCAAGAGGAAGAGGACAGTTTCAAGGCAGGGGGAGCCAAAGAGGTCGCAGAAATTTCCAAAGAAATGATTCAGGTAATGATAGTAAAGGATGCTAGAATTGTGGTAAACTTGGACACTTTGAACATGATTGCAGGTTAAAGAATCAAAATAACAGAAGGCAGCAAAACAACTATCCATCCACAAGTGCAGATGATTGTGAGAAGCTGTTTATGGTTCAACATCACATGATGAATACGATGTCTGCTGGTGTTTCAAAATCGAATTATAATGTCTGGTATGTTGATTCAGGTGCTTCAAATCACATAACCAGTCATGCAGAATGGTTTAGTAGTTTGCAAAAAATGCCAGTTCCTAGATATGTTGAAACAGGTGATGATACATCGCATCCTATTGAGCATACAAGAAACATAGCATTGTCTATGGAGGACGGAAAGGTAAAACATCTCGCTGATGTGCTGCATGTTCCAAATATAAAAAAGAATCTGGTTTCTGTTGGACAAATGGTTGACCAGGGATTACAAGTCAGGTTCAATGCTGATGGATTATGTGTAGAACAGTACAAGTAGGATGGACGATTGGTTGCCAAAGGAAACAAAGTGGGTAGGATGTTCACCTTAAATGTGAAGATTCCTGAAATGAATGTAGCCATGTTTGCAAAAGGTGCAGGAGTTATTGCAGATATAGAGATATGGCACAAACGGATTGGGCATGCAAACTTGCAAAGGCTGAAACTGATGCAATCAAAGGAGATTGTCCATGGACTACCAAATTTCAAAGTTGCAGAAATGCAAAAGGTATGTGCAGCATGTCCATTTGGTAAAAAGTAAAGAGCATCATTTCCACATGACAAGCATGTTAGTGAGAATGTACTAGAAGTAGTACATACAGATGTTTGGGGTCCAGCAAAGACCACATCTATGGGTGGCTGCAGGTTTTATGTTACTTTCATTGATGAACATACACGCAAAGTATGGGTATATTTCATGAAAGAGAAGAGCGAGGTGTTTACTCACTTCCAGAATTTTAAAGTTATGGTGGAAAAGCAAACAGGGAAGTACATTCAGACATTAAGATCTGATGGAGGAGGTGAATACATGTCAAATGAGTTCAGCAATTTTCTAAAAAATCATGGAATTCGGCGTCAGTTTTCATGCAGGTACACACCACAACAAAATGGTGTTGCTGAACGCAAAAATAGACATATTGCAGAAATAGCAAGAATATGCCTCATTGTTATTGGGCAGAAGCTGTACATACTGCTGTATACATCATGAACAGAACTTCGACTGCTGCTGTACATCAAGTTACACCTGAAGAGAAGTTTACAGGTAAAGAGCCAAACTTATCACATCTAAAAGTTTTTGGCTATATTGCATATGTACATGTTCCATATGAGTTGAGGACGAAGCTTGATCCGAAAGCAGAAAAATGTGTCTTCATTGGATATTCCCTTGAGCAAAAGGGGTACAAATGTTATAACCCACTCACACGACAGGTGAAGGTGAGCAAAGATGTGGTATTTGATGAAATGTCAAGCTTCTATGCAGATGTCAAAGAAGGATTGAAACTTGAACCAAATGACAAAGAAAATGTTGAAAACTCTAGTGCAGAATCTCAAGTTTTGAGTGGACCGGATGCATCACCAAGCAATAGTTCCAACTCAAATCCATGGAGTGGAAGATTGCGTGGAAATTTCAGTCCAGAAAATTCATCAAATACATCCAAGAAAGGTAAAGAAAAGCTTTCTACTGGTAGTAAAACAGGTGCAAGTTTTGAAGATGTTGATGGAGATTCAAGTGGTTCAGAAAAGAGTATTGATGAGGAACTTGGATTGCCCTCTATGAAGACTCCAGGAGTAAGAAGGGCACATGCAGATGATACAAGGAGAAGTGACCCAGGACCAAGAAGATCTGGGAGGATGCGTAATTCAGTGCAACGATTGACATATGATAGTTACATGGCTCGTCATTGTGCCTACATGACAAAGGTAATACAAGATGCTGAACCTTCTTGTTTTGAAGATGCAATTGGTAATACAGATTGGGAAAAAGCTATGGATGAGGAGATGGCTGCACTTTATGGAAATGATACATGGAAGCTGGTTCCATTGCCGCAAGGAAAGAAACCCATAGGTTGCAAATGGGTTTACAAGGTAAAGTCCTAATGGTAGCATAAGCACGTATAAAGCATGATTGGTAGCTAAAGGTTATGCACAAAATTATGGCATTGATTATGAGGAAACATTCAACCCTGTAGCTAAAATGTCTACTGTTAGGACACTTGTTGCATTAGCTACAGCAAAAGGATGGACTTTGCATCAGATGGATGTGAAGAATGCTTTCCTACATGGTGAGTTACAGGAAGAAGTATATATGGACCAGCCACAAGGATATGAAGATTCAAAGCATCCAGAATATGTTTGCAGGTTGCAAAAGGCTTTGTATGGGCTGAAGCAGGCTCCGCATGCATGGCATGCAAGGATTGCTGATTACTTAACCAGCATTGGGTTTTCTATATGTGATGCAGATCACTCACTATATGCAAGGAAGGCTGATGATGGCATCACTATTGTGGCTATTTATGTTGATGACTTGATTGTAGGTGGTGATAATGAAGAAAGCATCAAAGAGGTAAAGAAACTCTTTATGCAGGAATTTGACATGAAAGATCTTGGTGTGCTGCGCTATTTCTTGGGCATTGAGTTTATACATACAGAAACAGGTATATGGATGTCGCAAAGGCAATATGCCTTGAATATGTTGCAAAAGTATGGTATGGCTGATTGTAAGCCAATTTCTATGCCATTAGATCAGAATTTGAAATTGGATACTATATCAGGTGAAGCATTGGAAAATGCTACTATGTACAGGAAAATTATGCGAAGTCTTATATATCTCACAATTACAAGGCCTGATCTAAGTTATATTGTTGGACTTGAAAGTCAGTTTATGCAGGTTCTCAGGAAGCCACATTTGGATGCTCTGAGGCGCACTCTACATTATGTGAGTGCTACTTTGGATTATGCATTGTTTTATGAAGCTGGTGTAGATTTGCAGGTTCATGGATACACCAATGCAGATTGGGCTAGTAGTACTCCAGATAGAAGATCTACTAGTGGCTTTCTTTTCTCACTTGGAGGTGCAGCTATTACATGGAGCAGTAAGAAGCAACCCACTGTTGCTTTGTCGAGTACAGAGGCTGAGTATAGAGATGCTGCAATGGCAGCATGTGAGACATCATGGTTGGAGATGTTACTTGCAGATTTAGGTGTGGAAGTGCAAAAGCCTATCACTATCTATTGTGATAATCTTAGCAGCATACAGTTAGCACGGAACCCTGTTTTCCATGCTAGAACAAAGCATATCGAGATACATTATCACTTGATCAGAGAGAAGGTATTAGCAGGTGATATTGATCTTTTTTTTGTAAGAACAGATGAGCAGGTTGCTGATATTTTCACCAAAGCACTTGGAGTTGAGAAGTTGAAGTTTCAGAAGATGCTTGGATTACAGGATATGGCGTTGAGCTTGAGGGGGAGTGTTGAGATATCAAGCTCAACATGTGATGATCCAGGATGACACGTACCAGTTTTTCGTTTCTCTGACATGTATAGTGGTCACGCCGGTATATGTCAGGGATACTTCATTGAGCTTTATTAGATTTATCTACCGAGAGTGATGGCACATTTGTTTCTTGCCAGCTCACTCATTCCCGGACATTAGGTTTTTCCTTATGTACTAGTCTTTATATATTGCACTGGTTGTATTCTTGTTTTTTAGGTCATTCTTGTACATTCCTTTTATGTAATAGAAGAAGAAGAAGAAGAAGATACTTCTTCCTTGCCTCAATCTGTGTGTGTGCTTTTCCTTGAGAGTGAGAGTGTGTGTGTGAGCTCTCTTCCTTATCTCCTTCCTCGTGACATATTTCTAGTTAGGAAGTCCCTTGCCCTTACTACCCTAGGAGTTAACTTTAGAGGAAAAGTATTAGGTCAAATAGGAATAGCTTTAGGTCTTGGACAGACAGACCCTCAGTTAATATCCCAATCTGTTTTGACTTACCAATTGCCACTATCTTTTCAGAGAAGAAAGAATGTAGTGGAGAGGCTCAAGGCCAAGAGCCAATTGTAAAAACTTTATAATACCAATTATTGTTTTTCCAATATTCATGTGCATTCAATCTATTATATCTTTATGGTTTTTTATAATCTCATAACGTTTGCACAGTTTAATCAATCTTTTTCCATTATTTCTTGTAATTTGTGTTGCCCAAAATGATTGCAATGGCCTAGGAATGCAAAAAAAGGCCTGCCACAGAAACACAGCCCTGCAAAACTTTTGCAGCAAAACTTTTGCAGGGCCCCTCGTTTCTGTGGCAGGCCTTTCTTTTGCATTCCTAGGCCATCCTATCCACTAGGTTACCTATATTGATGGTCTATCTCCCTCAGTTAGCACCTTCACTTGGGGAATTGTGGAAGACTCTTCTTATGTGCAATAATTAGAGAAAGTTAAGACTCCTCTGGGTGCATATAAGCATGGAGTAGTAAATAAGTATGGCAATGGCATGTGCCAATCATATGCCCCAATGTGCATGGCATGTGTTTCCATGGCTTGGAAATGCCAAAAAAAGGCCTATCACAGAAACACGGGGATGGGCCCTGCAAAAGTTTTGTAGGGCCCATCCCCGTGTTTCTGTGGCAGGCCTTTTTTTGGCATTTCCAAGCCATTAAATGCATTAAATAGCATTACCACTAAAAACAAGTACAGAAAAAAGAATGATACAACTATGAAACACACTTCAAAGAGGTACTGCAAAAAGCACCTAGAAACATAGGAGAAATAAACTTCAAAACATGTATAGTAAGAGATAAACACTTGGGAGAGCAAATATGAGAAGACAAATATTATATTCATCATTTGGGATTTACAAAATATTCATCATATGGGATATACAAAAGGTTCTCCAAACAAGGGAGTACAAATTTTTGTTAAGGGTTATTACCTCTAATTCTCCTAGCTAGCTGCAAATCTTTAGGTTGTATTGTCACTCTCTTTGCATGGATGGCACATAGGTTAGAGTCCTCCAACATTGATATAAGATACGCCTCTGCAGCTTCTTGGAGAGCTTCAATGGCTATCCCTTGGATACAAAGTCCAGTGCAATAGCGTTGGATCTCTTCCTTCACAACTCTTGCAAATGACCTTCGTGGAATAAGAAGCTCCACAGACTTTTGATAGTGTCGAATCTCTCCAAAGCCTTTGGTTTGCTTTCTACGCCTTTGTGGTGCTCTTGCAGATGGTCTGGTAGTTCTTCTTTCTTCTTAGAGGATGCCTAGATGGTCCTACCTCATCATTTACTTCCTCTGCCCGACCTTGCTCTCTTTCTTCATCGGTTGGTCATTGTCCTTGTCCTGGGGGGAGTGTCTTGCCTCCTTGTGTTACTCGATGGTTCACGGGGATATCATGATTGTTCCATGGTGGCTCATTTATACTTTCTTCATCTGAGGAACTTGATAAATTTGATGTCTCAATCACAACTTTCCTATGTCCTCATTGTTTGGGCCTTGACTTAATTGGTGTCCTAACTGCGGGCTCATCATCAGATGGGGAGGGGAATAATTTATTTCTTGAGATACATCTCTCTCTGATGCTTCATCCCGCCGTGATGGAATGCTATCGGATTGTGTACCTGCACCCGAGCTTCGTCTGGAAGAGTGGCTTGTGGTTCGATGCTTCTTGTGGGGTGTCATCCATGTTGGGCGCTGAGTACCTTGCACATAGCTAGGGTAGACGACATGATCCTTCCTAGCAGTGTGCTTTGTGCGTGCCATTCTCTTAGGTTGTAAAGTGGTAAAATGAGGAAGGAAATCTTTATTTATAGGCTTTGACTTAAAATTGTCGTGTTCACATTAAAATGGATACAAAATTAGTTTTAAGACATTAAAATTTTATTTTAAGTGAAAGGGGTTATAAAAACCTTGAAAAGAATAATGCATTTTCAGAGTTTGGGAACTATTTCCAAGCAGAACCCTCGCGGACTTTTTGTGCACGCCATTGGGCATGATGTACGGGTCCTGAGGATGAAATCCACTTCTCTATTGCAATATCATGTCGTAGCTTTCGTGTAATCTTTGCTATTCGTGACTCACATGCTCATTCCATTACATATTTTCTAGCGAATGTCGCACGAAAAAACCAATTGAACATTTCTTCTAAATAGTTTGATTGGAGTAGACCACCCCCATGACGAGTGTTTTTAAAGTAAACACCTCTAGCCCTGTAATGTGACTTCTCCATTCCTTGTGCACTAAAAATGTCAAGTGACCCATATGGATTCATAAAATATGCTCCATGTGCAAAAAGAATATGCTATGATCTGGTCAATAAGATATACACATAGTGTTTAAGACCAAATAAAAAAATGTAAGCGAAACTTACTATGTAACGTGTAATGTTGCTTTCTCCCCAAGATAAGATGAATGACTGTGTAAACTCCTTCAAAGTCACTTGGAATAATTCTCGTTGTGAAGCATTAGTGGAAACCAAACACATCAAATGTAACAATTGATCGAATGATGACCAAACCTTCTTTCGCTTCTTAATGAGATCAACCTCACTATCATTGTCTATTGTAATTGAACAGAGGTCCTTCCAAAGCTCCCATTTCCCATCATCTTCACTATTCACATCTCCTTTAAAGAAACGTCTTGCCTTCTTCCCAGTCATTGAAACTTGTGGTAAAGTCTCTTGAGACTCACCATACTTCTTAACAACTAAAGATACATGGCCACCATGACAACCTATAGAATTCAAAAGATCTTCTATTTTTTGGATGGCTATTGTAGACCTCTCTAGTGGTTTCATTGCAAATGCATATTCAACATGGAGCTTCAAAAGCCTATCAAATATCCTCATGAATGCATGAAAAGTACAAAAGTGAACATTGGCTAATGGAAATGGGATAATGGGGTTCCAATCATTGCTTATTTTATCATGAGTCTGTTCTTGTAACATTGGACACCTCAAAAGTGATATCTCCCATTCCCTGTGATTTGATGAGTCTGTTTCATCAACTTCTTCAGAGTCATCAACTCTCATCAATGCCCTTGCAGGTTTAGACTCTCTTAGATCCTTTGTAACCTTGTGTACAATATGGGCAAGGATAGAGAGAAGATGCTCCTTGTTTACAACCTAACATGCATTTTATACTCTTAAGGTCTCCACCCAAATGCCATTCTACCTCAAATTCACCTATATCATCTACAAAAAGCTTTTGCCCATGTATTTGAGAAGAGATTACTTTCGTAATCCATGGAGTCCTACTAAAAATCCACGAAATAACATTGTTTGTTTCTTTGGGAACTTCTATAGCACCTAACCACTAGACATCTCTCTCTGATTGCACACTATAAGTCAAATGATCTCTCCCTCCTAAAGTTTCATCACTCATTGCATGGTCCATAATTTCATTCATTAGCGTCACACTCAGCCTTTCTAGTCGCCGACCCTTTATGATTTGACACTCATCAAGCTTCAGTATGAACTTTAACTTAACATTACAGTCTGCACAAAGGAGAAAACATTATCTTAATATGACACTTGAATGCAATAAAACTTCAACACTAAATAAAATGTAGTAGGGGTACCTTTGATTGTTGAACTATAAAAGTGAACCATTGCTTGTTGAAGCTTCTGAAGATCTACAAATATATTGTTGAATTTAGTGTAAGTAAATCCTTGTGTAGATAGGATTTTCTATTGCTTCTTGGGAATATTTGGATGATAAACAGAGGCAGGCATAATTTCTTCTATGAATAAATATTGTCCAATAGTACGAGTCACATCCTCATTTGAAGTTTTTTTATTGATAGACACTTTATATGGGCATGGAAATATACTTTGAGAAATGCCTTGTGATTGTAAGGCTTGCCTGAGAAGGGTGTACATTGCAGTATACCCATTGCTACTGATGCCCGCTTCTTCACATATTGCCTGCACATCTTTCACTATGATAAGGTTTTTTAAGTTCTTTGAAAACTCATCTTCAACAACAACTCTAATACACTTTCCTATGCGTGATTCCAAAGCAGAAGTGATTTCTTTGGTGTTTATACAGCTATTCATCAGCTTGAATTGGTCTTGTGTTGTTGATGAACCAGTTATGTCTTCAATAAACGACCTGCACAATGAAAGATTCCATTACAAATCTTCATTAAAACATATAAAAGTAAAACAAACACTCACCTTGTTGTTTAAATACGTCGTTTGCGTGCTCATACCAAGTGGAGTCTCTTTCAATTGCTGGAGATTGGCAGTTAACTTTGAAATTGTGCTTTGTTTTGCTTCAATATCCTGCTCCAAATCTGCAAGTTGTTTTTGTAAAGATATGATTGTGCTTTCTAAAGTGACCACCCTCATATGATGGATGTGATATTGTTGGAACCAATACTTAGCAGTAGCAAGTGAATGTGTAGATAATCGCTTGCAGTAACCTAATAGTCCAGCTTCACCCGCACCAATGAACTGAAGTAAAGTTGAGAGGTTATGGAATGTTGGATGGTAAGAAGATATTGGATCAAGAGGATATAGTGAACCATGAGCCCAAAGATCAATACTTTTTTCTCCAGTTGCACGACGTTCATTTTGAGAATTGGCATCATTGTTGCATTGTGTATTTGGAGCAAACTCTCTAGGCACACGAACATGGATACTTGTTGATGCAGGAGCATGCGGACGTTCTACTGTGAAGTTTGTGATGCATGTCAACACCATCTTTGCTAATGACCAGCAATATCAAAAACAAAGATGAAAAACTGGTTGCAAGGGACTCTAAAGCATATGTTTTGCTCAAAAAATGTGTTTTCTTGTATGTTTATGGGTTAAAGTGTATTTTTCCACTGTGTATGGCTGAAAATGATGAAATTTGAAAAAAGTCATTTTTTGGGGAAGCATAGTCACGGAATGTGGCACTTACTTTTGGAGGGAGTTTGAATACTTTTTCTAAAAGAAACATCAAAAAATGGGCCCAAAAAAGTGACTTCTGACATATATATATTAAAAAATAGGCCCTTTTGAGTTAATATACACTGAAAATGAGACTTTTAAAAAAACTCATTTTTTTATTAAAATACATGTACGAGTTTGATGATGTGGAAAGTAGATTCTCTTTCTCTCTCTCTAGAAGAAGAAAGAGAGAGGCCTACTGAAGCCTAAAAAAAGGTCTACTCCAGCCTACTAAAAAGTGCCCTATTAAATGCACTTTGTCCCCTTAAACAAGAATGGAATTAAGATTAATCTCTAAAAATTAAGGATCCTTACAAGGCCCATGCAAGGTTCATTTTTTCCCCTAATGCATTTGAAGTTAAATGGTGACTTATGGTTTTTAATTTTCATTGAGTTCAAGGTAAGCTTCTAAATAGAAAACTACGAAGATGACGACCACTTTTTGCATTGAGTTCAAGATAAGATTCTAAATAGAAAACTAAGAAGATCACGAGCACTTTATGCCTTTAGTTTGAAAAGCGTACAGCAAAGACATGAATCAGCATGGGGAGTCTATAACTAACCGAATATGGGCCGAATATGGGCAGCAATGTTAAACAATTGTTGTATTCAGACACACACAACCTGAGTCCAACGAACAACGTGGAGCGCTGGTGAAAAGTGTATGCACGTTTAGAACGTCCACGTCTTTTCATGGAAGGATGATACAAATTCAGGCCTGCGGTCTTTAGGCATCAAAAACGTTGGTCTGTGGGTCAGTAAAATGTGTCTCCGACCTTCCATCAAATCAGTCATCTCAGCTGGCTTTACTCTACTTTTTTTTCAAAGAAAAGGGGAGAAGTTTGCCCGATGCATAGTTTTCATTGTTTGAATTACTAAAAGAACAATTGTACAGTGAAAAGACATAGATCACATAGATTTTCCATAAATCACATATGATCTTCCATATCTCAAAGGGCAAGGGCAAGGGCAAGATGCCACATAGATCACATTGTTTGAATTACATAGATCAGATCTGATCTTCCATATCTCAAAGAGCAAGAGCAAGATGGCACGAAGGCTAAGCAATCGTGATGGCTTAAATTTGGGAAGAAATCGATGTTCTAGAGAGAGTTATAATTTGAGGTCATGGGTGGCTCACTTGCTTTTATCTTGTTACTTTACAAGCCAAAAAGTATATGGTGTTTAAAGGGAGAAGACTTCTTACAAGTACATATGCATCGACCCAAGGGAGCAAAAGATTTCTCAATCGACCACAAGGATTCTTGCAAGAAATCACTCTCACTACTTATGTTGTAGAGATTAAGCATACTTTCACCATACGTGAATTTGGAAAGAATCATACCTATGAAATGATCTTTGGAAGGGAAACTCTCCGTCACACCTTTGATTAGATTTCCATTTGTACTAGGGGTTACCTTTGGTGTTAGCACAAGATGATATATGCATGGACAACCTACACCACTACTTTAGTACCTTCCACTCTAGTCTATTTCTTTAGGTGCACTAAAAATGTGATATAATACCTAGAGAAATCAAGTTCATTCTTAACCTAAGCAGATTCTTGTGAAATGCTCTAAAGAGTCTTTGCACAATGTACTCTCCTCATCCTCATGATGGTCGTTGAGCCTAAAGCTTCCTCCTTCCCATCCTAGATAAGTAGGCTACGATTATGAGCTATCTAATGCTCCAAAGGCACCTAATGTTATTATCCTTTTGAACCTTATTCAACCATCTATATAACATCTTCCACCCCTCCCCCCCCCCCTCCCCCACCTTCTTGAAGAACAATTTTGTCCTTGAAGATATGCCTGAAGGTACAACTACATAATATCTTTTCCATGTGTCTATGGTCCAAATGGAGTGGCATGGTTTCCATCCTTCTTAGAGAGCTCTTTCAATAGAAGGGCATAAAATCTGGGAATGGATTAAAAGGTGTGAATCCTTTCTCATCCATGTCCAAATCATTCGAAGTACCATCTACCTATGCACTTGATATGGTAAGCTACCCAATTCACTATTTGGCTATGTGTGAATTGGACATCCGTCGAGCAAACATTTGAAATAGGTGGATTTTTAACATCCTAGAGAAATCCGTTCTACTATGGCTAGCATAAACATCTCTTTTATATGTTTCCAATATTAATCACATCCAACAGACATTCATCAATCGATATACTTAATAGAGGAATGTTGTGTTCATTTCATGGTTTAGGGTCATGGTATATTATAAGGATAAAGTGATCCCTCTATATGATCGAACCAACTTCGATTGGTCCAAAAAAATCCATCATGGACTATACAATTGTGCAAACTTAACAATTTCTCAAAGGCTTGCACTAGAAGTTGGACTTGATCTTGAATTAAATCTTCCATTTTAACATGAGCATGGGCATCAATCCTCTTTAAGTGATCCAGTCAATAATTTGATCTTCCATTTTAACATGAGCATGAGCATCAATCCTCTTTAAGTAATCCATAGCCACTTTGATGGTATTATTATAACTTGATGTTTAGCACCAGTAGACTTAAGATGTTGCTGTGTGACTCACTTGTTCCCGCTTAGCTCTTTATACCTCAAATTGGAAAACTCTTTCCAAGCTCTAAGCCGACCTTGGGATTCTTTGCTTTAAGAGGGGAAAACCGTTTTCTCATCTCATAAGTTTAACGATTAAAAGTTTGATCCAAACCTTAATATTGTGGCAAGGTTTATGGTAGTTCATTATTGACTAGGCAACAATGACAAATACGTAGAGAATTTTGTAGAGAGATCCCCTCGACTCAAGCCTAAGCTCCCTGAAGATTGATACACCTTTAAGTCTTACCAGTTATAAGACATATGTACTTAGTTGCAAACTAATTTTGATCTGGGGCTTACTTGCAAACTACTTACGAGAGTTATGTCATTTTAGAAGCAAAAGTTAAAGGAGAAAAGCTGAAAAGCAAACAAATATGAATCCATCTGATGCAACATGAATTGAGAAACAATCATCTCTAGTCATCTCGGATTTTCCGTTTTAGTTACATGCAAGATGTAGGGAGATAATATGTGAAAAGTGACCTTCAATGCATCATCGACCATATCTACGTCTTCTTTAGAGGAGAACACATCTATACCTGTTATGCCTGAATTAAACAATATGCGTTCCCGACTTACATTACACATTACGAACCTCTAAAGAATAATTATACATTAGATTCAATAATTATATACATCTTCTTTAGAGGTTCGTAATGCTAGTGCTCCACCTATTGCTATATGTGTATTCATTTGATTTCTCTAATTCATGCCACAGAATGATTGCTGTCATTGACTCAAAAGCTGCATCCGTTGTGTTGAAGATAAAGGGATTCTATCATTTACGCGAGTCACTTTTTTTTTAATATAAAGGAAGTTCGATCATCATCAAGTACTCCTTTTGATCAATAACAAGCTTAAACTCAAGTGGGTCTCTCATGAGCGTGATGAGAGGGTGATTAACCTTCTTTGTAATGCCATCTAAGCTCTCAAGCATGGCTTCTCATGTGAGTTCTTCTAATTTAGGTGTGTACTCCAAAAATCTTAGCAAAGATCTTAGGCTTGCTAAATGCACCAACAGCCCCCCTCAAGCCTAAGAAGATTTGGCCTTCAATCCTCTAAGATTTACTATAGTCCAATCATTGATCTGAACCTATTTAATTTTCTTCCATCCAATGTCTTTATCATCATATCTACACATTGTTGATGAGTTGATACATATGAAACATGAATCTCTTTGCTCATAATCTTTTATCTAACATAATGATAATGAACCTATATGCATTTAGTCTTGGCATGATAGATTGGGTTAGCAACAAGATGTAAAGAACAAACATTATCTCCAAATATATGTGGAGTGGAAGTCTTTAACCCTAAATCAAAATATAGGGTTTTAATCCACATATCTTCTTGTGTAGCATTTGTAAGTCATCTATACTTGTGGGAGTTGGGGTTCCCGTGGGCACTAATCCCCTTTTATTGTACTTTTCTTTATTTAATTCAATTTACTTGAGTCACTTGCAGTTAAATGGCGACTTATGATTTAATTCTCGTTGAGTTCAAGGTAAGCTTCGAAATAGAAGACTATGAAGATGACGACCACTTTATCGTTGAGTTCAAGGTAATATTCTAAACAGAAAACTAAGAAGATCACGAGCACTTTATGCCATTAGTCGGCAGTCTATAAGTGACCAAACGTGAGTTACAATGGTGATGATGGGCTATTCCAAACATGGGCAGCACCAAGTTGAACATAAAATGGACTTATTCAACAGACATGAAAGAAGCAATGCTAAACAATTGTCGAATCTCTCTCTCTCTCTCTCTCTCTCTCTCTCTCTCTCTCTCTCTCTCGGAGGCACATTCGGACACACACAAGCTGAGTACAACGAACAACCTGGAGCGCTGGTCAAAAATGTATGCACGTTCAGATACTGATGAAGAAGACACGTGTAAAAGGAGAAGAGCTTGTTATACTGCAACTGTAGGAGAGGAGATTGTTGTATTGCAGCTTTAGGCCATCATCCATTGCGGGAGGAGGTATGTGAAAGAGGAGCAGCAAAGAGGTCTCAGGAAGGTCCACGTCTTTTATACGACTATCAACAACTAGCGGATACTTTGCCTTCATGGAAGGATGATAGACCTACGGCCTTTAGGCACCAAACACGTTGTTCTCAGCTCATGACTCTTGCCTTCGGGTTGTGGGTCAGTAAAAATGTGTCTCCGACATTCCACCAAATCAGTCATCTCATCTGGCTTTACGGCCGTTCTTTTTCAAGCTCCATCAAAAAAAAAGGAAAGAGAGAGACAAAAAAGAAGTCTGACTGATGCCTAGTTTGCACTGTTTGAATTACAAGAAAAACAATTGTATAATGAACGGGTAGACTTCCCATGTGATCATGCATATCTTAAAGAGCGAGGGCAAGGTGGCCCATAGGTTAAACAATGGTGATGGCCTAAAATCGGTTATGAAACAAATCTTGTAGAGAGAGTTATAAATAAGGTTGATGATCTTCTATTTCCAATCATGGGCGGCTCACATATGGGGTTTAAAGGCAGAAGACTTCTCATAAGTAAATATTTGTCTGCATAAAGGAGCGAAGGATTTTTCAATCCGCTATTCTTTTGGATGGTTACAAAAGTTGTCAAGTCATCTTTCTTTCCACTACTCGTGCATTAAAAAAAAGAGGTGATCAATGTCTTCTTTACCATAGAGGCAACAACTACACCATTGATGGCCCCATAAATTTTAATGTCTTTCACACTTATCCAAATTCCCCACTCGAGAATTTGCCAAAAAAGAATTGACTTTTTGTTCTCTATGATAGTATGTCACAAGTTCATGAACTTAAACTCCCATGTGATATGTGTCAATTCAAACAACATCTCTTACTAAAGATGGTATGCAAATCCAAGTACTTTTTGAAACTCAATGTCTTATCCAATTTGTATCCGTTGAAACATCTTAACCCTTCATATAAGGGGGGATGTAGAGGGGCGGGATCATGCCTCAAAAGGAGATGAGTCTTTAAGTTCTCTCTCTAATTGATTTTGTGTCTCAAAAGTCACCAATCTTCATGGTAGACTCCTATCTAAGTCCATGTCCTGAAATCTAATCCAATCTCTTCTCTCTTGAATCCAAAAATGTTTCCATACTGCATAGTAAGACAATGAGCACAGTGACTACAATGAGCATAGTGAGAACAATGAGTACAATGAGTACAATGAGTACAGTGAGCAGAGTTTCATAGTGCCATAGTGAGCACAAGGGCATACTAATAGATTCAAGAAAATGCAAAAAAGACACCAGTGAACCAAAAAAAACGTGAATTGACAAACGTAAATGTGGATCGGAGGAGAATTAATGAACCAAAATAAATGTTGGGTCATGAACGAGTGCCTAGAATCATGAACAAAAGACAAAAAGTACACCTTCGTGGACTTATGCAAGCTTTGATACCATTGTTGACTGGAGCTTGTAGACACATATACGTAGAGAAAGTACAAAAAGGAAATCTCACAAAAGGATATAGAGAATAGAGAGAGACAAGAGACCCAACCCAAGATTCGGTACAATCTCCCCCCACATACTCTTATGGGTGGACTCTATCAGAGTATGTGTATTTATAGGTATTTTTCATTACATCTTGAATAGAAGATGCATGAGGTCAGTGCTTCAAGTTGAAAAAGAAGGAGCAAGCTTAGTGGATAATTTTGGTAATTTGGATATTCCAAATGAGCATAAATACTTGGATAAAGGTAAAGCCACGACTCCTTATCCATTAGGAGTAAAAGGAAACATCAAAGGGCACTCAAGGGAGTTTGAAGATCAAGAAGAATCCATTGAAGAGTCAAGAGACAAGGAAGGGGTATGTGAAAGGTCACACACACATTCATACAAGCATGAAGGCGCATTTTCGGGATACCAAGACTGAGGAGAAGCATCTACCAAGTGCCCAAGGACCAGAGGAGCATGCCCAAGAAGTTTCAGCCCCAGATCATCTCTGTAAGTGAGGTTTTGGATCAGTTTCTCACACTAGACCCTCTCTCTCTACTGTAGTCTGTCAGACATACCCAACTTGTAACAGGTGTTGCTCTCTGTGTATAAATCTAAATTCAGTGATTCTTGTCTTAAATGAAAGCCTATCGCTCCTACTTTCTCTGTCTTGAGTTTCATAGTGATTGCGTACTGCTGCGCCGAGCTATTCGCATTTTACTGTAACTGAAAAATTTGCACAGGTGGACAGACAGGTAGTCCGTTTTGTAACAGTGAGTTGCCTGACTTATACTCATCCAAATTGAGTGTTTGTTGGCTTGTTGGAAAGCTAACAGAGTCTACTAAGTGTGGACAAAATCGTGGAGTCATTGGATTTCAGGTGGTGGGTCAAATTGCTTGATCCAGGTCAGGTATATTTTCAGGTGTAGGCTGGAAGACCTATTTTGGGTTCATTGTGCTTTTGTTGTGCATATAGAGGATTTGTTCCTCACAGTTGGTATCAGAGCTTTGAAGCTTGGATTAGCAGCAGCACACTACAAGGAAGTACACTTGAAGAAGAAGGTGCTTCATCAAAGAGGAGAGAAGTGCAACACAAGGGATTGCTTGACAAGGTAACCTCTTTATCATAATCTCATTTCAATGGTAGATTTGGGGCAAAAAGTGGAGTTGTTGGACAAGGACAACTACCAACCTTGGAGGTTCAGAGTTACAAATTTCCTGATGGGCAAAGGGCTATGGTCCATAGTGAATGGAGAAGAAGAAAGGCCTGATGTAGACCTTGAAGATGCAACCACTACCAATGCACAAAGGAAGGAGCTCAAAGAGTGGGAAGAAAGGAATAGAAGAGCAATGTTTCTCATATCTCAGGTAATTTCTAATGCTATGGTTGGTCATATACAAAATTTTGATAATGCCAAGGATGTATGGGATGCTTTGGAAAAGGTTTATGCAACCTCTACAAGAGCTAGGAAAATGCAACTAAAAAATGAGCTCAATACCATGAAGAAAGGTAATAGCCAAAGTGTGGTTGAGTACACACTCAAAATCAAGGATCTAAGGGATCAATTAGCATCAGTGGGATGCAAGGTTGATGATGAAGATTTGGTTCAGGTCACTCTCAATGGATTGAGAGGAGAAGACAAGTGGAAGCCTCTCATTACCACTATCCTCTATCGAGATCCACTTCCATGCTTAGAAGACCTCATTCCTCACTTGGTGGCTGAGGAGGCATCATTTGGAGATTCATCCAAAAGCAAGGACACTCATGGTCAGGTCCTATACTCTTCAAGAGGCAAAGGGAGAGGTGGAAGAAGAGGAAGAGGAAGAGGCTACAACAATCAAGGCAACCATCAAAGCAAAGAAGAAGGAGAAAGCTCAAGTGACTCTACATTCCAAGCAAAGGCAAGAGGTAGAGGCAAAGGAAGAGGAGGCTACAACCCCCACAAAGGTATGATTTGCTATAATTGTGGTAAACCAAATCATATAGCTTCAGATTGTAGATATAAAGATGGTAAATACACTCAAAGAAAGCAAGGGAACTATGCAAATGCTTCAAACAAGGAAACAGGTAATGATCAATTGCTTGCTATGAGACATGGTTATTCAAAGGATGCTAAATATGATACCAAATGGTACATAGACTCAGGGTGCAGCAATCATATGTCTTGTGAGGGTGATATATTCACCAATTTGCAGGTTCCAAAGTCCAAAGGATGTGTGGAGACAGGTGACAACACCGAACATGTCATAGAGCACATTGGAGATGTAAGAATTGGATGTGACAAATCAGCCAAGGTGCTTGAGAAGGTATTGCATGTTCCATCTATTACTAAGAACCTTATTTCAGTAGGGCAAATGGTAGAGAAGGGTTTGCAGGTCACCTTCAATGACAAAGGATGCTTTATAAGGAATCCTAAAGATGGAAACAAGCTTGTTGCTCAAGGAAGAAAAGAAGGAAGAATGTTCACCTTGGATGTGTCTCCTAATGCAAACAAGGTATGCTTTGTTATGATTGGTAATCAAAGGATTGCTGAACTTGACATTTGGCACAAGAGAATAGGCCATGTCAACATTCCTAAGCTAAGGAATATGAGCAAGGAAGAGCTTGTAAGAGGGCTGCCCATGTTTGAGAACAAAGAGCTTCATGAATTTTGTGATGCATGTCAACTAGGGAAGCAAGCAAGACAACCATTCCAAAGGAGCACACATAGGGCTGCAAATCTCTTGGATCTCATCCATACTGATGTATGGGGACCTTCCAAAGAGTCATCCTTGGGAGGATCAAGGTATTTTGTTACATTTATTGATAATTATTCTACAAAAGTTTGGATATACATCATTAAAGAAAAATCAGATGTGTTCTCTATGTTCAAGAGGTTCAAACAAGAGGTTGAGAAGGAGACAGGTAAATATATCAAAGCCCTAAGGTCTGATGGAGGGGGAGAATACTTCTCCAAAGAATTCAGCTCTTATTTGTATGAGAATGGTATTAAAAGGCAATTTACATGCAGGTATACCCCCCAACAAAATGGGGTGGCTGAAAGGAAAAATAGGCACATTGTTGAAATTGCAAGGTGTATGATTAATGAAGCACACATGCCATTATTTTATTGGGCTGAGGCTGTTTATACTTCAGTTTATTTGATGAATAGGGTACCTACAAGTGGTGTGCATAAGTTGACTCCAAATGAGGCCTACTATGGTAAGAAACCAAGTGTGGAACATCTCAAGGTTTTTGGATGTACTTGCTATGTGCACATTCCACAAGAGGTAAGATCTAAACTTGATGCAAAATCTGAAAAATGTGTTTTCATTGGCTATTCTACTGAGCAAAAGGGGTACAAATGCTATAACCCTTACACCAAGAAGTTGTATGTATCAAGAGATGTGGTATTTAATGAATTGAAACCTTGGTATGTAGACAAGGGAAAAGAAAAGGTAATAGATGATAACTTGGATGATGTATCAGTTTGTGGTAAAGGTGATATGCAGGTTGAATCAACTCAAATGAGTGGGCCTGAGGCTTCAACATCAAGATCAGCTACCCAAGGACACATGGGAGAAAGAAGAAGTCTATCAGAATCACCAACATCCAGGTATAAGTCTCTTAGTGACTCTCATGATGATCATAAAGGTGATAGTGAGTCACAGGATGAAGAAGACTACGAAGAAGTGGTTACACCACAAGTAAAGCTTTCAAGGTTAAGGAAGCAATTCCCTAAAGGGAATGAGAGGAGATCCTCAAGGCTCAAGAAGCCAATACAAAGGTTAAGTTATGACTCTTTCATTGCCAAGCACTATGCCTATATGATGCAGGTTATTGGAGATAATGATCCTCAAATGTATGAGGAGGCATCAACAAAGGAGGAATGGAAGAGAGCAATGGATGAAGAGATGAAAGCACTCAAGGACAATGAGACTTGGGAATTAGTGCCTAAAACACCAGGTATGAAAGTGGTTCAAAACAAATGGGTGTATAAGACTAAAAGGAATGCCGATGGTTCACTAGCTAGACACAAAGCTAGGTTGGTTGCAAAGGGGTTCACACAAACTTTTGGTGTGGATTATGAAGAGACATTCAGCCCCGTGGCTAACAAAACAACAATAAGGACCTTAATAGCTGTATGTGCAGGTAGAAGATGGTCTATATATCAGCTTGATATAAAAAATGCATTCTTGAATGGTGAGCTAAAAGAAGAGGTATACATGGCACAACCTATTGGATATGAAGATGTGGATCATCCTGATTTTGTTTGTAGGTTGAAGAAGGCCTTGTATGGTCTTAAGCAAGCACCAAGGGCCTGGAATCAAAGGCTTATGGAATACCTTGAAAAGTGTGGGTACATTCAAAGCAAATCTGATCCCTCACTCTACATAAAGAAAGAAGGGAGTAAGGTGGTATTTATTTGCATATATGTGGATGATCTTATCATAACAGGTAGTGACCATGAAGGAATTAAAGACATCAAGAGGAGCCTTGGAAAGGAGTTCAAGGTATCTGATTTGGGTGAGTTAAAGTACTTTCTAGGTATTGAAGTTGTTTATGCAATGGATGGCATATACCTTTTGCAAAGGAAATACCTATTGGATGTACTTTACAAGTATGGTATGGCTGAATGTAAGGTACTCACTCAACCTATTGATGCAAATACAAAGGTAAGCATGTTGGATGGTAGGAAACTTCATGATTTGACATTATATAGAAGCTTGGTTGGCTCTTTAATATATGCAACAATGACTAGACCTGATCTTTCTTATGTGGTAGGCGTACTTGCCCAATATATGCATGTTGCTACTCAAGAGCACTTAAATACAGCCAAAAGAGTGCTTCGGTATGTTAAGTATACAATCAATAATGGATTGTTTTATAGGTATGGAGAAGAGCTAACTCTTAGAGGATGGAGTGATGCTGATTGGGCTGGTTCTATTGATGATAGAAGATCCACTTCGGGGTATGTATTCATGCTTGGAACAAAGACTATCTCATGGATGTCAAAGAAGCAACCTACGGTGGCATTGTCTTCAACCGAGGTTGAGTATAGAGCATTAGCTCTAGCTACATGTGAAGCTATGTGGCTTAAAAAGCTTCTAATTGACTTGGATGTGCAGGTTGGAACAATCTCCCTTTATGGAGATAATATGTCATCTATTCACTTGGCTAATAACCCCATGTATCATGCTAGGAGTAAGCACATTGAAGTGCATTACCATTATGTAAGAGAAAAGGTTGCTACTAATGAAGTGGATGTTCATTTTGTGACAACAAAGGAGCAGGTTGCTGATCTATTCACCAAAGGATTGGATGCATCAAAGTTAAGCAAGTTCAAGAACATGATGAGCTTGATGGACATAGACACTTCCTACTTAAGCTTGAGGGGGAGTGTTGAAAAAGGAGCAAGCTTAGTGGATAATTTTGGTAATTTGGATATTCCAAATGAGCATAAATACTTGGATAAAGGTAAAGCCACGACTCCTTATCCATTAGGAGTAAAAGGAAACATCAAAGGGCACTCAAGGGAGTTTGAAGATCAAGAAGAATCCATTGAAGAGTCAAGAGACAAGGAAGGGGTATGTGAAAGGTCACACACACATTCATACAAGCATGAAGGCGCATTTTCGGGATACCAAGACTGAGGAGAAGCATCTACCAAGTGCCCAAGGACCAGAGGAGCATACCCAAGAAGTTTCAGCCCCAGATCATCTCTGTAAGTGAGGTTTTGGATCAGTTTCTCACACTAGACCCTCTCTCTCTACTGTAGTCTGTCAGACATACCCAACTTGTAACAGGTGTTGCTCTCTGTGTAGAAATCCAAATTCAGTGATTCTTGTCTTAAAGGAAAGCCTAACTTGCCTACTTTCTCTGTCTCGAGTTTCATAGTGATTGCATACTGCTGCGCCGAGATATTCGCATTTTACTGTAACTGAAAAATTTGCACAGGTGGAGAGACAGGTAGTCTGTTTTGTAACAGTGAGTTGCCTGACTTATACTCATCCAAATTGAGTGTTTGTTGGCTTGTTGGAAAGCTAACAGAGTCTACTAAGTGTGGACAAAATCTTGGAGTCATTGGATTTCAGGTGGTGGGTCAAATTGCTTGATCCAGGTCAGGTATATTTTCAGGTGTAGGCTAGAAGACCTATTTTGGGTTCATTGTGCTTTTGTTGTGCATATAGAGGATTTGTTCCTCACACTTCAAACAGCATGCATTTATGAAAATCTGTTTTATTTACAAAGTCTTCGCTTTCTAATCCATCTACTATTTTTACAAAAAATGTCACTCTCTAAGCGATATAGTATTTTTACAAAAAATATCTAAAATATTATCTTTTAATTATCTTCAAAAACATCTACAAAAATCCATGTGCATTCACACCCTCATGATTCTTCACCTGCTAAATCAAAACACAATCACATTGAAAACTTCGAGACATTAAAATCCATTTAACATTCCATTATTCCATAAAGTATAACAAAATCAACAAAGGCCACTCACAATACTAGAAAAGGCTCCAAAAAATCAAAAGCTTGATGAGACAACAATAAGAAATTCAAAGAAAGAATATACAAATATACTTTAAAAAATGGTGGATCATTAGGGCACACAAACCTACTAAAGAGATATGCAACCTTTTCAAGAAAGAAGCAATCCAAGGAAGCGATCTCTTTCATGATGGATATCAATGGGGCTGAATGCAAAACAAAAGAAGAAATAGAACACTAATTGTCAATAATTTTACCCACATTTTGGGGGTTTCTATGCCTCTTTCTTCTCACATGCATGATTGCAAAGGTGTCATCCCTAGATTAAGAACCAAAATAAGCCTATAAAATCTGAAATTTCTTTCTCAAGCCCCCATTTCAAATGCTCAAATTCTTGAAGTCACCAATTCCCTTTCTAATGGAAAAAGCATGAGGCTGGATGGCCTTACCAATGAGGTTTTCATGACCTTCCAGCATTTGATGACTACTCTCTTATGTATGGTGTGGCAAGAGGCTACCTCTTTCAATGCACTACCCAAATGTCTCAATGAAGGCATCACCAAGCTCATTCACAAAAAAGGCAGAAAAACTAAGATTGAAAACTGGCATCCAATCAAGATGTTACAAAGCGATTACAAGATCCTAGTGAAGGTGATCGCAAATCCGATTACTTTTCACCTACAAGATTGGATCAATGAGGATAAAAAGGATTCATCAAGGGCATGTCCATCCTAGAGGCTATCATTAAAGTTTGTGAAGGTTTAGTTTTCACTCAGGAACCTGTGCAAGATGTCTTGTTCCTTAACATTGACTTTGATAAAGCATATGCTGGACTCGAGTCGGATTTCATTCTCCAATCACTGAAAGACCTAGGCTATGGCCAGAAATTCATGAAGATGATCTGAGCAGTGCTAGAAAATGTGACTACTCATGTAAACATCACAGGCTAGCTTTCTCAAGTGACTAGATTAAAATGTTTCTATCAGACAAGACTTTCTATTGGCTCCTATTGTCTTTGATATTGTGGGCGATGTGGTCAGCCACATTCTTAAAACATCAAGCACAATTAGGTCTTATTCAAGGCCTCGATCTTTCTCTCAAGTAAGACTAGATTATCATGAGACTTTTTGTTGATGATACTAATGCTTTTGTGGATAATCATCCAATAAGAATTGACACCTTTTGGCATTGTCTAAATACATTTTTTAAGGCATTGAGATCGAGAATAAATCATGGTAGAACTACTTTTAAGGCTATTATTGGGCATCCTCCTCAATTTTTAGTTGACCATGAATGTCAGCTCATCCTAAGTGGACAAATCTTGTGCGTGTTAGGTATGCCTATGGGATTCAACATTTTGATGGGGCAACACCACAACTGTGCTCCCTCTAAGGTCGATAAAAACTTGACACACAGGAAAGGTATGTAGATCAATGTGGCGCGACATGCTATGGTGGTTAACACATTCCTTCTTTTTTCATTGGTTTACTTTCTCTCTTGCTAGAGGCTAATGGATGAAGAGATTATCAAATTCGTAAGGATTTATAAGAACTCTAGATGGGAAATCCTAACAAAGGGGTATCTCCAAAATTAAATGGGCTACTTGCATAAGTCAATAGGATCAAGTTGGTTTGGGCGTTCTCGACATTGAAGGAATGGCCAATAAGCTAGAGGCAAAGTGGTTAACTAAAGCATGGGGCAATAGTGATGCCTCCTTGGCCAAGCTTATTTTTAGAAACAGGAGTGTTCTTAAACTTGTACGCCTCTTAGGGTGGGAGGGTCTCGACCTTCTCACCCTTTTGTTCTCCCATTTTTCAATAACTTCCAAAGGCTCGAGCTTGGTTTGCTCTCTATGGAAGTGTTGGAATAAGATTAAACCGTTCATCAAGATTAATAAAGATTGGAAATGGGTGGTAAGTATTAGATAGAATGACTCTATCTGGATTCCTATCAGGGACATTAGAGGTGTGGAGTCTTGGAACCTCAAGAAAATCTAGGAAGATTTGGAACCATGATTTCCAATTATGAAAACACCTCTATAACCAAGAAACATGCAAGTGAATTAGATTTCAGGACATTGATCTGGCTATAAGAGTGGAATATAAAGAATGGAGCTTATTGCAAAGCAGATTCAATGCTTGGGAGTGCTCAAGGATTCACCTCCTCATCACTTAGGACCCTCATCACCATGAGGGTGTTGGATGGCACAATGGCAATAGCCTTGATAAAATCCTAGAATTCAAGAACAATCTCGGAGCTTGAGGTGGGAGTTTAAGTTCCATTCTTTTTGGCACCCGCTCATTGAGATAGAAAATCCAGTGCTTATGTGGAAAGTCCTCCACCCCAAAATATGGACTAATGTAAAATCTAGCAGAATTTGCAGGGTTCCCCCGCAATGGTGCAAACAATGCCTATGTGGTAATGAGGAATTGGGAGACCTCTTCTTGTTGTGACCCAAGTCAAGATCTATTTGGTCGGCCCTTGAGAGAATCATGTTGCTACACTGACAAATCAATTGGAACCAGGCATTGTGGGGTAAAGTGATAGAATGTTCCTTAACATTATGGAATGTTATAAGTGATGAGACCCTCTGGAAGATCTAGAAAGAGTGGTGTGGTGCCAGCTTTGGAAGTCCTCCTAAAGAATGGTCCATTGAGAAATCTCTTTTCCTTTTAGGCAAAAAAATTTGCAATTGTAAGAATCCCCCATCGTTTAGACATCATAGAGTCTTTTTCCTCGAGAGGAACAATATCAAAAGCAAGTGGGCCCCACATGAGAGAGACAAGAGGGTTATCAACCATCTTTGTAAACTTTTTTAGTAATGTTTAAGCAACCCGTGCTTTGTGGGATTTGAAGATCCCATGGGTTCTAGGTCCGTTCACTTGTAGAGTTATTATTTCTATTAATTAAAGTTTGGGAGGGTAGGCTAAACATGTTGTTTTCATTTAGTTATACTAGCATGCAACATTCACACGGTACTTTATTTATCCGGAAAGATTCACAATTTATTATTTTCACAGCACACTCCTCCAAAATTGATAAGCGTGATTAGATAGGTTAAATACTTGATTGGTTGCAGCATTCTAAGTGTCTAATTAGTTTTGCTAAAACTTTTCTTGAGAAATCGTACAATGTATATTTAGCACACATATGTAGAACTTCTATGCTTCTTGCAAAGACCAACTCCAAGAATGAGCTGCTTAAGAGATACGTTGTTCGTTTTATTTTACGAGATATATTGTTTGTCTCATTCTAAGTGCTTAATATTTAATTTTTCCCGAGTACGATTCTACATAAGTTGTGTGTGTTCGCTAGAAAGTATTGTGGTTTCTTTCATCAATGTCATAACAACATATCTTCTTTAAGAGTGAGAGTCATTGAGACATATTTTGCTTTGGTAGATGACAATGTCACCTACTCTTTTCTTGTTTGAGACAATAGGAAGTATGTATTAATGATGAAAAGTGTGAATGTACAAAGGGCAGTATACCCACAGTAAGAATCAAGGGACCAAAATTAGACAGGCATCAAAGGCCCACCACTAGCATGAGTAAATAGAGGATTAGATCAAGCTAGACACAAAGACAATAGTGGCAGCTAAGTACAAAGAGAGACCATCTCAAATCTGATGCTAAAATACATTTCCATGGGGGAGTCCCTCCATTTGCGTGGGGAGTACAGGCTAAATTTCTCGACAGTTTGAAAGTATCCTCAGGAGCAGACTAGATACACAACAAACGTTTCTCGCCCAAGGATCTAATACTTTTGAAGAAGGAGAATTGGAAAGCCATTTTCCTTTTGTTAAAAACAACATCATTTATGGATCTCCATATAACCCATAGAATATCTCTGCTCCATAGATTCCAAAACCGAAAGTCCACCTTGTTATAGTCACCAAGTAGAGCTTCCTTATAGCTAAGTTTGAAATACTTTCTTTTGCAAAAAGGTTGTAGAAAGTTCCAGAAATTTTGGGCATGCCTGCAATTGAAAACTAAGTGGGGGGTATCCTCCTCAATGCCACAGAACACACATACTCCATTATGAATTCCATACTTCCTGGCTTTGGCACCATTCCATCCTCCATTGTGGAGGATCAACCACAGCAAGTAGGAGTTCTTTTTGTTGACATGAAGATTCCAGATGCATACGATTCTGTGGTGCCATTGCTCATAGTTCCATTTGACTCTCCACCTGCTATTGAGGATGTGGAGAGTCGTGTTGACAAAATCCCTCTTCATCTCGAACTTCTTTAGCATGTCTTGAGCAAATTCCAGAAGCTTCACCTCTTTTCTTTTGGTGCACAACTAAAGCCTTCTTTCAAGCATGCCTTTATGGAGCATCAATACCTTCAAGTAGCTAGTAGTCAAGTTCGAATTCTTAGAAAAATGCACATAAAAAAGATGGATACTCCCATCAATGAGGTCCATCCATCTATCAAAGCCCTGTAAGAAACACTTGTACTCTTTAATTCCCAAGTTCCCATTGTTCCACAAAGAAATCCATCCAATCCAAATGTTCTCCTATAAAAAGAAATCAGTGTACTAAAAGTATTTTAGATTAGGCGTACAACATTTTTTAACTAACATCCAAGAGTTCTATAGTATGCAAGTGAGGCTACTACCAACAGGAGTAAAAGACTGAGGGGACACAAGAAGATCCCATGTGTGGTGATTTTTCCAACCTTTATAATCAGAAAGGAAGAATTTGGAAAGGTTCTTTTGACTAAAAGGACCCAAATATCATGGGATTCAATAGCTCTCACTATCGATTTAGCAACAAGGTTATTAGCCATCTTCATAGGCTAGAAGATTCCTAAGCCACCCTCTTTGTGGAGGTAGCAGATGTTCCAAGAGACCTAAGGAATTTTGTTTTGTTGGAGGTTACCACCTCAAAGAAACCTCCTAGCTAATCCTATAATTTGCTTGAAACGCTTTTATTTGGGATCTAGTAGGACAAAAAATAGATCAGAGAAGGAAAGATGTAGTGATCTAGGACAAAAACTTTGTGGGATAGGGAAGATTGACAGTCATACCAAAGGAAGACCTTGTTCCTGAATTTTTGCATCACCCACTCCCATCTTTGGTTGAGGGAGACCTAAAACCCCATAGGCATCTCTAATAAGCCACCCAAGGGCATCATTGGCAATAGCAAAGAGAAGACGGACTAAAGGACATCCCTCCCTAATGGATCTTCTATGTCTAAAGTGAGGGGAAAGAGCATCATTTATGGCAATCCTAGAATGAGCATTACCAAAAAGGGCACTCACTGCCCTTATGAATTTTTTTCAGCACCTATATCATGTTTAAGCACAAAATCCCACTCAATTTTGTCACAGGCCTTGTCAAAATCTATTAAAAAAAAAAGAATGGTTGATTGGACTCATTGGCAGAGTCAAAACCTTCCCATAATGCGATGATAGCATCTAGAATAAATCTATGCATGATGAAGCCTTTTTGTTCAAGGAGGATGATGTCTTTCATGAGGGGGCTGAGTCTCCTAGCAAGAGTGGAACCAATGATCTTGTAAGTAGTGTTCAAGCAAGTGATATGCCTCCAATTATTCAAGTTCTCTTCAAGCCTCCTTTTGTGAATCAATTTTATCACCCAATGTTGATTTCAATAGGAAGACTTCCTTTACTATCTGATTCTCTCAAAATTAAGAGAATGAAGGCAATCAAAAAGTCATCAAGAGCAATGAAAAACGCATTAGGAAGGCCATCAAGGCCAGGATTTTTGCATGGTTTAAATTTATGTATGGTTTCTTTAACCTCAGTGGTAGTGAGGGGGAGGTCCAACATGGCGGCCAAGCTGATATGAATAGTTTTTTTCCTTTTAAGATCAATAAGAGCTCTTGCTCCACGGATATCGTCCCCCCACTTGGGAGAACTAGAGAAAACATATCTAAAGAAGCGGGTAGCCTCCTGCAAATTCTCCTCAACATTGAGAGCGAAACCACCAGACATTGGGATGAATTCCTTACTTTTCTTCTTTTTGAGAAGAGAAAACATGTTTTTGTTAGGTCTAACCAAATTCCTCACCCAAAATTCTCTTGATGCAAAGAGAATACAACTAGCCTCAAGGTACTCCTCATACTTCAATCTATCATGAAGCAACAATATGCTATCCATCTTATTGGGATCTTGAGGGGTAAGGAGGTTATCGATTTCCCTAGAGATAAATTGTCTTCTTCTAGCTCTAATGGCATTTTTGAGATCTTTGAAGTGCCCAAAGAGAGATTGAACATCTTTGATAGCTTTTGACCAAGCGATAGATGGGCTAGAAGTCATGCTAAAGTGGTGATCAAAAATTTCTTTAGTTCTATCATAACACAAGGAATCCGGAGTAAGGATGGGTCAAGGTGAGGCCATCCCGCTCGATAATTGGGGCTAAAATGATGAATACATAACAGTAGGGGCTTGTATTCATATATTCAAATGGTAGATTCAATAGAAACTTTGACATCCCCAAATTGCTAGAGATAAGGAATATTTGGATAGCATCTGTCTAATCTAGCAGTAAGGACATAGCTTCCTTTTTGCTTGTTAGACCAAGTAAAACCCGAGTGCAAGGTGAAAGCATTCAAGTCATGCATAGTCATGAGTTTAATCCAACATTTAGCTCTTGCCCATGAATAGTACTTCCTTTTTCATTCAATCTATCATTTATAGAAGTTACCATATTAAAGTCCTCTATAGTCATTATAGGACCATTTAACATTCTTAATTTGTCCCATGACTAGGCTCTGAGCAAAGGACAATTGGCAGCACATAGGATAACTATAATGCAGTCCTATGGTTAGAGAAGGGACACCCCTACCCACTTAACTTCCTATAAGAAAATAATATCGAGATTACATGAGACATTGTCCATCCACTTAGATAAGCACTTACCCCTTACGGGGTCGGACAGACCTTTAATATTAAAGGAGAGGATCTTTAGACCATTTATGAGGAATAAAAGAGATGAATCAGAACCAAATCATGCAGACATCACTTCCTACTGTTCTAAGTTAGCTTATTCAAAGAAATAGAATTCGTAAGATTATCCTTCCTTTTTTATTTAGCTACCCCATCTTTTCTTTGAGCTCTAGAAACATTTTGACCTGAAGGGGCAACAATAGCCTTTTGATGTGTGCACATGTCTTCTACCTCAGTTTCATTCTGGTTAAGAGAATCGATTTCTTCAAAGCCCTAGTTGTTGAGTTCGATAGCAAACCTAAGATCACCACCATCGAACCGAACATTAGTGTTCTGAGGCACATATTCGTTCTCATGACTAGTATTATATTGGGGGTTGATCATTTTTTTCCAATTGGTAATTGTTGTCCAACCTTCCGGATCTAAACCCGAAGTGTCCTGTTATTGCTTTTCCCTTCTAGCTGAGGACTCACCAAGCAGACTAGGTAAGAAGGAGACATGAGTTCTAGAATTTACCTTGTTCTCAGGGATAGATAAGGGGTTGAACACATCTTCAAGCAAATCATCAAATTGGTTCACCCAACTCTTACCTATTACCCTCAAGGATTACTTTAAGATCACTATTTGAATCATCAAAGAAAAATAAGAAATATCCATTAGGGAGATATTGAATTTTTTTGACAAATAACCCACGACTCTCCCAATTAACATAATCCCCTACTTTAAGATGTCATGAGGTGGACTAGGCCCATGACAAAGGGCTATTAAAACTCTATCCATTAATTCATTTTTCCATCTATTCAGTAGGATTTATCAATTGCCAACCTGTCCTTGCCAGAGTTACTATTAAGTTGCAATTTATTGCTAATGAAACAATAGGGGTAGATAACAGAGCTTCTTTACCTTTATGGGAAGCCACAATAGGTGAAAAATCTAGTTGTTAAATAAAATTGATAAATTCTTTACCATAGGTGATTGTCTTAGCAAAATAACATCGTGTAAAACCTTCAGCATTGAGTTTGTTAGAGAGGACCTGCGTGTTGATATCGAGGGGAGCGGCAGTAGCCTTCACAATACCTTTGTTGCATCCGAGGGCAATACATTGATCCTGGGTGCAATCAAGCCCAAGCCTATATACTTGATAAACTCACATAAGCTTGATGTATTCGCATATCATTTGGAAAACTTCATATGTACAACCTCTTGTAATTTTGCTTCATAATTACCCATTGTAAAATCTCAATAGACCCACGAGGAGTTAGGAAGCATAGAATCTTGTAACTTTAAGTGGTTGAGTCAAGAGAGAATCGATACTATACTTCAGGATGCACTTTATTGTAGAGATTGGACTTTGAATTCAAATCCTTGGCTCCAACAACAACTATATAAGATGAGATGAAAAGCCCGCGTGCATCTCAAGGTTCAGAGATCATTTCCATGTACCTTCATTGAGAAGAGGAGCTCATCTCATAGCTCACTCATTCCTCACTCATTGAGCAATGCTCTATTGCCAATGACATTGTATTTTCATTTGATGTAATTCATACATGATCATTACATACTTACTCTCGTATCTCTGTCACACTCCATCAGAACAATGAAATTTTCTCAATTGCATATGACTTTATAGTGCATCATTTTGCCTGATTTAAAGCATGACATCTTCAGCATATTGTCTACTTTAAACCTTCAAAGGTTCATTGGTAATGCTTCTCGTGATCATTAGATATCAGTCAATCTCTGCTCACTAGTCAGTGAGTGTCAAGGCCCATAAAAGTCAGGATGAATTCTTAACTAGCTAAACATATTTCTCTACATATAGTTTATCATTTTAGATGCTTTCACTCATGATCGGTAGCTTTTTAAGCTAATTGAAGCTCCCCAAAAGAAATTTTGTTAATTGTTGTTGTACTAAGAGAATTGTACAAAACTCTAAGTAGGTGTCTCAACCAAAATAGCAAGTTGTAGACCATGGATCATATGCCTATCTATCTGTTTTTATACTATCATTTGGGCATCATCTTCCAACAAAGATATGTTATCGTTTATGCTTATTAGCTAGATAAAGATGTCTGCAACACTCTCCATCCATTACTTATAGAAAGGGAGAAGCAAGATTTAGCTACACCAACTCATCTCTTTATACAGATAAGAATAAAGTTAATGACAAAGGTAAAAGTAAGAAACAGAATGATAAGGCTAGTCCCTCTCAAGGTAATTATGTAGGAAGAGGAAGAGGTGCTAGAGGTATGGGTAGAGGAGGTAAGCAAGGTAAAAGGAGACCCTACAACAATTCACCATGCACCACATGTGGTCTCAACAACCACACTACAGAAGAAGGCTACAAAAATACAAGGAAACAAAGGGGAAGAGGCTTCCATAGAGGAATCTATGGACAAACTAGAGGCAGGTACGACAATGGTGGATGCAACTACAACCATAACTTCAACCATGGCTACAACAACAACTGTCAAGGAGGCTTTAGAGGAAGAAGGGACTTCAACAACTAGAATGAAGATCAAGAATACTCTCTACTCATCATGAACATGACATCCACACAAGGTAAAGATAATGAACATATTTTCTACATTGGCTCAGGTTGTTCCAATCATGTGGCAGGGAATGTAGCACTATTATGTAATCTTGAAGAACCAAAGGGGAAGCATGAGGTACAAACGGGTGATGAAACTAAACATTTAATCAAGAAAATTGGAAATGTCAAGACATCTGATGGTAGTATGAACCTTTTAAACAAAGTTTTATATGTGCCTACTTTAACCAAAAACCTAGTTAGTTTTGGGAAGATTGTAGAGAAAGGTCTACATGTCATGTTCACTAAGCATGGAGAATATGTGGAAGACCCCCAACAAGGATTCAAAAGGATTTCCAAAGGTGAGAAGTCAAGTAGATTGTTTGCTTTTGAAATTGAAGACACAAGGAACATAGCACTATTCATATATAGAGACCAAACCCTATCTCAGTTGGAAATATGGCACAAGTGGCTAGGGCACATAGGAGAGAGAACTTTCAAGAAAATTTGTAGGGATCAAAGTGTGCTTGGCAGTCCTAATCTGACCAAGCAGCACATGATATACAAATTTGGAGCTTGACGTATGGGGTCCTAGCAAAGATCCATCCATCTCACGTTCAAGGTACTATTTCTGTTTTATTGATGACTATAGTAGGTGCATAACTCTCTATTTCATGAAGCATAAGGATGCGGTATTTACATGTTTTAAGAAGTATTTGGCACTAGTTGAAAACCAAACAAGAAGGAGCTTGAAGAGAATCAGGTGTGATGGAGGTGATGAGTACTTTTCACATGAGTTTGATCTATTTCTACAAGAGAGAGGCATAAAGAGGGAAGTAACAACCATCTATACTCCTCAATTGAACGGAGTGGTAGAGAGAACCAATAGGTTACTTGTTGAAACATCTACGTCTATGTTAAATGAGAAAAAATTGCCTAATTATCTATGGGTAGAGGTCATTTCCACAGTCACCTATTTGGTTAACAAGCTTCCATCCAAGTCATTGGATAGTATGAAACCATATGAACCTTGGAATGGCAGGAGACCCTCATTGGATCATTGTAAAATATTTGGATGCATTTCCTATGCACACATTCCATCACAAATCAGAGGGAAGCTTGACCCTAAGGCTGCAAATTGTATATTTATTGGGTATGATCAGAACCAAAAGCCATATAGACTTTACAATCCCACTAACAAGGCATTCATAGTACGTAGAGATGTAGTATTTGATGAGAATAATTCATGGTTTGAAGATGATGATAGGAAATTCAAATTACCATATGATTTGGAAAATTATTTTCCAACCCTAACTCAAGAAGACGAACACCAAGCAGAGGACATCAACTCAGAAGATGAGGAGCATATTCACTTCAAATCTTGTAATTCAAGAGGCAAGTTCAAATACAAGCAATTAGGGGATCTACCGGAGTCTCCCAATAAAGCTTTAAGGAGATCACAAAGAGAAAGTAAGAAGCCCATAAGGTATGGATATGATACATCCTTAGTCACAAAGCACTCTGTGTACATCACTAAAAATTCAATGGCAAAGGAGATTCTTCATTTGAAGAAGCTAAGAAGAAGAAAGAGTGGAGAGAAGCCATGCAAGAGAAAGTGGAAGCATTGCAGGAAAACAACACTAGGGAACTAGTTCCCAAGAAACCATATATGAAAGTAATTGGTTCAAGGTGGACATATATAGTTAAAAAGAACTCTGATGATTCTATAATCAAGTACAAGGCAAGACTAGTGGCAAAGGGATTTGCGGAAACACATGGAGTAGATTATGAAGAAACATCTGGCAAAGATGCCAACAATCAGGGTATTGGTAAGTCTTCCTACCTCCAAAAATTGGAATTTATATCAGTTAGATGCTAGGAATGCATTTTTAAATGGTTGGATATCCGAAGAAGTATATATGGGACAACTAGTAGGTCTTGAAGATGAAGAAAAAGCAAGGTATGTATGCAAGCTTCATGCATATACCAAGGAAGCCACACATGGAAGTTGCAAAGAGGGTGCTTAAGTATCTAAAGGGTACAATGAATGAAGGGTTATTATATCCTTTCACTTCCAACATAAATATAAAGTTATATTCTTATGTAGATTGGGCTAGCTCCAAGGATGATAGGAGGAGCACTTCATGGTACCTATCTTTTGTAGGCTCAAAACTCTTATCATGCTTATCCAAGAAGCAACCAACTATGGCCTTATCTTCCACAAAAGAATAATATAGAGGTTTGGCAAATGCAACACAGGAAGCTATGTGGCTTAAGGAATTGTATGTAGATTTGGAGATACATTCCTACACTCCAAATATCTTTGCAGATAACACTAGTTCACATTGTTTGCGTGCTAATCCTGTGTACCATGCCAGGACTTTCATTATGTAAGGGAGAAATTTCTTAGCAAGGATATCCAATTATCATATGCATCAACTCATTCGCAATGTGGAGATTTACTCACTATGGCATTGGATGGAACAAAGATGAACAGGTTCAACCTAATAATTGGGCTATAAGAGATCAAGGAGCAATGAAGATCAAGCATGTTAGGCTTGAGGGGGAGCTAATGGTGCAATTACGTCCAAGCCAATATACTTGATAAATGCACATAAGCTTGATGTATTAGCATATCATTTGGAGAGCTTCATATGTACAACCTCTTGTATCGGAGCTTCATAATTACCCATTGTAAAAGGTCAATAAACCCACGAGGAGTTTAGAAGCATAGAATCTCCTAAATTCTGGTAGTTGGGTTAAGAGAGAATCAATTCTATACTTTAGGATGCACTTTATTGGTAGACATTTGAATTTGAATTCAAATCCTTGGCTCCAACAAAAGCTATAAAAGATGAGATGAAAAGCCCCCGTGTATCTCGAGGTTTAGAGATCATTTCCATGTACCTTCATTGAGAAGAGGAGCTCATCTCATAGCTCACTCATTCCTCACTCATTGACCAATGCTCTATTGCCAATGACATTGTATTTTTACTTGATTTAATTCATACATGATCATTACATACTTACTCTCATATTGCTAACACACTCCATCAGAATAGTGAATTTTTGTGAGCTGGTTCTCATTGTATAGTGCATAATTTTTGATGATTTAAATCATAACATCTTCAATTTACTATCTAGTTTCAACAGAAAAAGTTTCATTGGTAATGCTTCTTGTGATCATTAGATATTAGTGAATCTCTGCTCACTAAAATGTTAATATCTCAAGACTCGAAGAAGCAATTCTTAGGAAATTGTGTAGGCATATACTAGACCGTATGCTAATTCTATCAAGCTTTGATTCATGGAAAATGATGAAGTACAAGCTGAGAACAATCTCTGAGAAAATGATTATTTTAATGGATTGCTGATAGAGAAGTAAAGTATGAACAGATATAGTTGACTTCAAATGCACATATCTCACGGTTGAAAAACCCATTTGGAATGGACTTTTATGAGTATGTAGCAGAATTAAGGAGCAAACTTCATCAACTTAAATCATTGAAAATGATGCATCAAGCTCAAAGAAATCATCTCTGCAATTTGATTGAGAAAAATGAGAGATATGGTAGTGAAGTGTATACTCACGAAAGCATGATGATATGAACTCAAATGATCATAAAAATGAAAGTATATTGATTGTAAAGTACAATGGAATTGCTGATACATATGTGTGCCTTGAATCCACACTTTGATATGGCATAAAGCTCAGATCATGTAGATTTAAAAACGTGACTGAAGAGCCATGTTTATATAGTGATCTTTGGAGCCAAGATTTGAATTTGAATTTTTCTCACCTAAAACAAATCTTCTATCTTTTAGTGATTGATTGATTCTCAAACCACTTCAAACATGAATTTGTGGCTTCTCTTTTCTTTTGTCATCAAGTGGACTCAAACATTTTACATACCTTTACTTTTACATCAATTAAGTACCTAGAAAGTTACCAGCGTGAGTTCACAAGTGAAATTTACAATGACTAGACATTTCGTTAAAGTTTCTAGGTCTTTGGCGACTCAAGCCATCACTTTGACTTGCCATGGTCTTGTTTCAACACAGAGAACTCTAGATGGTGACTAGGCAAGGGCTATAAATAAGCTGGGAGGTGAGTCCCAGGCATGTCATTCTCTACTTCCCACACTAGATCTTCTAAATGGTAGCTTGATGAGAGTCTTAGGTCATTCTTTCTAGCACGGAGACAAAATTCTTCTAACAAGTGTGCAATTGGAAAGAACAATTAAAACACATAGATAACACCAATAAATAGCCTATGTCCTTTGGAATTGTTGTATGTAATAATAGAATCAAAATAGATAACTTTGAAAGTCACAAACTCAAGAAAACCTTCTATTTTGGTCTTGACACCTGCTCAATGTTTTGCTCAGTCTGACCAGTACAGTAGCAATTGACAAAATTACTTCTAAGGGTATTCAATTAGCTTAGTAAGCTACCATTTGCAAGTGGAATGATGTAAAATAATGAACTATGCTAAGAGATATTAATTCAGCAAGATTTGGTATACCCCCGACTTTTTAGGACTGTAATAGAGATAGACCAGTGAGCACCTCGACCATGATCCCTCTGAATTGGCTGAATGAAATCCGTTCAAACTTTGTCAGCATGTAGATGACTCTGTGTTGAATCCAACAAGCTTTGAATCACTGAATTTGGTGAAGTATTGACTGAGATATGCCCTTGACAAGTTGACAGACTTTGGAGTAGACAACCAGAGAACACAGAGATGAATAATGTAAATGTATCTATAAATTAACACTTGTGTACAGTCCCATTGGCATGAAAAGCATTGCCTAATGGTGTAGAGAGGTGTAGGCTATGTTGTAGACCTCACACACACTCAATGACAGTAGAATGAAGCTCGGGAGTGATCTCTCTGTATGCGACTTTTCAAGTTCATCTTTTATATGAAATGTGTAAGAATTTGAATTCAAATTCAAATTCTTGGCTCCCTCTAATCAAGCTTCTAAAATTTTGGAGATATTCTCTCAATCAAGTGAGCTACTTTTTCCACGAATCAATTAGGTAGGTGATTACAAAAGATTCCAAGTCATTTAGACTTTTACAATGAGGTAAAGTCGTAATAAACCACTAGCATATGTTCCTATGGTTCTTCATGCATGTAGAGTCTTTATGATATCTTCCAAGCCAAATGTGTAGGCTTGTGATTTACACCAACAGCTCCCCCTCAAGCCAAACATTTTGGCTTAAGTCTTCATCCTCAATCTTCAAGTATATCCTGCAATCCAATCATAGATTTGAACCTGCAAAGCAGGGTTCCATCCAAAGCTTTAGTTAGCAAATCTGCACATTGCATGTTGGTTGACACATACGTCAGGTGAACATCCTTGCTTAGCAGCTTCTCTCTCACATAATGGTAATGTACTTCTATGTGTTTTGTCCTAGCATGATAGATAGGATTAGCTGTAAGGTGAAGAGAACTTGTATTATCTCCAAAGATAATTGGAGGCCTAGTATATAAGCCCAATTCTATATACAAAAGCTTAATCAAAATTGCTTCTTGAGTAGCATTAGCTAGCCCTCTATATTCTGCCTATGTAGAAGACAATGCCACAATTGGTTGCTTCTTTGCAGACCATGAGATAGGTTTATCACCTGCAAAAGAAATGTATCCTAAAGTGCTCCTCCTATCATCCTTGCATCCTGCCCAATCTACATGTGAATAAACTTTTATATCAATATCTGAAGTATAAGGAAAATGCAAACGATGATTCTGTGTACCCTTGAGATACTTCAAGATTCTTTTGGCAGCCTCTAAGTGAGGTATCCTTGGCTTGTGCATAAATTGACTTAGCACACTAACTCCATATGCAATATCAATTCTAGTTAAGGTAGCATAGTTCAAGCTACCCACCATACTCTGATAACCTGTAATGTCTTGGACTTCATCACCTTCATGGGCACTTAGCTTTAGGTTCACCTCCATTGGAGTGCTTGCTACTTTAGCATCTTGCAATTGAAACTTCTTCAGCATGTCCTGTACATACTTCTTCTGAGTAATGTATATCCCTGAATTAGTGTAAATTAATTCAAGCCCTAAAAAATATTTCAATAATCCAAGATCATTGATCTTGAACTCCTTCATCATCTGGCTTTTGATATATCTAATTTCATTGACATCATTACCTGTAATGATGATGTCATCAACATAAACACAAAGATATATTACCTCTGAATTACTTCTCTTTATGAACAAAAAAGTATTTGCCTTGCTCATAACAAATCCTTGGTGTTGGAGGTATGTAGTTAGCCTGTAATTACATGCCCTAGGTGCCTGCTTTAATCCATATAAAGCCTTCTTTAATTTGCAAACATAAGTTACCTTCTTAGGGTCTTCATAGCCAAGAGGTTGTGACATATAAAGCTCTTCTGAGATCCATCCATTCAAGAAAGCATTCTTGGCATCCAATTGGTACATGTTCCAATTCTTTGATGTAGCCACACTCACCAACACTCTGATTGTTGGCATCTTGGCCACACGAGAAAATGTTTCTTCATAATCAATGCCTTGGGTTTGTGCAAAACCCTTGGCTACTAATCTGGCCTTGTACCTGTTAATTGTGCCATCTGAATTTCTTTTCAACTTATAGATCCATCTGGATCCTATTACCTTCATGGAGTCGTTCTTGGGTACTAACTCCCATGTATCACTCTCCTTGAGTGCTTCAATCTCCTCATCCATAGCTTCTTTCCATTCTGATTTGGTGATTGCTTCTTCATATGAACCTGGTTCTTCATTTAACAAATCCTTGGCAAGATAAACTGAATTTTTAGTAACAAGAGATGTATCATACCCATATCTGATAGGTTTTTTACTTTCCCTTTGTGATCTTCTAAAAGGTTGAGCTGAAGATTCAGGTATGTCGTCAAGCTTCTTCATCTTCATTTTGCCTTTGGACTTCCATGCCTTGAACTCTTCAAGGTTGATTGCATCTTCATCATCTGAATTTGAGTCTTCTTTCTGAGTTGGTTCCTCCTTTGTGAGTTTTGGAAACTCCTCTTCCAAATCATAGGGTAGTTTGACCTTCCTGCACTCAATCTCACACCAGGAATCATTCTCATCAAAGATCACATCTCTGCTTACCATGAATCCCTTATTGGTAGGGTTATAAAACCTGTAACCTTTTTTATTTAAGTCATATCCAATAAAAATGCATTTTTCAGCCTTTGGATCTAGCTTACCTCTTACCTGTGAAGGTATGTGTACATATGCTACACATCCAAAAACTTTGCAATGATCTAATGAAGGTCTCTTACCATGCCATGCTTCATAGGGTGTCATACAATCAAGTGATTTTGATGGTAACCTGTTTATGAGATAGGTGGCAGTAGAGACACTGTCTGCCCATAGATAGTTAGGCAACTTCTTCTCATTAAGCATAGATCTAGCTATCTCAACAATTAACCTATTTCTTCTTTCAGCTACCCCATTTTGTTCACGAGAGTACCTTGTGGTTATTGTTGGAAGTGAGGTAGGCCCTTAGGCTCATGTCACAGGTCCATGGTTCCATAGTTCTAGATATGTACAACATTAATTCCAGCAATCTTCCATATTGACAAAACATGAACATACCACAACTTAATCATAAAAATGATGAGACAAAGGTAGAGAAAGAATAGACAACATGTGTAAGGTTTTACGTAAGCCATTGCTTACTCATAGTACCATATATAACAATGTTCAATGTACAATGTGGGAACAAAACTCTCAACCACTCTATGTGATGAGAAATAGATGAATGAGTGAATGTACAGTGTAACAAACATATTCAGATGTATGGGCAGTAATCTGAATATACATGAGATGTGTGACCTTATAGGTTATAGAAGAGTGAATATGAGTGACTGAAAGAGGAAGGATCAGTGAAACTGATAGTCAACAAACCCTCATCTGAACTTAGGCTATGGAAGACCCTAAGTCAGATACGTGTGTGAAAAGATCACATACTTATAAGGTAGCATAGGATGCTAACAAGTTTGCTGCTAGAAATCCTCAAACTCATGTGAACACACCTTCTCAAACATCTCATCAAAATATGCATAAAGCATATATGTACTGTTTCTCTTGTACCTATGCCGAATAGGACTCCTTCTGATATGAACACCACGGCCTCCATAAACTTCAAGTAGTACCTGTGAGCATAAAGAGAATATGTACCTGAATACTTAACATAAGATGTAAATCTTATGTTAAACACCATCCAATGTCTTTGAAGTAGCCCGACATCTTCTTTGTAGAAGACAATCTTCAACGTGATATCTTCTTGTAGAAGATAATCTTCAAATACACCATGTAGATGGCACCATCCAATGTCTTTGAAGTAGCCCGACATCTTCTTGTAGAAGACAATCTTCAACCTAATATCTTCGTGTAGACGATAATCTTCAAATACACGATGTAGATGGCCGATCCTCACCATCAAGCTGCTAATGACCAAGTCTTCTTGCCATGAACAAGAGATAACCTCCTCTCCATGAGGTAGAGTGTGAGCACACCCTTCATCTTCTCCAAGAAGAATCACTAAGAAGAACTCCATAGCTGCTCCTCAACATGCTTCAAGTTAGCACCATGGCTGCCCCATGTGCTAGAAGAAACACCACCTCTATTGAGGTCCAAGCTTCCAAAGCTTGTGTTGAAATTGGTGAAGGATGAATACAAGTGATCCCAAGCACTTGTTTATATAGTATTTCCTCCATGATAATAAAGCACTTGAAAAGCATACGATCCCAATGTGAATAAAGCACTCCGCCGTCTGTTGCGTTTTATTTGAAAAATATCCGCATTCACTATTCATCCACTTGTGCTTTAATCTAAAAGCGTGATTTAAAACAACTTCATGCGTCGCTGCAGTCTAGGGGATTTGAACCCTGAACCCTGGTCGTTTGCAAGGGAGTTCATTGACTTATCCACGCTGCCCAACGTGGTATCTTGTACAAAGAGTGAACAAGATTTGTGCACATGTTGTTTGCGCTTGTGGATTCTCTAGGAGGCTATTAATAAGAGCTATACATGGTGTATCATCTAACTATGAACGAACCATTAGGATATTGATTCCAACAATCCCCCATGCAATGTCATATTGGTACAATCTGGACTGGATCTGCAATCTGTTACAAACTGCAAACTATCACAAGCTTCAAGCTTGTGCTCCCACACTTTAGAACTTTTTCTTCAAAAGTCTTCTTCAAAACTGAATTTGACTTTCCTTCAAAAATCTGAACTTGTTGAATATAAACCATAATACCTGAGAAAATATGCAAACTAAATATCCAATAATGTACACATCAAGCAATCACTACTTGAAAATATAGCATGTACTGTCTTTGAACGTGCTATCTCCTGTTTTCAAAAACCTGAAAACATACACTAGGATCCATATATTTGCATTTACCTTCCAAAAAAGGTTTCTCAATGTACTTCTGTTGGGTCATGTAAATACACTAAACAAAATCAGGAACTGAATCCTAGGACCGGTGACTGTCAACTCACAACTTAGTGTATTATGAACACTGCTTGTTCATCTCTGACTATACTCAAGTCAAATCAACTCAACTCAATTGAAATCAACTGAAATATGAGCCAAAAAATCTATGATGTCATCATGTCTTCATTCTTTAAATCCTTCATACCTCTTTCCTTCAGAGCTTGGTATAAACATATATGTGCGCACTTCTGAAATATACCTTTCTGAAGTATCAAGCTTCTCTTCAATAGAACTCTGGAACCTTCTCCTGAACAGGAACATCCTAACAAGAACTTTCTCCAATTATTCTTCTTCTTCCTTCTTCTTTCAAAGCTGGAACATAAAGAGAACCTGACAAAGGAAATATAGGAATACCTGAAATAGGAATACCTGTAGGTACGACCCTATATTCTTTTACATATGGCTGAAAATAAGTCTTCGTGTTTAATCACCACCCTGGATGACTTAACACTAGTATCCAGTATTCTTCAAATATATCAGACTTTATGAAATCTGGAACGTCTTCCTTCATAAATCTGATGTTCAGTGATCAATACCTGTATGTGAAACGAAATCTTTGAACCCTTTTTATTAGCACTGCAGTTGCTAATAGCTTTCACTGTAAGTCTTCAGCTTTCCAAATTGTAGAATAAGGTTAGCCGATCCTAACATAACAAAACCTTGCTAAAAGCATTTTAGGATTCATAACCTTTTGTAACATAACAAGTATTTCTATCTCTCTGCAACACAAATCTGATAGAATCTGAATCTTTGACTTACTTCTTCCAATGCTAAGAATCTTCACAAACAAATGATAGACAACTGAATCATAAATACTCAAGATCAGACAAGATCAATGATCTCTCTTGTGTAGAATCTGCTATTATCAAACCTTCATGACTGAATGTTTGATTTATTACCTAAATGTCTCCAAGTGTCCATGCCTAAAAAGTTGTAAAACTTTTCTTCAAAAAAATCCTTCAAGGAATATGCAATTCCTACTTGAAATATAAGTGGACAAACTTCTCACCTTGAGAACTCCAAAAGCTGCAAGTTGATACTTCATAACTTTCATATTTTACCCGGGTGAAATGTGACAGTACCTGCTTGATTTTCTTTTGGCTAAATCCACTTTTCAATCAAGTGATAGGATATGATGGAACACCTTTTGAATACAAACATGTATCGAAAAGTCTAGACAATCATAGAAAGTAGATTCTTCATTGACTTGTACATCAACAAGATTTTGAATTTTCTGAAGTTTTTCTGAAAATACTGAATATACTGAATATGAGGTAACCTTTTCCAAACATAAAACCTCAACCCAAGTCTTCAACATCTGCTACAAAAACTCTTTTACCTCAAGAGTTAGATAAAGAGGAAATATACTTCTCTGCAACTTGTCATATACCAAGTAGCTCTGTATTGACACTCCAAGAATTCTTTGAGGGAACATATAAGCTGCCTGCTTTAAAAGCTTCAACATAACTCATACACATATGAGTGCTTTTGTTTCTCTCCATGCAATTCTTTGTCAAATCTACTAAATCATGACCAAGTGTAATGCAAAACAAGAAACTGCTTCTTCTTTAAACAAGATGTTCTCGTAGACTTGTCTTTGGATGTAGAGGATAAAATAGGAAAAGTATATGGAAAATATATGAGAAAAGGAGGCCTTACTTTTCTTTTGGAAATGATGGACTTTCTTCTTCTGCATCTTTCTTCCACTTGATGATGTCAACATCTTCAAACTTCTCTTCCATACCTTTTGTTTTCTTCATCTTGAAGTAGCAAACACTCTTGACTTCTTCAAATGAAATTTTCTCTTCCTCTAATGATAAGAGTAAGAGATAAAACAAAACATGGCATATAAATCGAAATGAATATAGACTCATGTTTTATCATCTCCTCATATCTCTGAATCAAAATTCTGTTTCAAATGTTTGAAATGACTGAATTCACCAATCGTTGTCTGAATGATGAATTACCCTTCTAGAGTTATCTTCTCTAGATACATTTGTACCTTGATATCCAACCAACTTACAACAAAAAATTGGCTGAAAATAAAAACTCATCCCATCTTCATATTTGTCTTCTTAGATAAGCTTTCTTGCCATGAAAGAGATCTTTCAAAACTTTCTAGAAAAACCTCTAGATACCTGTTTTGATGTAGCCTTTAACTTTCAAATGATGAAAGCCTATAAAAGCACTCCTTGAATTTCTTCAAATCTCTTCATAACTGCTCTTCTAAGATATGACCTGCAAATGATAATCTCATAGTAGAAACTGATACCTGTGATTTGATGTTGATCTGATTTCTTCATCTTCTCTAAACCATTGTTCTTCCTTGAATTTGAAGTAGCCTTCTCTTCATCAAGTCTTGGTATTCAAACAATACTTTTGTAAAGTATTTGCATACTCTTCCAAAAATATTCGGCTCCTAACAGATCATCAACTTCATACTCCACACTGATGAATACACATGTAACCGAATTGTCTAATTCTCAAATCTCTACTCATCTAGATTAAGTGTGTATGTCAAATGTTAGAAGATGCTTTCAAATTATATGTTGTAAATCTAGAATTTTGGGAACCTAAGATATGAATGAGCCTTAATGTGTCGATGCCAAAAATCTTAAGTTCTGTAACCAAAACCTTAGTGCTCTGATACCAAATGTTGGAAGTGAGGTAGGCCCTTAGGCTCATGTCACAGGTCCATGGTTCCATAGTTCCAGATATGTACAACATTAATTCCAGCAATCTTCCATATTGACAAAGCATGAACATACCACAACTTAATCATAAAAATGATGAGACAAAGATAGAGAAAGAATAGACAACATGTGTAAGGTTTTACGTAAGCCATCGCTTACTCATAGTACCATATATACCAATGTTCAATGTAAAATGTGGGAGCAAAACTCTCAACCACTCTATGTGATGAGAAATAGATGAATGAGTGAATGTACAATGTAACAAACATATTTAGATGTATGGGCAGTAATCTGAATATACATGAGATATGTGACCTTATAGGTTATAGAAGAGTGAATATGAGTGACTGAAAGAGGAAGGATCAGTGTGAAACTGATAGTCAACAAACCCTCATCTGAACTTAGGCTATGGAAGACCCTAAGTCAGATACGTGTGTGAAAAGATCACATACTTATAAAGTAGCATACGATGCTAATAAGTTTGCTGCTCGAAATCCTCAAACTCATGTGAACACACCTTCTCAAACATCTCATCAAAATATGCATAAAGCATATATGTATTGTTTCTCTTGTACCTATACCAAATAGGACTCCTTCTGATATGAACGCCACGGCCTCCATAAACTTCAAGTAGTACTTGTGTGCATAAAGAGAATATGTACCTGAATACTTAACATAAGATGTAAATCTTATGTTAAACACTATCCAATGTCTTTGAAGTAGCCTAACATCTTCTTTGTAGAAGACAATCTTCAACCTGATATCTTCTTGTAGAAGATAATCTTCAAATACACCATGTAGATGGCACCATCCAATGTCTTTAAAGTAGCCCGACATCTTCTTGTAGAAGAAAATCTTCAACCTAATATCTTCCTGTAGAAGATAATCTTCAAATACACGATGTAGATGGCCGATCCTCACCATCAAGCTGCTAATGACCAAGTCTTCTTGCCATGAACAAGAGATAACCTCCTCTCCATGAGGTAGAGTGTGAGCACACCCTTCATCTTCTCCAAGAAGAATCACTAAGAAGAACTCCATAGCTACTCCTCAACATGCTTCAAGTTAGCACCATGGCTGCCCCATCTACTAGAAGAAACACCACCTCTATTGAGGTCCAAGCTTCCAAAGCTTGTTTTGAAATTGGTGAAGGATGAATACAAGTGATCCCAAGCACTTGTTTATATAGTGTTTCCTCCATGATAATAAAGCACTTGAAAAGCATGTGATCGCAATGTGAATAAAGCACTCCGCCGTCTGTTGCGTTTTATTTGAAAAATATCCGCATTCGCTATTCATCCACTTGTGCTTTAATCTAAAAGTGTGATTTAAAACAACTTCATGTGTCGCTGCAGTCTAGGGGGTTTGAACCCTAGTCGTTTGCAAGGGAGTTCATTGACTTATCCACGCTGCCCAACGTGGTATCTTGTAGAAAGAGTGAACAAGATTTGTGCACATGTTGTTTGCGCTCGTCGATTCTTTAGGAGGAATATTAATAAGAGCTATACATGGTGTATCATCTAACTATGAATGAACCAATAGGATATTGATTCCAACAGTTATTTCCCTTTTGATGCCTCTGTCCTGCAAGAAGTCCTCAAACTCATTGGAGAAGTATTCACCTCCTCCATCTGACCTTAGCCTCTTCAGATTTCTTCCTGTCTGATTTTCAACTAGTGCAAGATATTTCTTAAAACAATTAAACACCTCATCCTTGTGCTTCATAAAATATAACACAGTCCATCTGCTATAGTCATCAATGAAAGACACATAGTACCTTGAACCTGAGACTGAGGGGTCTTTGCTAGGTCCCGAAACATCTATGTGAACCAGCTCTAGGTAGTCTTCATGCATATATCCTTTCCTTGAGAAGGGTAACCTGTGGGACTTACCAAATTGACAAGCTCCACACTTGTAAATCATATGTTGCTTGGATACATTAGGTATTCCAAGCACACATTGGTCCCTGCACATTTGCTTCAAGGTTCTTTCTCCTATATGCCCTAATCTCTTGTGCCAAATCTCAAGCTCTGAAAGTGTGTGATCCTTATAACTGTATAAAGCAATATTTTTTGTATCTTCCAACTCAAAAGTGAAAAGTCTACCTGATTTTTCTCCTTTAGCTATCCTTTTGAATCCATGTATTGGGTCCTCCACAAATTTTCCATATTGATTGAACCTGACCTGCAAACCTTTCTCTACAATCTGGCCAACACTCATTAAGTTCTTTGTAATTGTTGGTACATAAAGTACCCTACTCAACAAATTCTCATTACCATCACAAGTTTTCACATTTCCAACTTTAACCAAAGAATGCTTTGTATCATCACCTGTTTGAACTTGGTGTTTACCTTTTGGTTCCTCAAGATCAGAGAGTAGTGCCACATTACCAGCCACATGATTTGAACACCCTGAATCAACATAAAATAAATGATCATCATTCGTACCTGTCTTTGAATTCATGTTCATGATCAGAAGAGAGTCATCCTGCTCTTCTGTGTAGTCGTTGTAGTCCCTTCTAGTTTTGAATCCTCCTTGGTAGTTACCATTGTAATTGTTGTTGTAGTTGTTGTTGTAATTGTTGTTGTGGCCTTGGTGATGGTTGAACCTTCCTCTAGACTAAGAGTATCCACCTCGTTGGTAGCCTCTTCCTCTCTGATTTTTGTAATTCCTGTAACACTCATCTGTGGTGTGATTTGATAGACCACAAATTTTACATGGTGATGAATTATAGGGTCTCCCCCTACCTTGCTTACCTCCTCTGCCCCTGCCTCTTGAAGATCTACCTCTCCTTGCATAATTGGCTTGGGAGGTAGAGCCCTCATCTTCCACCTTCTTACTCTTGCCTTTATCCTTAGACTTCTTATCTGTGTATAGGGCAGAAGAGTTGTTACCTTTGGATGTATCTCCATTCTTTGTGAGCTTTGCTTCATGTGTAAATAGTTGACCCATGAGAGTTGTGAGATCTGGTGTGGTTTATTTTGGGCTACTCAAAAATTACAGCTTGTACATAATGATGTCTGTGGTCCTATGCAGACACCTTCTTTTGGGAATTATCTTTACTTCGTGACTTTCATCGATCATTTTTCCAGGCATGCATGGGTATATCCATTAAAAGCAAAGTCCGAAGTGTTCATGTGCTTCAAACAGCTTTTGGCTGAAAATTTGTGACACAACATGTAAAATGGGCACCCTCCGTTCAGATCGAGAGGGGGAATATACATCTTTTGATTTTAATGCATTTCTGGCTGAACGTAGGATAAAACACTAGTGTACAGTGCCATATACACCTCAATAGAATGGAGTTGCTGAACGAAAGAATAGGTCACTCATGGAGATGGCAAGGTGTATGGTCAAGAGTTAGGCTTTACCACATAGTTTCTGGCTTGAGTTTGTCATGTGTGCAGCATATGTACTTAATAGGTGTCCCACTAAAGCGCTGTAGTCTATCACTCCATATGAGGCTTGGCATGATCGCAACCCATTTGTTGCTCATCTGCATGTTTTTGGTTTTTTCGCATATGCATTAGTGCCTGAACAACATCGTAGAAAACTCGATGATAAAGTAGTAAAATGTATTTTTGTTGGGTACAGTTCTGAAAGTAAAGGCTATCATCTGTATCATTCACAGAATAAACGCATTCTAGTTAGCCATGATGTTGTTTTTGTGGAAGATGCTATTCAGCCATGTAGACATCTGTTAGCTCCAAAGACATGTATGATACTTTGCTGCCTCTTTTTACAGGTGGACAGTCTAGTGCTAGTCCTAACGAGGTAACTTCTCACCCTTTGCAGGTTTCATGTGATGATGTAGATCATTCCATTTCTGATGCAGATTTACATGATGCACTAGTTGATGAGAGAGCTGATATTGAGCAGGCAAAAACTATGCCAAAATGGCTGGTGCAGACTTTACGTGACAGCAAATTGAATGCACCTCTGTCATATCATACTCGTTCAAGTTCTCATAGTGCCTCTCTTGCGTCAGATTGCTATGCTATGGCTGCATCTAGTCTCCTTGATGAGAATGAGCTTATTTTGTTTGATGAAGCACAAAATTCAGAAAATTTGATGGCTTCTATGCAATCTGAATATGATGCAATAATGAAGAATGGTACTTGGTCTTTATGTGACTTGCCTCTTGGTAAGAAGGCCCTTGGCACTAAGTGGGTATACAAGGTAAAGCATAAACCCGATGGTACAGTTGACAGGTATAAGGCTAGGCTTGTTGCAAAGGGTTATGCATAGGAAAGAGGCATTGATTTTGATGAGACCTTTGCACCTACATGCCGTATGACTACTGTTTGGAGCATTTGTGCACTTGCAGCCCATCATGGTTCGAAGGTACATCAATTGGACATTAAAACAGCATTTCTGAATGGTGACTTGCATGAAGAAGTGTATGTTTTTCAGCCACGTGGCTTTGTGCAGAAAGGGCATGAAAACCAGGTGCGCAGGTTAAAGAAGGCATTATATGGTTTAAAGCAAGCACCACATGCTTGGTATGAGAAGATACACGCCTATATGATTGCACATGGTTTTGAAAACAGTCCAACTGAAAGCACCTTATATGTTAAGCATGCTAATGATGTGCTTCTGATCATTGTTGTCTATGTTGACGACATGCTGCTGACTGGTCCTATTGAGAAGCATATTGTTGATTTTAAGGCTCATTTGCATGCCTCATTTGAGATGTCTGATTTGGGGCATTTGCATCACTATTTGGGCATTTACTTTATGCAAGTTGATGGTGGAATGGGTTTGTGTCAAATGAAATATATTGACACATTATTGCAGCATTTTGGCCTTGAAGACTGTAAGCTTATTGCCACTCCTATGGAGATAGGTTTACGATTGAGTCTTCATGATGCTGGAGATGGAGTTGATGTTGTTCCCTATCAGCAGGCTGTTGGATGCTTGATTTACTTATGTATTACTCGCCCAGATATTCAGTTTGTTGTCTCACAAATGAGCAATTTATGCATTGCCTGGGAGTCAAGCATTGGCAGGCGGTTAAGCGCATCTTTCGCTACTTGAGTGGTACTTGGCTACTTGGGTTGTTTTATCCCAAGGGGGGATCACTACCACTAGATTTTCATGCTTTTTCTGACTCTGATTGGACTAGTTGCTATGACACTCGTGTGTCCACTAGTGGCTTTTGCTTCATGCTTGGTAACTCATGTATATCATGGCTAAGCAAGAAGCAGCCTACTGTGGCCACTTCTAGTTGTGAGGTTGATTATAGGGCAACCTTCACATCTACTATTGAGTGTGTGTGGCTCAGACGCCTTATGGATGATTTGGGTATTGGTCAGTCTTTTGCCACCACCATCTTCACTGACAATCAGAGCGCATTGGCAGTGGCGAGGAACCCTGTGTTCCATGCTTGCACTAAGCACATTGAGGTGCATTATCATTATGTCAGGGAGAGGTTCCCTACTAGGGAGATAATCTTGGCATATGTGCCCACAGAGGAGAACATTGTAGACCTTTTCACGAAGGCTCTACCTAGGGAGAAGTTTGAAGCTTTTCGCGAAGCTTTGGACTTACTTTCTTTTGTGGAGTGATTTCCACATAGCTTGGCACTTCCTTATACATGAGTGCCAACTACTTGTTCACCGCATCACTCCCAGGGAGGACTTGTTGATATATTCTGGTAGTGATGTGTGTGAACACTCTAGGACCGCCAAGGCACTTTTTTTCCTCTTTAGGAGGTTTTTTTCCCCCAGTTTGTATATACACCTATTGCCCTAATGGGCTACTTATCTTTGTACATTCTCTAGTAATACATTCAGTATTGTGTGTTGTGCTCCAAGCTTCTTCTCCTTCCTTGTGTTGTTCATGTGCTTCCGCAGACGTCTATCTCCAACAAAAGCAAATCCAATCTATCATGTAAAGAACAAGCACATCGAGATGAGGTATTCCTTCATTACAGACTTCTTTTCTACCAAGCATATTGTTCATAAGATAGTTTACACTCATATTAATGTTGTAGATGCTTTGACTAAAGCTCTACCACAAGATAACTTTGGACACTATTTTCAATTGATGTGTTATCTGATTCACGATCTTGCATAGCTACTTGTACACTATGTCACATGCCCATCAGGGGGGAGGTATAGTTTTATACTCACATTTAGATATTCTTTCTCATTATTTATTATCTCCCATAGTTCACTTTTGGCCATATTGTATTTTTGTGGGAGATCATTACCATAAATGTCAATGTGAAAGGCCAAATGGTTGTGACACTTTTGCATACATCTTCTATTTAAACATATAGTGGCTGGCTAGCCACATACTTGAAGTTTGACTAGATTTGAAAGACCTTGGAATTCCAACATATTTTGGAACATGATAGAATCTTATTGATCCATGCCAATAATCCTCGACTTTTCCAATGCCTATTTTTCATTATAGATACCATTTCTTTGCGTTTAGGTCTATTTTCAACTTTGAAATTCGTTATATACTAACAATTTGCATCCTATCCATCCTTCAAGCTTACAAAATTTGTAAGCGAGCCTAAAGAGCATGTTGAGGTCTCATAAAATTCACTACTGCTACCAAAACTACTCCTCTATTACACCTTTTAAAAGAACTTTGTTCCCCTCTGTTGGCGTAATGAAATTTACATTATGAGGGAGGTCTATGGCCTTGCAACCAGAGTTAGATTCGAGATAAATACTAAGACATTTATTGATGAAGAAGAGGAAAAAAGGATTCATTTCTTATCTTGGACCTTTGTTTTTCAAATGATTCATTTAGATATTCTTCCATAACAATGTCTACCTTTGTATAGAGGGATATTGAAGAGAAACCAACACTTAAAGATGAAAACTTTGATAATGGATAGAAGGAGCTTGGAAATCACTCCTTTGGAAGAGAGCATTTTTATTTCTAGATGTTGATGGTGACAAGGGAACAACAAGAATGGGCAAAGAGGAAGATGAGGTGAAGGTATGTAAGCACTGATTGAAATCATTATGGATATGATTGAGGCACACCTTTTTGGACATCACCCATGCAAGTCATCGGACCCTCTATTGTTTTCTGGTGAGCCGAAATGCTTTCATTGATTGTGCCCAAGAATCGTGAGATTTATTCATTAATAAGTCTATGAAATCAAGAAGAATCTGATTCACACACACCTTTTAGAGATGCCCAATGCAAGTGATTATGGCCGTTTATTTTTTTCTAATGAGGATAATCTCTTTCATTGTTCATGATCGAGTGTCATCTATATATACTTGACATCAACCAAAGGATGTTCTCTAGATGCTGAACCAAGACAAGTAGATAGTTGTTCATAACATTTTGACATGTTTGGGATGTGATGGTTTTTGTCACTTTTCTGAATTTATTTAGCATCCATGAGATAAAAGAGGCCACTTCAAAGTTAGGGTGGAAGATGTTTCCACTTGTGTGCATACCTCCTAACTTTTCTTATTTCTTTTGAAATTATTTTTCTCTTATGAGGGTAACTATTGAAGTAGAGGAAAAAGATAAAGAAGGAATACATAATATAAGGGGAACCCAAATGTATATATATTCTAAATCCACCATCTTCCAAAGATAAATTGAAGCATAATTTTTGTTCCACATGCTCAATGAAACGAAAATTTACATTCATACTTTTCTCTTTGAAAACATCATCAAAGTAGATGGTCTATTTTCCATTTCCATTTAATATATCCCAGATCTTGCTTCTTGAGAGAATAGCCACATTACGGATTGTTTGTCACGCCTCAGGGCTTAGTGCTTCAAACGCTAGTGATTTAATGCACTTCTTCGAGTGTTATTAGATGTGAAAAATATTACTGTTTAAAGGAGGAAAACATATTCTATCATCCATTGCCGGAGAAACTAGATGAAACAAGAGCAGCCAGAAGGTTTCTTCGAAAAAAACAATTGTCTAGCGAATGGGGTAGAGTGCCCATTTGATCTTCCATATCCCAAAGAGCAAGAGCAAGGCAGCCCGAAGGTTAAACAATGGTGATGGCCTAAGTTCGGTAAGAAACCAATTTTTTAGGGAGAGTTATAGATAAAATTGATGATCTTCTATTTGTAGTCATGGGTGGCTCACTTAATTCTTATCTTGTTATTTTGAAAGCCAAAAATTGCATGGTGTTTAAAGGCAGAAGACTTCTTACAAGCACATATTTGTCTACCTAAAGGATCAAAGGAGTTTTCAATCGGCCATTCTTTTGGATGGTTGCAAAAGTTACCAACACATCTTTCTTTCCACTCTTGGGGCATGAAAAGAAGAGGTGATCAATGTCTTCTTTACCATAGAGGCAATAGTTACACCATTGACGGCCCCACAAGTTTTAATATCTTTCACATTAATCCAAATTTCCTACTGAAGGATTCTCCATAGAAGATTTGACTTTCTGTTCTCTATGATAGTATGCCACAAGTCCATTAACTTAAATTCCCATGTGATATGGGCCAATTCAAGCAATATCTCTTATTAAAGAAGATATGTGAATCCAGGTACTTTTTGAAACTCAGTGTCTTATCCATTTTGCAGCCGTTGAAGCATCTTTACCCTTCATATAAGAAGGGGTTCCAAGGGGGATCATATCCGAGAAGGAGATGAGTCTTTGAGTTCTCTTTGTAATTGATTTTCTACCTCAAAAGTCAGCAATCTTCATAGTGAACTCCAAGCTGAGCCTATGTCCTCAAATCTGATGGAGTGTCTTTTCTCTTGAATCGAGAGATGTTTCCAGAGGCAAAACCCCTTGTTCCAAAGTTCTGTAGCCGAAATTCTACCTTAGTGGTCGTTCAAGGTCTATACTTTGGACTGTGTCGGATGTTGAACCACTTTTTTTGTAGGATATGGATCGGTCATTGGATACTAAGCCTGCCTTCATTTCTACTTTCAAAGCAAATGCAAATGCAATTGTGGAGGTCGGTTTTTTGCAGAAGAAGAAGCTTTGGGAACCGCAAGAAGCTGGTGGAAGATAAGCTCTTTGCTTTCTCTTCATAATCCTTAATGCCTCTTATAAATGGGGCTGTTAGATTATCCATTTGTCGTTGATTATTGACTTCATTGAGACAAAAACCAAAAATTAAACGAACAATTCACCTCCAAGATCGGGGTCAGAGTTGGATCGATCTTGGGCGCAGCAGATGTCATTGGATGTTAGCCTGAAGACATGTCTAGAATATACTAGATTCAAGATGTGAAGGAAAAGGTCTTGGGTTCAATCCCATTAGGATCATGGGCAGAAGCTCTATAGCTTCTAGAAGCATCTACTTGAGTTAAAATCAATCTCACAGACACTTAACTTCAAAGGTGAGTACACCTACCACTAGTGGAATCTAGGATATTAGGAATGTACTAGTGGGGAATGCACATGTAAAATTAGGTCTAGATATAATTTCTTCCAACATGTGTTTGTCAAGACTTTTAGATGGGATTATCATATAGAAGAAAAATCTTACATTCGTTTGGGGATGGATGAGAATCTATTTTGACTTATTCACTCAAAGAATTATCTTTGGTATTTGGATTTTTACGCTTAACATTTTTGAAGCCTTCACCTTTCAGCTTTTTCTTTGTAACATGCCTAAGAGGTGATTTTATAGGAGGGCATTACCTCTTATCATGCTTCTTCTTCTTCTTCCTCCTCCTAGTGGAGATGGTACAGGTAGAGCCTAGATCATAGGGCCATTCTCAACCTATGCATAAATAATGTATTCAAAATCTATTACTTGTATAGAATGAATTATCTGATAAGTGTATCCAAGAAAAGAACTTTCTTTGCGAGTTTCTCCTCACATCACGATTTTCATAAAATACAAAATTGAACATATGTAAGCTATAATTCATTTTAAGATAGATATAGATTAAATAATTCAAAAAGGAAATCGAATATAATACTTGGTATTAGAGGTATCAACATTAAAATCTCTCAACATTTTGTTCTCTCCAACTCTTATATGTAGCATGTACTCTTCCCATGACATTGAAACTTTCATTATTATTTGAGCGTCTACATTCTTATGTAACTCTAAAGTAACACCCCTAAGTTTCTCCAGTTCTTGAAGAACTAAGATTTCTTCTGTCAATATGTACTTCTTTATTTTTTATTCATCAGCGTGCCTATTTCTTGCCTTTTGAGTGTGATTATAAACCTCTTGAATTTTAAATGAAGAGTGCTTGGATTTCCTTATTGGAGGACATTAAGAATACAGAAAACCTTTTGATCAGATATGTCAAATGGCACTATAGCTCTTTCAAAAGTGTACCTTAGCCTGTTTCAAAAGTGTACCTTAGCCTCCAGACTACTACATAGTCCTTTATCATCAGTTTCATCCTATGATAATGTAGAAGAAAAATATAAGCATTTTTAGGTAATGAATGGCTCTTGCAAGCACAAAAGATCTTTGATTTGCCATCTGAAATTCATAAATGAAATAGTGTGCATGAAAGTACGAATCTTAAAAGAAATACCTTTGACAACTCTCATGAAAGGAATCCTAGGCTGAAAGATCCTATAGATTTTGGTGCTCTTCTCATTTGCCTCAAAGAACTAAGATAGTACTTCACCCTCTTCTTAATATGCACGTTCTGGCCGGAACCACTCTAGTTTTGAGTGTTTTCATTGTGTTGATCCTTGTTGCTTCGGTTAATTGAATCCTTTGCCTACGTCATGTGCTCTTTACGATCTTGACATTCGATATAAAACTTCGCTCCAATCTACTTTTGTCTGAGCCGTTTCGTAGCAGCAAAAAAGCATAAGAACCTTAGTAGCAGCAAAAAAGCATGTGAACTTTAGTAGCACCAAAAAAGCATTAGGACTTTAGTGTAAGCTGGGTTGCATTTATTTGGCCAAATAATGAAAAAATACTGGATATGTTCATTTTATTTGTGGTTTTCTGACCGAAAAAAATGGAGACGGATACTTTTTCGATCAAACTTCAAACAATCTTTGTTTGCTCCCATATTCCTCTATTCTTTTTGAAGATGCAGCTCTCCTGGGGAAAGGACAATATGGAATGATCCATAAAGTCAAGATATCCCACCCGAGATTCAGCAATGAAGTATTTGTGGGTAGACTATTCAAATTACATGGTGATTACATACAAACACGATAAAATGAAGCCATCAATGAAGCTATAGTGTTATCTATTATGCATGGTGGAATTATTAGTCCACTTGGTTTAGCTAGACACCATAGAAAACGTCCATGCCTCATTTTCAAATTTTGGAATGGTGGTACATTGGACATGTGGCTAGAAAGAATGAAGAAGGAATACCTAAACGTACCACGAAGGAGAGGTGTGAAGGACATAGAAGGAGACATAACAACCGTGAAAATAAACATTTGGAAGCCTAATCAATGACCTATTACAAACAATATCATTTCTACACACTTGTAATATATCTCATAATGATCTCCATCTAGGCAACATCTTGTTGCATTTTGAAGATCAACATGCTTACATCGGATTATGTGATTTTGATAGAGCGACATATTTACCAAACGAAAAAGTGTACCGAAGCGACCTAATTTAGAAACATCTACTAGAAATGAGTGGATTCAAAAGTACTGGTGGATTGCACTCGAATGCATATCCACTAGTCCTCCACCTTTTAATAAGAGTCAGGAGATATTTACAGTTTCGACACTCCTATTACAACTCTTGAAATATATAGATTTCAATAGTTTTCTCATTGATACAAATGGGATATACAAGTTCAAATATGTTTTAGAATTAGCTTTTGACAAAGATGTATCAAAAAGAGTAGATGCACATGAATTGATTAGAGTATTCTCGCATCTAGCTCAATATGGTTTAAAGATATCCATGACAAATAAATTAAGACCATATTGAAAACGATATGTATTCATTTGAACTATCTGGATTAAATGATATAGATTCATTTGCATTAAGTTGAGTAAATGTTGTGGTATCAAGAGTTAAGAGGATGAGATGAAGTGTAATCATTTGTAATATGTGAATTAAATGATGTGGATTTATTTGAATTATGTGGAGTAAATGAAGTGCTATCATTTGAATTATGTGGATTAAATTTTGTGGATTCATTTAACATATGTGAATTAAATCTTGTGGATTCATTTGAATTATGTGGATTAAATGAAGTGTTTACATTTGAGTTAAGTGGATGAAATGAATTATATGAACCAAGAATGGCAAGTTCTTCACCTCTGAGCTAACTCCAACTTATCTGTTTTGATCTATCTTTCTGAGAGTGATCTTTCAAAGTACATAGGATGTCTAATACATCCATTGGCAAGCTAAAAGGATCCACCATATACTCCTAGAGTTCATTTGGCTGGTGTAGATCAAGGATTTTGCAACACCTCTTCATCTTCAAGCACATACCTATCCATCTCTTCACATGAATCTCACAAAGCACTCAAAAACTTCACTCTTATTCTTTAGAAAATAAATCCATGTATATCGGCTATAATTGTCAATCAATATCAGAAAATATAGTGAGCCACCAACTGATTTTGCTCTAGCAGGGCCAACCACATCACGATAGATTAGCTCTAGAGGTCTCCTCCTGTGAATTTCTCTTCTTGGAAACTTCATATATTGAAGTTTTCCAAATGTGCATGCTTCACATATTCTTTCAAAGTTTAAATGATCAAATCTTGATATCCACGCACTAACATTTATTTTTCCATGGACTTCACATTTCTCAAATTGATATGATCAATTTGTTTATGTCATAATTCAGCTATATCTGAATATTCACTATCCTTGGCATACTCGTTCTCATAAAGGAGTATACCCATGTCAAACGTGAATAATCTACCCATCTTATTTTTGTGACCAAGTAATTTTTCTCTCTTGCCATACTTGAAATCATGTATAAAATAGCTATATTTATTAAAAATAACTTCCATGTCTTGATCTGCTAGCTGACCAACCAAAACTAGATTCTTTGTAATGCTAGGCACATGTAAGACATCACTTAATGTGTTTCAAACACCATTTCTCTGTACTACTGATACATTCCTAATATCGTTAATCACGTGTAAGGTATCATCACTAGTTTCCACATACTCCTTAGTCTTCAAAGCCCCTTTTGACTCAAACCAATTTTCTATACTCTTCATGTGATTTGTGCAGCCAGAATCTATATACCAGTTCTATCGTTTTGCGATTTTGACATACTATTCAACACATGCTCCATCGCAAACATATTATCTCTACCATAGTCTCTATATAAACTTTCAGCAACGAAATTTTCATATGCTGCAAAATGGCTGGTACCTCTTTCTCTTTGACTATTCTGCTTATAATAACAATCTTTCTCAAAATGGTCATACTTGCTACAATGGTAATAGTTCCCAGGTGCCTATGATCTTTCTCTACCTCTAGAGTATGATTTTCCTCTACCTCTTGGCATATCCACTGTATTTGCATTTCTAGAAGATGATCGTCTATGTTTAGAACCTTTCCTCTATGCTGAAAGAATGCATGATCTCTTGAATTGCCACTTTTCGATGCATTCAAACTAATTTTTAATTCTGCTCTCATGCAAAGAACTATTAGCTCATTAAAATATGGCATAGTGCCTCTCACTGAAATAGAAGTATCTAAGCTCTTGTACTGCAATCCTAGATCATTTAGCATAACTGAAACTATATCATTACCATCGATCTTGCAATTTATGGAAGCTAAATCATCAGTGATCTTTCTAATTTCATTCATATAATTTGTTATGGAGCTATTTACATGCCATATGCTATGCAACTTTTGCTTTAAATGAATTTTTCTAGCTTTCGTAGATGTACCATATATCTTATGAATTATGTCACAAGCTTCTTTCGATGTGCTAGCCTTCATAATATGTGGAATCAAGCTCTCTAATATACATATCCAAATCCAATGGAGAACCTTTCTAGATTTTTCTATCCATGTTTTATATTCTTTTTGCTCTTCTACATTCGGATTATCTGGCAACTCAAGACACTCGTCCTCTCCATTCACTAGTCTCCACAGACCTTTTCCCATGAAGAATTTTTTTATCCTATACGAACATATGTGATAATTCTCCTTATTCAGCTTATCGTCAGCTATTTGTGCAATGTTATCATCCATCCTTGCAATTTAAGCACTTCTCTATGCTATGGCAATTTTATGGCGAGACGTAGAAAAACATTTGGCAGTATTATGACTATTTTTCTAGATATACGTACCAAAAATTGAATGTTCACAAGTAATCTCAATGGTTTCCCTTTTGTTCTAAGCACTCCCTACGTCTCTATGCACTTATATGCTCAATCTTTACCTCAATCTTTACCTTATATGCTCAATCTTTATCACTTATATGCTCAATCTTTACCTCAATCTTGTTCTAAGCACTCCCTACGTCTCTATGCACTTATATGCTCAATCTTTACCTCTTCAAAAAAATTTCGATAGAGTTTCCTTTGTCCAAAGTGTATATGAGTCAAGTCAACTATAGTCAATCCACCCCAAAAACTCAAACTCTAGGTAAAAGCATCAATAATAGCATGTAACGTAAGCAAATAATCTCTAATGAGAGGCCTCAAAAATATACATTCATCCCGTGATCGGTACACGTGGTCTTTGGACTGTCTTCTCTTTGGTCTTCCACCTATATCACGAGAGTATCTCCAAGCATGAGAATACCCTTGTTAAAAACCTTACCACATTCCTCAGTTTTTGTTTAAATTCAAGGTTTTCAGTAGGATAATAAAACCTCACAAGGCACATGAGTTGTCCAATTAAGACATGCAATATCATACATTTGTCACACAACGTGTGAGTAGTGTCTATTCAAGGACCCACAAGAAAAATGCATGACATCACTTGTCACATGCAATCGAAGGAAAGAAAATCTCAAATGTGTACATGGCTGTAAATAAAGAACAACTTTTTGTGGCATTCGCATCATTTTTCTGATTGACTTTCAGAATTCCATTTCTCCATCGGAATATCTTAGCTCAGATTGACATTTATCAGGCTATACGAAGTTTCTTGAAGGCAGTCTTATGCTCGCTGCTCTTTCTTCATATAGATTTTGAATCGATTGAAAACATCAAGTCATGTCATAGTCTATTATCATGGAGAGCTCGAGTCCGTGATAAGCATACTCTCTGTCAATTTGGGTACATCTGTTGAAACATTGATGAGTCTATTCAGAATGTCTTTGCTTGCGCCTGTCCATTCCTCTAGAGCATAGAGAGAGAGACAGAGAAAGAATGGTCTGCTTCATTCAACTACTGGCACGAGACATCTGACTCTAGTGTCGCAGCGGCCCTCGGCGTTCGAACATCCATCGACAGATGCAGGCTGGATTTAACATTAAGGCTCTGATACCACTTCTTAATGTAGCTATGGCACGAGCGATCTACAGAGACGACACTCAGACAATGATCGACTAACGGAGAGAAAGAAATTCTTCTGCAATGCGCGTCAGCGGCGGTGGTGAGTTGCGCTCACGGCGGTGAACTACTAGTCAGATTTTTTTATTAAGTTGACACGTCATCATGAATAACGAATAATAAGGACATAAATCAGCCTCGACAGTGTATATGAATATGATCAAATATGAGTTACAATGGCGATGATGTGTTGTTCTGAACATGGGCAACACAAAGTTCAAGACATAAATTCAACAGATAGGAAAACAAGAATGTCAACACTCTCTCTCTCTCAACCGTACAAAATAGTTCTGAGGGGGGAGCTTAAACATGTGAGAGCCGTACAAAATAGTTCTGAGGGGGGAGCTCGTCACACAGGATGGTGGAGCCTGAATTTTTGCTGGTTTGTTTTTCCTTTTTGTCAAAACAGATGTTGACATTTGGTGTAGCCACTGAGCTGTATGAATCCAGCCTTAGCTGTCTGAGAGGAGGGCATTGAATCTCAGAGAGAAACGCTACTTGTAGCCTTCGACAATAAGGGAAAATCCACAAGATGAAAAGACATCCGTCAACAATGAACAGAGATGGCAGGCGGTGGTACAACTATGGTCCGATACATACGCTCGACTAGCGTTTGGGGCGGCGATAGCTGGGAGAAAATAGGCACGAGGATATGGAAGCGTTTCAACTGTCTGAGAGGAGGGTGTTGAATTTCAAAGGGAGGAGCTACTACGACATACGGAAGGAGGGACTTGGAAGGGAAGGCGACAGGAAAAAGATGTGAACAAACATGTCTCGTTCGGAAGAGGGTAGACTCTCAACAGGAAGCGGCCCCTACCTACACATTCTCGGAAATCGAAGAAGAAGAATTGGTGCGTCTGTCTTCTCCAGAATTTCGGCCACAGACGAAAAGAATGAGAAGACGACGGCGCGTGGCCTGAGGAGAAGGATTCCAGTGGCAGCGCTGAATGAAAGAAGAAAATAATAGTTTTCCGTATCTACAGAACCTTCACTCATATGGGAGGTCAGCCACTTTTGGCAAATCGTCGAGCTCGTGAGTGGTCATAGCTTTTTTTTCGAAAGAGGAAGCTCGGCATTAGCTTGCTCTCGCATTTTCATTAAAATAAAAAAAAAACAAAAGTACAGATGATCGAGCCTAGCACCTATGGGACCCCCCAATCCCACAAAGCAGGGGAAGAACATACAGAGCTAGAGGGTTTTACAAAGGAGGCTGATAACTCCTTCGTCTCCCTCATTTTGGGCCCACTTAGCTTAAATCTTGTTGTTCTCGAGGAAAAACACTCTATGGTGCCTAACAGGTGGGGATTTTTACTATTGGATATTCTTTTGCCTAGAAAGAAAAGAGATTTTTGGATAGACCATTCTTTAGGAGGGTTTCCAAAATTGGAAGCACATCTCTCTCTCTCCAAATCTTCCACAGGATCTCACCTCTTATAGCTTTCCATAATGATGAGGAGCAACCAATCCCCTCATCCAGAAGCACTTGCTTCAAATTGATCTGTTCCTCTAGAAGCAAGATTTTTTCAAGAATCTGCCAAGTCGAGACGAGTCGTCATAGTCGTTTCTAGTCATTGCTATGAAAAATGAAGAGATTTTTCTGATCGTGAACTGACAGCTTAAAAAGGAGAAGAAAGAAGATACACAGAAAGAAGGAAGAAGATACACAGAAAAGAAAGAAGATACACAGAAGGAGCCTTGATTCTATTTATGATACAATGTTCAAGTTTTGTTTTCACTTTACTAATCATATTGGGGCGGATTGCAAAAGAGCATCATATTTCGCCTCAGACATCGCTTTACTCTACAGAGAGCCTTAAATCTTGCATTGCTGCATTGTGAGATTGTGTAGTAAGGCATGAATGAGGTAAGAAAAAAAAATGGGAATCTCAATGTATGACTGCCTATTCAACCATGGATGTGCGTGCATGCTCATCTGACCCATAGTCTGAATGCTAATATTGAGGAAGCTTCATGCGCACAGCTTTATTGATGCTTTAAACTTCATTCTTCCTAATGTCCTCACATGTTTTGGAATTGTATTTGGGATTGATATTTGTTTCTTGTAAGAACATATGGGTACAAATGTATTGTATTCTCTTTATGGAATACCTATATATACACAAAGTTTGGAAGATTTTTCTTCATGTTGCCCTTGAATTAGATTTAGATTATGGAGTATTGTCTCTCTGGTACAACAACATGAAAGGGCATGGAGAACTTTATGCTCCCATCCGAGTTATCATAGCCAAGTAAAAGAAAGCAAGAACTGACCGCTTCTGTAGGAGTGATTTTATGGGCACTTCGGTGCAATAGGGAAGAGTAATTTCTATTTTAGGAAAATTAAGTATGAGAGTGAGAACATTAATATGCTACTATTAAAACTCACATGGCCGCTGATATGAGCATTCACTCTTTGCTATGATCATGAAGGTTAGAGTTCATGTTTCCTTAGGATAGCAAATGCATATTCATGAGTAACAAAACGACATAAAGGAAGGGAAGTCAATCTGTAGCTACAGAGGATCACATGACATTTGTTGAGCTTCAATCATTGATAGTTAATCCTAACTTGGGTTACTAGAAGTCTATATCTTCCAATTTCGTTCGTGCTATTGGCCTCTGCGAATAAGAATGCTGAATATTCATTCACAAATGGCAATTGTCGCACGTTCTCTCTTCATGTGTTGTTGTGATATGTTGAATAGTACGCACTAGATTAACAATCCCTGTTTTGTGGTAATAGCAAATATTGAATATTGAAGTGAGAAATCTAAGACTCTATGAACACTTGTTGCGTATGAATAGCAATTGCACATGGTTCATCAACCTCATGAGATGGGTAGTTTTATGTGTGGAAGAAGGTTAAAAATATCATATGAGTCATGTTGTTAGTGGTGCATTTGAATGATTGCATCAAGGAAGATTTTGACCACAGCTATGGCGAAAGCATGTCCATGGTGTAGATGACATAGCCGGTATTTTGGATAGACCTTCGTGCATGGTGGAGAAGAAGCATTATTACCTTTCATTAGATTTTTCTTTTTACATACCTTTCTAGTTGTTTCTTCTCCGTTGTTGATGTTCTAGGCGCTTTCTTGCAGCATTCTCCACACTCTTGCATTTTTGCTTTGCCTCTCGACTTCCATAGTTTGTAATCCTTTTCCCTTTCATCTTGGTCATCATCTACATCACTTCTCAGGTATGCACCTCTGTATCATGCTTGCTTTCTAATTGATGAGAATCAGAATCAAGATCATATGATAGAGTTACCTTTTGTTTGTCTTCATCATACCAAGACTTTTGTTCTTCAAACACAACATCCCTACTTGTAGTGAATTGCTTGGTTGAAGGATTACAGAACTTGTAAGCAATCTGAGTTGAGTCATACCCATTTACCACTGCCTTTGTTGCCCTTTCATCTAATTTACCTCTTATTTGTGATGGTACATGAACATAAGCTAAACAAACAAACCCCTTGCAATGTCCAAGACTAGTTTTTCTTCCATGCCATGCTTCATAGGGATTAATACCTTGAAGTGATTTGGATAGTAGTCTATTGATAAGATACACAGTAGTTGAAATAGCATCTTCCCATAGATAACGTGGCAACCTCTTCTCTTCAAGCATTGTTCTGGCTCATCCAACCAATGCCTTGTTTCTCCTCTCTTTAAATTTCATTCAATTGAAGAGAGTACATGGAAGTCACTTCCCTTTTGATACCTCTATCTTGCAAGGACTCATCAAACTCTTTGGAGAAGTATTCTCCCCCTCCATCTAATCGAACTTCTTGAGTGATTTACCTATATAGTATAGTTCTCCACATGTGTTGGATACTTTTTGAATCAATCAAACACTTTATTGTTACTTTTGATAAAGTACAGAATTGTCCATCTACTATGGTCGTCGATAAATGAGACATAATACCTTGATCGTGCCAATGAAGGTTCTTGACTTGGTCCCTATACATTTGTATGTGCTAAGTCCAATATCTCCAAACCTTTAGGAGCTTGATCATAGGGAGCCAAGAATTTGAATTTGAATTCAAATTCTTATTCATTACATATAAAAAGTGATCAAGAAAAGTCGCGGTATGAGAGATCAGTCCCGAGCTTCATCCTACTGTCATTGAGTGTGTGTGAGGACTACACCATAGCCTACACCTCTCTACACCATTAGGCAATGCTATTCATGCCAATGGGATTGTACACAAGTGTTAATTTATAAATACATTTACATCATTCATCTCTGTGTTCTCTGCTAGTCTACTCAAAAGTCTCTCAACTTGTCAAGGGCATATCTTGGTCAATACTCCACCAATTTCAGTGATTCAAATCTTGTTGGATTCAGCTCAAAGTCATCTACATACTGACAAAGTTTGTAGTGATTTCATTCAGTCAATTCAGAGAAATATGTGTCGAGGTTTGCACTGGTCTATTTCTGCTACAGTCCTAAAAAGTCGAGGGTATAGCTAATCTTGCTAAATTGATTTCTCTTAGCATAGTTTATCTTTTTACATCATTCCACTTGTAGATGGTAGCTTACTATGCTAATTGAATACCCCTAGAAGGAATTTTATCAACTGCTACTGTGCTGGTCACACTGAGCAAAACAATCAGTAGGTATCAAGACAAAAATAGAAGGTTTTCTTGAGTTTGTGACTTCCAAAGTTATCTGTTTTGATTCAATCATTGCACACTTCATTTCCAAAGGACAAAGGCCATTTCTTGGTGTCATTGGAATGCTAAGGAAGTCTACTAATCAAGTCTGAAGCTAAAGAGGGCTGGTACAAGGCAGTTATAGCAATACCTACTCAATCTCTTGGATCATCCATCCATCTTTCCCAACAGTGGTATCAGAGCAAATAAGGTGAAATGGGAGATAGTTTTCCTTCATTCATTGATAAATTGGACAGGAACAACTATCAAGCCTGGTCTCTACGGATGAAGACCTACTTACAATGAAGGAGTCTCTATGGATACATCTCAGGAGATGAGGAATTGCCCTCATTCAAAGCAAGAGGATTGCCAGCCAAGGAAGAATAAGAAAAGCTCAATACATGGTGTGCAAAAGATGCATTGGCAAGGTCTTATTTACTTAACTCTATATCTGACTTTCTTTTACCTCATATCAAAAATTGTAAGACTTCCCAAGAGACTTAGGAAACCTTGTCATCATATTTTTCTTCTAATACAAGGGCTAGGAAAAATCAGTTGTGGGTTGATTCACAACACTAAGGAAGCAACCTAAGCAAGCTGTTTCAGAATTTGTGACCAAGATCAAAGATGTTGCAGATCAGTTAGCAAGCATAGGAGAAGAAATTGAAGAAGAACAGATTGTGAGACAGGTAATCAATGGAATCAAGGCTGATGACAAGTGGGAAAGCTTCACCACTGCAATGGATCTCTACATGGACATGCACACCCCAGATCTTACAACTCTCATGGGACAACTATTTACACATGAAGCAAAGCTCACAAAGAATGGAGATACATCCAAAGGTAACAAATCTTCTGCCCTATACACTGATAAGAAGTCTAAGGATAAAGGCAAGAGTAAGAAGGTAGAAGATGAAGGTTCTACCTCCCAAGACAATTATGCAGGGAGAGGTAGATCTTCAAGAGGCAGGGGTAGAGGAGGTAAGCAAGGTAGGAAGAGACCCTATAATTCGTAACCATGTAACATTTGTGGTCTATCAAATCACACCACAAATGAGTGTTACAGGAATTACAAAAATCAGAGAGGAAGAGGCTACCAAAGAGGTGGATACTCATAGTCTAGAGGAAGGTTCAACCATCACCAAGGCCACAACAACAATTACAACAACAACTACAACAACAATTACAATGGCAACTACCAAGGAGGATTCAAAACTAGAAGGGACTACAACAACTACATAGAAGAGCAGGATGACTCTCTTCTGATCATGAACATGACTTCAAAAACAGGTACAAATGATGCTCACTTATTTTACATTGATTCAGGGTGTTCAAATCATGTGGCTGGTAATGTGGCACTACTCTCTGACCTTGAGGAACCAAAAGGTAAACACCAAGTCCAAACAGGTGATGATACAAAGCATTCTGTAGTTAAAGTTGGAAATGTAAAAACTAGTGATGGTAATCAAAATTTGTTGAGCAGGGTACTTTATGTACCAACAATTACAAAGAACTTAATGAGTGTTGGTCAGATTGTAGAGAAAGGGTCGCAGGTCAGGTTCAATCAATATGGAGCATTTGTGGAGGACCGAAGACATGGATTCAAAAGCATAGCTAAAGGAGAAAAATCAGGTAGACTTTTCACTTTTGAGTTGGAAGATACAAAAAATATTGCATTATACAGTTATAAGAATCAGACACTTTCAGAGCTTGAGATTTAGCACAAGAGATTAGGGCATATAGGAGAAAGGATCTTGAAGCAAATGTGCAGGGACCAATGTGTGCTTGGAATACCTAATGTATCCAAGCAACATATGATTTACAAGTGTGGTGCTTGTCAATTTGGTAAGTCTCACAGGTTACCCTTCTCAAGGAAAGGATATATGCATGAAGACTACCTAGAGTTGGTACACACAAATGTTTGGGGACCTAGCAAAGACCCCCCAGTCTCAGGTTCAAGGTACTATGTGTCTTTTATTGATGACTATAGTAGATGGACTGTATTATACTTTATGAAGCACAAGGATGAAGTGTTTAATTTCTTTAAGAAATATCTTGCACTAGTTGAAAATCAGACAGGAAGGAATTTAAAGAGGCTAAGGTCAGATGGAGGAGGTGAATACTTCTCCAATGAGTTTGAGGACTTCTTGCAGGATAGAGGCATCAAAAGGGAAATAACCACAAGGTATTCTCCTGAACAGAATGGGGTAGCTGAAAGAAGAAATAGGTTAATTGTTGAGACAGCTAGATCTCTGCTTAATGAGAAGAAGTTGCCTAACTATCTATGGGCAGAGAGTGTTTCTACTGCCACTTACCTCATAAACAGGTTACCATCTAAATCACTTGATGGTATGACACCTTATGAAGCATGGCATGGTAAGAGACCATCATTAGATCATTGCAAAATTTTTAGATGTGTAGCATATGTCCACATACCTTCACAGGTAAGAGGTAAGCTGGATCCAAAGGCTGAAAAATGCATCTTTATTGGGTATTATTTAAATCAAAAAGGTTACAGGTTTTATAACCCTACCAATAAGGGATTCATGGTAAGCAGAGATGTTGTCTTTGATGAGAATGATTCTTGGTATGAGAATGAGTGCAGGAAGGTCAAACTACCCTATGATTTGGAAGAGGAATTTCCAAAACTTACAAAGGAGGAACCAACTCAGAAAGAAGACTCAAGTTCAGATGATGAAGATACAATCAACCTTGAAGAGTTCAAGGCATGGAAGTCCAAAGGCAAAATGAAGATGAAGAAGCTTGAAGACATACCTGAATCTTCAGCTCAAGCTTTTAGAAGATCACAAAGGGAAAGTAAAAAACCTATCAGATATGGATATGATACATCCCTTGTTACTAAACATTCAGTTTATCTTGCCAAGGATTTGTTAAATGAAGAACTAGGTTCATATGAAGAAGCAATCACCAAATCAGAATGGAAAGAAGCTATGGATGAGGAGATTGAAGCACTCAAGGAGAGTGATATATGGGAGTTAGTACCCAAGAAGGACTCCATGAAGGTAATAGGATCCAGATGGATCTATTAATTGATGGCACAATTAACAGGTACAAGGTCAGATTAGTAGCCAAGGGTTTTGCACAAACCCAAGGCATTGACTATGAAGAAACATTTTCTCCTGTGGCCAAAATGCCAACAATCAGAGTGTTGGTGAGTGTGGCTGCATCAAAGAATTGGAACATGTACCAATTGGATGTCAAGAATGCTTTCTTGAATGGATGGATCTCAGAAGAGGTTTATATGTCACAACCTCCTGGCTATGAAGACCCTAAGACGGTAACTTATGTTTGTAAATTAAAGAAGGCTTTATATGGATTGAAGCAGGCACCTAGGGCATGGAATTACAGGCTAACTACATACCTCCAAGACCAAGGATTTATTATGAGCAAGGCAGATACTTCTTTGTTCATTAAGAGAAGTAATTCAGAGGTAATATATCTCTGTGTTTATGTTGATGACATGACATTACAGGTAATGATGTCAATGGAATCAGATACATCAAAAGCCAGAGGATGAAGGAATTCAAGATCAATGATCTTGGATTATTGAAATATTTTTTAGGGCTTGAATTAGTTTACACTAATTCAGGGATATACATTACTCAGAAGACGTATGTACAGGACATGTTGAAGAAGTTTCACTTGCAGGATGCTAAAGCAACAAGCACTCCAATGGAGGTGAACCTAAAGCTAAGTGCCCATGAAGGTGATGAAGTCCAAGACATTACAAGTTATCAAAGTATGGTGGGTAGCTTGAACTATGCTACCTTAACTAGAATTGATATTGCATATGGAGTTAGTGTGCTAAGTCAATTTATGCACAAGCCAAGAATACCTCACTTAGGGGCTGCCAAGAGAATCTTGAAGTATCTCAAGGGTACACAGAACCATGGTTTTTATTTTCCTTATACTTCAAATATTGATCTAAAAGTCTATTGAGATGTAGATTGGGCAGGATGCAAGGATGATAGGAGGAGCACTTCAGGATACATTTCTTTTGCAAGTGACAAACCAATCTCATGGTCTGCAAAGAAGCAACCAACTATGGTATTGTCTTCTACAGAGGCAGAGTATAGAGGGCTAGCTAATGCCACTCAAGAAGCAATTTGGATTAAGCTTTTGTATACAGAATTGGGGTTATATACTAGACCTCCAATTATCTTTGGAGATAATACAAGTTCTCTTCACCTTGCAGCTAACCGTATCTATCATGCTAGGACAAAACACATAGAAGTACATTACCATTATGTGAGGGAGAAGTTACTAAGCAAGGACATTCAGCTGACCTATGTGTCAACTAACATGCAATGTGCAGATTTGCTGACTAAAGCTTTGGATGGAACCAAACTTTGCAGATTCAAATCTATGATTTGATTGCAGGATATACTTGAAGATTGAGGATGAAGACTTAAGCCAAAATGTTTGGCTTGAGGGGGATTTGTTGGAGTAAATCACAAGCCTACACATTTGGCTTGAAAGATGTCATGAAGACTCAACATACATGAAGAACCATAGGAACATATGCTAGTGGTTTATTACCACTTTACCTCATTGTAAAAGTCAAATTGACTTGGAATCTTTTGTAATCACCTACCTAAGTGATTTGTGGAAGAAATTAGCTCACGTGATTGAGAGAATATCTCCAAACCTTTAGGAGCTTGATCTAGAGAGCCAAGAATTTGAATTTGAATTCAAATTCTTATTCATTACATATAAAAAGTGATCAAGAAAAGTCGCGGTATGAGAGATCACTCCCGAGCTTCATCCTACTATTATTGAGTGTGTGTGAGGACTACACCATATCCTACACCTCTCTACACCATTAGAAAATGCTAGTCATGCCAATGGGATTCTACACAAGTGTTAATTTATATATACATTTACATCATTCATCTCTGTGTTCTCTGCTAGTCTACTCAAAAGTCTGTCAACCTATCAAGGGCATATCTTGGTCAATACTCCACCAATTTCAGTGATTCAAATCTTATTGGATTCAGCTCAAAGTCATCTACATGCTGACAAAGTGTGAAGTGATTTCATTTAGTCAATTCAGAGAAATCTATGTCGAGGTGCTCACTGGTCTATTTCTGTTACAGTCCTAAAAAGTCGGGGGTATAGCTAATCTTGCTAAATTGATTTCTCTTGGCATAGTTTATCTTTTTACATAATTCCATTTGCGAATGGTAGCTTACTAAGCTAATTGAATAACCCTAGAAGGAATTTTATCAATTGCTACTGTGCTGGTCACACTGAGCAAAACAATGAGTAGGTATCAAGATAAAAATAGAAGGTTTTCTTGAGTTTGTGACTTCCAAAGTTATCTGTTTTGATTCAATCATTGCACACTTCATTTCCAAAGGACATAGGCCATTTCTTGGTGTCATTGGAATGCTAAGGAAGTCTACTAATCAATTCTAAAGCTAAAGAGGGCTGGTACAAAGCAGGTATAGCAGTACCTACTCAATCTCTTGGATCATCCATCCATCTTTCCCAACAATGCGGTGAACAAGGAGCTGGCACTCATGTATAAGGAAGTGCCAAGCTATGTGGAAATCACTCCACAAAAGGAAGTAAGCCCAAAGCTTTGCGGAAAGCTTCAAACTTCTCCCTAGGCAGAGCCTTCGTGAAAAGGTCTGCTATGTTCTCCCTCGTGGGCACATATGCCAAGCTGATCTCCCCAGCAGAAAACCTCTCCCTGACATAATGATAATGCACCTCAATGTGCTTAGTGCGAGCATGGAACACAGGGTTCCTCGCAACTGCCAATGCACTCTGACTATCAGTGAAGATGGTGGTGGCAGAAGACTGACCAACACCCAAATCAACCATAAGGCGTCTGAGCCACACACACTCAACAGTCGCTCTGAACGCTGCCCTATACTCAACCTCACAACTGGAAAAGACCATAGTAGGCTGCTTCTTGCTCAACCAAGATATATAGGAGCTACCACGCATGAAGCAAAAACCATTGGTGGACACACAAGTGTCATAGCAACTAGCCCAATCTGAGTCAGAAAAAGCATGCAAATCTGGCGGTAGTGATCCCCCTTGGGATAAAACAATCCAAGTAGCCGAGTACCACTCAAGTAGCGAAAGATGCACTTAACCACCTTCCAATGCGTGACTCCTGGGCAATGCATAAACCTGCTCATCTGTGAGACAACAAACTAAATATCTGGCCGAGTAATCCATAAGTAAATCAAGCATTCAACAGCCTGCTGATAGAGAACAGCATCAAATGCATCTCCAGCATCATGAAGACTCATTGGTAAACTTGTCTCCATAGGAATGGCAATAGGCTTACAGTCTTCAAGGCCAAAACACTGCAATAATGTGTCAATATATTTTGTTTGACACAAAGCCATTACACCATCAACTTGCATAAACTGAATGCCCAAATAGTGATGCAAATGCCCCAAATCAGACATCTCAAATGAGGCATGCAAATCAGCCTTGAAATCACCAATATGCTTGTCAATAGGACCAATGAGCAGCATGTCATCAACATAGACAACAATGATCAAAAGCACGTCATTAGAACACTTAACATATAAGGTGCTTTCAGTTGGACTGTTCTCAAAACCATGTGCAACCAGATAGGCATGTATCTTCTCATACCAAGCACGTGGTGCTTGCTATAAACCATATAATTCCTTCTTTAACTTGCACACGTGGTTTTCATGCCCTTTCTGCACAAAGCCACGGGGCTGAAAAACATACACTTCTTCATGCAAGTCACCATTCAAAAATGTTGTTTTAATGTCCAACTTATATACATTCCAACCGTGATGGGCTGCAAGTGCACAAATGCTCCGAACAGTGGTCATACGGCATGTAGGTGCAAAGGTCTCATCAAAATCAATGCCTCTTTCCCACGCATAACCATTTGCAACAAGCCTAGCCTTATACCTGTCAACTGTACCATCAGGTTTACGCTTCAGCTTGTATACCCACTTAGTGCCAATGGCCTTCTTGCCAGGAGGTAAGTCACATAAAGACCATGTACCATTCTTCATTATAGCATCATATTCAGATTGCATAGCAGCCATCGAATTTCCTGAATTCTGTGCTTCATCAAAAGAAATAGGCTCATTCTCGTCATAGAGACTAGATGTAGTCATAACATAGAAATCTGATGCAAAGGAGGCACTATGAGAGCCTGAACGAGTACGATATGACAAAGGTGCATCTAATTTGCTATCATGCAAAGTCTGCACCAACCATTTTGGCATAGTTTTTGCCTGCTCAATATCAGCTCTCTGATCAACAAGTGCATCATGTAAATCTGCATCAGAAATGGAATGATCTACATCATCATATGAAACCTGCAAAGGCTGAGAAGTTGCCTCATTAGCACCAGCACTAGAGTTTCCACCTGTAAAAAGAGGCATCAAAGTATCATACATGTCTTTGGAGCTAACAAATGTCTCCTTAGTACATGAAAGCAATGGTTGAATAGCATCTTCCACAAAGACAACATCACGGCTAACCAGAATGCATTTAGTCTGTGGATGATACAAATGATAGCCTTTACTTTGAGAACTATACCCAACAAAAATACATTTTACTGCTTTATCATCCAATTTTCTGCGATGTTGGTCAGGCACTAGTGCATATGCCAAACAACCAAAAACATGCAGATGAGCAACAGATGGCTTGCGATCATGCCAAGCCTCATATGGAGTGATAGACTGCAGTGTTGTTGGGGGATTCTTAGACAAGAAGGAGTTTGAGGGTTTGTAGGAGAAAAGGAAAAGACCAGAAGAGGAAATACACCTTGGAAGCCTATGCCGATTGATTACAGTAAGACAATTACAATGTTTGAAGCACAATACAAGCCAATACTTCTGTGCACAATCCCACAGAGTGCTCAATTACAAAATACCAAATACCCCAAAGTCTTCTTGCTGCCGGCCTCCTCTGCACCAAACCTCCACCTCCTTGAAGCTTATCCGTGTGCACACCTTGCACCAAGCTTCCACTAAGGGGGAGGAATGAATACCTTCAGTCGGCCCGCGCACACTGCAAGGAGACCTTGAGATCCTTGGGGGACTATCTTATAACTCTCTGCACAATCCCTTAGTCACTCTCCATGCACCTTGCACTTCCACTTCTCTGCGTCGCACTCTAGTGACTCTTGCACTTCCCTCTCTTGCTTCACTTAGACTATGCTTCCCTTGCTTACTCTAGAATTGGTCCAAGAATAGTCCTTGCCTTGATTTGAGTGTGTCGATCACGTACGCTCCTAACTGGAATAGTATCTTGGTGCTCACTTTGATGTCCCAAGATTGTCTTCACAAGTGGCAGCCAACGACTCACTGTTTTGTCCTATAGTGACTTTAGACTAAAACCAAAAAATTTAATTGGGGGGCCATATTTTCACGTGTGCGTACGTTGCCGCTTCACATACCTTCATATTTTCCTTTTAAGTCTTCACTTTTGCACATAAGAGGGGGTTCACTTGAACCTTCCAAAACACTTTAAAAACACTTTGAACCTTAGGGAAACTAGAGAAATTACCTCTGCAACCTGCAAACCACTTTCTCTAATTTACCCTTTGTGGACAATTAATTGTGCACTACCTGTGCACTTTGACACTTGCACTTTAGCACTTTAACTTTGCACCTATTGACTTTGACCTTGACCTTATTGACTTTGACCATTTGACTTTGACTGTAGTTGACTTTGACCAATATGACTTGTATGGGCTCAACAGTTGCCCACCACCTAATGTGCTCTGCTATAGCCAAAATTCTGAGCATATAGGACACCATGATAATGGAGCTGCAAAAACTTGAAGAGGACATCTGAGCAGCAACCAATTCCACCAAAACCAGGATAGAACAAGCGGAAGAGAAGAACCAAAAATTGGATTTTGCCATGGACAAGCAAAGGGTGGCAATGGGAGGGTAGTAAGGAGGTGGAGGGGAGGGCTGAGGGGCGGAGATGGAAGGGATTGAGCGGGTTAAGGATGGGGCTTGGCAGATTGGTAAAGGGAGGGCATGGGGGTATGATGATGGGGCCTGGAGGGGGTTAATATGATCAAATAGTAGAGCTACAGAGGGTGCATGGGGGATATTATGAAACATAAGGTAAGACAAGGTGAGAATAGACCATGTGGACAATGTGGGGAAATAAAAACATGTGATAAATGTGCTTCAAATCTATGGGTTTTGACCAAAAGTCAAAGAAGAAGTTGGAATTTGGAAAAATAAAGCCAAAAATAGAGTCCAGAGGTGCCAAAAAACATGAAAATGACTCTAGTTTTGTGAAAAACGGCCAACCCAGGCACGATCTAGAGCCAAAAGCTTGGAGCCATGAAAAATAAAAAAATAAAATTAAAATGGACTTTTTTTTTATTTTTAATGTGAACGCCCATACCTTAGCTACAATTAAAAAGAAAATTAAAACAAATAAATAAAATAAATAATAAAAATATCTAAAAATGAAATAAAAAAATTAAAAATAAATAAATAAAAATAAATTTAAACAATAAAAGAAATGGTTGCGGGGGCCGGGGGGGGGGGGGGGGGGAGGGGTGGGGAAGGGGGGGGGGGGGGGGGGGGAGGGGGGGGGGGGGGGGGGGGAAGGGGGGGGGGGGGGGGGGGGGGGGGGGGGGGGGGGGGGGGGGGGGGGGGGGGGGGGGGGGGGGGGGGGGGGGGGGGGGGGGGAAGGGGGGGGGGGGGGGGGGGGAAGGGGGGGGGGGGGGGGGAAGGGGGGGGGGGGAGAGGGGGGGGGATGCGAGAGGGGGGGGTGGGTGGGGGCAGGGAGGGGGGGGGGGGGGGGGGATTTTTCTTTTTTAATTTGGGAAAAACAAAACGCCTAGGGGGGGCTTTTTTTTTTTAATAATAAATTATGCAAAAAACTAAAGAAAAAATACATAAAAAATAAAAAAAATGGCAAAAAAAATCCAAAAAATCTGAAAAAAATTTGAAAAAATTTCCTACAGGTTTAGGCCAGTTTCTTCACTCAAAACCACAGAGAGCTTCCTTTATTCCTCAATTTTGGCAAGAAAAAACACATGAAAAAGGAGAAAAATGCTAGAAAAATTCTAAAAAAATGCTTAAAAAATTATGAAAAAAAATTCCTAAAAATTCCAAAAATTGTACCTTTGCAAAGTTGATGAAATGGCTACTAAAGTTTCTAAAAACTCAAGAAACAGGCATGAAATTTTCTCCAGTTGGCTTGATGATAGGCCTTTAGCCATGATCTTTATATGTTGATCCCGAGAAACTCCTCCATAATCTCCAATTGTATTGCATTTCATTTTTTTTAGCTTCTTGTTGGGCACACTGATGATTTGATAAGGGTATCCTGAATCCTTTAGAAAAATATTATCTCCTTCATACTGCATCGTTTGTATCTTTGTTTCAGCCACATTATGACTTAATCTACAAAATTTTATTTTTGCTATTCCGGCTTCTTCATCCAATGGAACCCTCTGATTCCAAAGACTAGCAAGTACACCTTCCACATTCTTGTAAAGCCCTACACTTGCTATCATAAGAATTGGCATAACAGATGATAGCCATACCAGTATCCATAAAAAAATGGCCATTGATATATGAATTGGAGTAGCATCATCACTGCTGCATGTAAGGGCTTTGCTTTTCTTCTCTTTGCTATGGCCTTTGACTGAGACTGTTTCAACCTGAGTGATTTCCTCTTTTTCTTCATATGCTTCTTCTTTACTTGAGTTTGGAAAAATTCCATAGCAGGAAGATGGGTCTTCTGCATGGAGCCAAGCCAACATGTTTTCATCTTCATATAAATCTCCTCCTTCAAATAGGTCTGCCTCTGGGTTGTCCACTACTTCTTATTCCATACAAATACCAATTGTCTGCATCATGCTAGTATTTCTTTGATTGTCTAGTCCTTCTTCTAAAATTATCTGCTGCAACCCTTTTCCCTCTTGTTTTACCCACATTGTGTCCTTGCCCCAATCATGCAGCACATTGGCATGCCTTAACCAAGGTCTCCCAATTAATAGGGGGAAACTTCCTTCTACCTGTGGCAGCCTTAATGTTGGAGATAGATGTCTGCGGAAGCACGCGAACAGCACAAGGAAGAAGAAGAAGCTTGGAGCACAAACACACAATGCTGAATGTATTACTAGAGAATGTACAAAGATAAGTAGCCCATTAGGACAATAGGCATATATACAAGTCGGGGGAAAAAAACCTCCTAAAGAGGGAAAAAAGTGCCCCGGCAGTCCTAGAGTGTTCACACACATCACTACCTAAATATATCAACAAATCCCCCCTCGGAGTGATGCGGTGAACAAGGAGCTGGCACTCAGGTATAAGGAAGTACCAAGCTATGTGGAAATCACTCCACAAAAGGAAGTAAGCCCAAAGCTTTGCGGAAAGCTTCAAACTTCTCCCTAGGCAGAGCCTTCGTGAAAAGGTCTGCAATGTTCTCCTGCGTGGGCACATATGCCAAGCTGATCTCCCTAGTAGAGAACCTCTCCCTAACATAGTGATAATGCACCTCAATGTGCTTAGTGCGAGCATGGAACACAAGGTTCCTCGCAACTACCAATGCGCTCTGACTATCAGTGAAGATGGTGGTGGCAGAAGACCGGCCAACACCCAAATCAGCCATAAGGCATCTGAGCCACACACACTCAATAGTCGCTGTGAAAGCTGACCTATACTCAGCCTCACAACTGGAAGTGGCCACAGTAGGCTGCTTCTTGCTCAACCAAGATATACATGAGCTACCAAGCATGAAGCAAAAACCACTGGTGGACACACGAGTGTCATAGCAACCAGCCCAATCTGAGTCAGAAAAAGCATGCAAATCTAGCGGTAGTGATCCCCCCTTGGGATAAAACAACCCAAGTAGCCGTGTACCACTCAAGTAGCAAAAGATGTGCTTAACCGCTTTCCAATGCCTGACACTTGGGCAATGCATAAACCTGCTCATCTGTGAGACAGCAAACTGAATATCTGGTCGAGTAATGCATAAGTAAATCAAGCATCCAACAGCCTGCTGATAGAGAACAGCATCAAATGCATCTCCATCATCATAAAGACTCAATCGTAAACCTGTCTCCATAGGAGTGGCAATAGGCTTACAGTCTTCAAGGCCAAAACGCTGCAATAATGTGTCAATATATTTCGTTTGACACAAAGCCATTCCACCATCAACGTGCATAAACTGAATGCCCAAATAGTGATGCGAATGCCCCAAATCAGACATCTCAAATGAGGCATGCAAATCAGCCTTAAAATCAGCAATATGTGTCTCAATAGGACCAGTGAGCAGCATGTCATCAACATAGACAACAATGATCAGAAGCACATCATTAGCACATTTAACATATAAGGTGCTTTCAGTTGGACTGTTCTCAAAACCATGTGCAATCAGATAGGCATGTATCTTCTCATACCAAGCACGTGGTGCCTGTCAATTGTACCATCAGGTTTACGCTTCAGCTTGTATACCCACTTAGTGCCAATGGCCTTCTTGCCAAGAGGCAAGTCACATAAAGACCATGTACCATTCTTCATTATAGCATCATATTCAGATTGCATAGCAGCCATCCAATTTTCTGAATTTTGTGCTTCATGAGAAGAAACAGGCTCATTCTCATCACAGAGACTAGATGTAGCCATAGCATAGCAATCTGATGCAAAGAAGGCACAATGAGAGCCTAAACGAGTACGATATGACAAGGGTGCATCTAATTTGCTGTCACACAAAGTCTGCACCAGCCATTTTGTCATAGTTTTTGCCTGCTCAATATCAGTTGTCTCATCAACAAGTGCAGCATGTAAATCTGCATCAGAAATGGAATGATTTGCATCATCATATGAAACCTGCAAAGGCTGAGAAGTTTCCTCATTAGGACCAGCACTAGCCTGTCCACCTGTAAAAAGAGGCATCAAAGTATCATACAGGTCTTTGGAGCTAACAGATGTCTCCTTAGTACATGAAAGCAATGGTTGAATAGCATCTTCCACAAAGACAACATCATGGCTAACAAGAATGCGTTTAGTCTGTGGATGATACAGACGATAGCCTTTACTTTCAAAACTGTACCCGACAAAAATACATTTTACTGCCTTATCATCCAATTTTCTACGATGTTGTTCAGGCACTAATGCATATGCCAAACAACCAAAAACACGCAGATGAGCAACAGATGGCTTGCGGTCATGCCAAGCCTCATATGGAGTGATAGACTGCAACGCTTTAGTGGGACACCTCTTCAGTACATATGTTGCACACATGACAGCCTCAAGCCAGAAACTATGTGGTAAAGCCTAACTTTTGACCATGCACCTCGCCATCTCCATGAGTGACCTATTCATTCATTTAGCAACTCCATTCTATTGAGGTGTATATGGCACTATACACTGGTGTTTTATCCCACGTTCAGCCAGAAATGCATTAAAATCTGAAGACATATATTCCCCCCCTCGATCAGAACGGAGGGTGCCCATTTTACATGCTGACAGATTTTCAGCCAAAACCAAAAACTGTTTGAAGCACATGAACACTTCGGACTTTGCTTTGAGTGGATATACCCATGCATGCCTGGAAAAATCATCAATGAAAGTCATGAAGTAAAGGTAATTTCCAAAAGAGGGTGTCTACATAGGACCACAGACATCACTATGTACAAGCTGCAATTTCTACGTAGCCCGAACTGAACCATCTTTTGGAAAGGAAGAACGCTGCATTTTGCCCAGAATACAGCCTTCACAAACATGTTTTCTAGGTGCCTCAAGTTTGGGCAAAGAGGACACCATTTCAGATTTCTGCACGCGTAACAAACTAGCAAAATTCAGATGACCAAAGTGTGCATGCCAAAGTTTTGCATCTGACATAGCCTGAGAATCATGAACTGCACATGCCGAATCATTCAGAGATCTTTCATAGTCTATGAGCTTATACAGCCCACGACATAAAATGCCAAAAGCAATAATCACATCGCCATTTGAGAGATCATGGACTGTACACCTGTCATCAACGAATTTCACAACCAAGCCAATCTTGGCTAATGCAGAAACTGATAACAGGTTCTTTTTGATCCCTGGCACAAATAAAGCATCTGACAAAGTGAAAGAACTACCATCAGTAGTAGTCAGAATGATCTTACCAACTCCCATAACAGGATAAGAGGAGTTATTTGCGCATGTGACAGTATTCCCTGTAGGGGCAGGCTCGAGTGAAGAGAAGAAACTACGCTGCAAGGTAATATGTTTGGTCGCCCCACTCTCAAAGTACCAAACATCTCAGTCTACTGCAGACATGCACTGATCATGAGAAGATGGGTCAAAACTGCAGACAGTAGTAAACGCCCATTCTTCTTCCTGCATAAGATTTGCAGACTCTATTTTTGGTGTAGAGGCCTCTACAACAACCATTCCAGCCTCTTTGTTCTTTGCCTCTTTAGCAGCCAGTTTTGGACAATTCTTTATAATATGATCATTTCCTTTACAGTACTTGCAGAACAATTTCTGCTTTTCTGATTTCTTCTCATCTTTATCTATGTTCTTTGATTGTGCAGCACTTGCAGATTTCTGCTTACTAGTAGAAGAGCTCCATTTTCCTCTGCTCTTCTGACTAGCCAGGAAAGCTTGATCTGCAACATGCATAATGGACCTGTTCTGCCTGGACTGTCCTTCTTGCAACAAAACAGACTAATCCCTCAAATGACAAGGCATTCAGATTGCCTTTCATCATCAACCGAAGAGTAGAGGCAAAACTCTGATATGAATCAGGAAGACCATTCAGAACGGTCTGCACAAGTGAGCTATCTGGTATAACCTCATCAGCAGAAATCAATTGTTCCTTCAGGTCTTTGATGTTTGTAAGAAAAATGTCCATAGAATCACCTTCATTCATGTGCTCACTCTCCAACTGTTTTCGGAGGTAAGCAACACGAGCCTCATTCCTAGCCTGGTACAAAGTGGTAAGTGTATCCCAAGCATCCTTTGCTATTCTCCAAGAGCGAATGTGAGGAATAATGACACGTTTGACAGACAAAGCTATCAATGCATGTGCCTGGGCATCTCTTCCATCCCAACGAATCTGCTCTGCAGTAGGTGCAACAGAAGCAGTAGCACGAACAGGAATCTATGGAATATCATCTTCGACACCATCTTCATCAACTCCAACACCTGTATTTGCAGTACCTTTCGTTACAGGTGTAACAGGACGTCTTTCAACACCCTGTACAATGTTCCACAATCCTTTTGCAACCAGTACATGTCGCATCATATAAGCCCATAATGGGTAGTTGGTACCATCCAACTTATCCTCAACAGCCAACATACGGAATACATCACTGCTTTCAGCCATGGCCGGTGACTAAAATACCATGATGCAGAAAATTGACTGTATCTCAAAAAGTTGAACGGAACAACCCAGATGAGTTCTGCTAGACCTGTAGCAGACTTTGAGACGCTTAAACTGGCGAACACAAACTAGTATATGCCTTTGGCACAAAAGGATAAAATAGCCTGCACAAGCGCTGTGATAGTGCGTTCGGAGGCCGAAACGAGCTCAGATCGCGATTTTGGCACCAAAGAGCGAAGGAGTTTTGATCTCGGAAACACCGTGAGTATGCTCACCAAATTTCGTGCGAATCTGAGACTGCAAACGAAGGAGTGTCGACGGCGCCCTAGAAGAAGCGACGACCTGCTCTGATACCAATTGTTGGAGATAGACGTCTGCGGAAGCACGCGAACAGCACAAGGAAGAAGAAGAAGCTTGGAGCACAAACACACAATGCTGAATGTATTACTAGAGAATGTACAAAGATAAGTAGCCCATTAGGGCAATAGGCGTATATACAAGCCGGGGGAAAAAAGCCTCCTAAAGAGGGAAAAAAGTGCCCCGACACTCCTAGAGTGTTCACACACATCACTACCTAAATATATCAACACTTAAAACAACAAAGTCCAAGTTAAAGATAGTACCTTGTATCCTGACTGGGACTCCAGGGACCACTCCCATAGGCCTTACTATGTTTTGGTCTGCCATTGTTACAGTGAAGTTGGCAGGTCATGAAGGGTATAGTCCAATCTTTTTCATGGAATATTCAGGCATCAAGTTAATGCCAGAATCACCATCCACAATAACTCCTTGAAACTCATGACCTTTAATAGAGATTGTTAGCCGAGGACTTTTATAATATGTAAGGGGTGCTTCCCCTACATTTTTATCTTTATGCATAACAACAGCCTTTGCCACTAAACTTGTTGTGGACATTTCATCAATTATCTGCAAGAGTTCTGACCTGAACTTCCCATCCATCTTTATTAAATAAAAAATACTAACCTCCTTTTTCATGGACTTGAGTAGTCTGGAAGCTTCTGATTCCTTAAGAGCATGGGCTGCATTTGACTTATCAAACTCCTCATGAGCCCTGTTGAATGCATGTCCAATGGCATCACTGGTACCTGTGAAATTTTCTTTCTGCCTTGTATCTGCACTTGTGGTGGCTTTGTCTTCAGACACACCTTTGTCTCTGTTTAATCCATTAATCATTGATTCTTGACCTATTTCCATTTGATCCTTCCCCTTGCTTCTTGTTTGCACCGTAAAAGATTCAATTTCTTCTAAATGCACCGCCCTAGTAGATGGAGATGGCACATTGACCTGATCCAACACTTCTTCTTTGTGTACAGAAATCATTTGAATATGGGGCCCGGATGAAGAGACTTGATTCTTAGGACAACAATTTGTATAGTGGTCCCTGGCCTCTGGGCAGTTCCTGCAAGGAGGGGCATTTTCTGGGAGAGTGCACCTACTTTGATAGTGCCCATATTCTCCACATCTGAAACAAATAATTGGCCTTCTAGGCCCGTTTCCAAAATTATCCCTCTGTCTAGGGTTATAAGTGTTACCTTGATTGGGGGCAGCTGCCATCACATTTGCTAGTGGTAGGGGTCCTCCTTGTGGCGAGTATGTTGTTGCAGGTATTCCCCTTGATTGGCATTCATGGGCCTGATGACCAACCTTCCTGCATAATTGGCAAGTCACACTTAACAGAGGACATTCACTTACTATGTGACCTTGCTTGCTGCACATGGAACACCAAAGCCCACTCTTGATACCACTCCCTTTGAGCTCCTGCAGCTCCTGTCGCAGCTGAGCCGATTCCTCTGCTTGGGCCTCCTCCTCCTTTTGGAGCTTTAGTGCTTCAATCTCCCTTCTCAACTGAGCAACAACAGTCTCCCCCTCTTTGTAGGGCTTATTCCTTTTTAAGCCCTCCAGCTCCTTCCTTATCTGGATCACTCGATCCTCAATTTCTGTACCATATGTTGGTTGGGAAGAAGTTGCTCCATACTGGTGTCTTATCTGCTCTAAGCGTGTGGCTATGTTGATGAACTCCTCTATGGAGGTTGTAGGTAACACTAATTCCTTTATTTTGCATTGGGTGGCCACTGGTAAGGGCTTAGCTAACCATTTCTTAACAAAAAAATCATGTGGTGGATCTGGCAATTTAGCCATTAGTGCTTTGACCCTAGTCACAAACTCTGGGAACTTTTCTCCTAGACCCAATCTCAAATTTTCTAGTTCTTCTATGATGATCTCCGTAGTGTTGCCATGATGGAATTGATTTTTAAATGCATCTTTCATCACATCCCAAGTGGTAGAATGGTTTTCAGCAAACTGGCTGAACCACTTATCTGATAATCCCTCTAATGTGGCAGGGAAGAGAATCAAAAAGGCATCCTTTCTACCCATTAAGCCTCTAGTCTTACATAGTGCCAAAAACCTTCTAATGTGTTCATCCCGATCCTCCTGAGCTAGGCCTTTGAAAAAAGGAAACTTTATATTTAATCTTGAGAGTAAGGTTTCCAAGTCTACCTGTCACGCCATGCTCTTTACTGATGAGGTTGAAGATAGTGGACTGGAGGATCTTCTCACAACCTTCCTTCTTGTTTGCTTACTTGGTAAGAATATTTACCTTTTGGTTGATGAAGTAGCACTGTAGTAGCACTGTAGTAGCACTGTAGACACGTGACCTCTGCTATACTTTGCACTTGCTTTCTCCTAAGCTCAAATCTCCTTGGAAGTCCCACCCTGCGTGCCAAATTTTGTTGGGGGATTCTTAGACAAGAAGGAGTTTGAGGGTTTGTAGGAGAAAAGGAAAAGACCAGAAGAGGAAATACACCTTGGAAGCCTATGCCGATTGATTACAGTAAGACAATTACAATGTTTGAAGCACAATACAAGCCAATACTTCTGTGCACAATCCCACAGAGTGCTCAATTAAAAAATACTAAATACCCCAAAGTCTTTTGCCGCCGGCCTCCTTTGCACCAAACCTCCACTTGCTTCAAGCTTATCCTTGTGCACACCTTGCACCAAGCTTCCACTAAGGGGGAGGAATGAATACCTTCTATCGGCACACGCACACTGCAAGGAGACCTTGAGATCCTTGGGGGACTAGCTTAGCACTCTCTGCACAATCCCTTAGTCACTCTCCATGCACCTTGCACTTCCACTTCTCTGCATCGCACTCTGGTGACTCTTGCACTTCCCTCTCTTGCTTCACTTAGACTATGCTTCCCTTGCTTACTCTAGAATTTGTCCAAGAATAGTCCTTGCCTTGATTTGAGTGTGTCGATCACGTACGCTCCTAACTGCAATAGTATCTTGGTGCTCACTTTGATGTCCTAAGATTGTCTTCACAAGTGGTAGCCAACGACTCAGTATTTTTTCCTATAGTGACTTTAGACTAAAACCAAAAAATTTAATTGGGGGGCCATATTTTCACCTGTGCGTACGTTGCCGCTTCACATACCTTCATATTTTCCTTTTAAGTCTTCACTTTTGCACATAAGAGGGGGTTCACCTGAACCTTCCAAAATACTTTAAAAACACTTTGAACCTTAGGGAAACTAGAGAAATTACCTCTGCAACTTGCAATCCACTTTTTCCAATTTATCCTTTGTGGACAATTAATTGTGCACTACTTGTGCACTTTGACACCTGCACTTTAGCACTTTGACTTTGCACCTATTGACTTTGACCTTGACCTTGTTGAATTTGACCATTTGACTTTGACTACAGTTGACTTTGACCAATATGACTTGTATGGGCTCAACAAGTGCTTTAGTGGGACACCTGTTCAATACATATGCTGCACACATGACAGCCTCAAGCTAGAAACTATGTGGTAAAGCCTGATTTTTGACCATGCACCTCACCATCTCCATGAGTGACCTATTCTTTCGTTCAGCAACTCCATTCTGTTGAGGTGTATACGACACTGTACACTGGTGTTTTATCCCACGTTCAGCTAGAAATGCATTAAAATCAGAAGACATATATTCCCCCCCTCGATCAGAACGGAGGGTGACCATTTTACATGCTGACAGATTTTCAACCAAAACCAAAAACTGTTTAAAGCACATGAACACGTCGGACTTTGCTTTGAGTGGATATACCCATGCATGCCTGGAAAAATCATCAATGAAAGTCACGAAGTAAAGGTAATTTCCAAAAGAGGGTGTCTACATAGGACTAGAGACATCAGTATGTACAAGTTGCAATTTCTTTGTAGCCCGAACTGAACAATCTTTTGGAAAGGAGGAACGCTGTATTTTGCCCAAAATACAGCCTTCACAAACATGTTTTCCAGGTGCCTCAAGTTTGGGCAAAGAGGACACCATTTCAGATTTCTATAGGTGTAGCAAACTAGCAAAATTGAGATGACCAAAGCGTGCATGCCAAAGCTTTGTATCTGACATAGTCTGAGAATCATTTACTGCACATGCCAAATCAGTTTCAGATTTTTCATAGTCTATGAGCTTATACAGCCCACAACATAAAATGCCAGAAGCAATAATCACACGCCATTTTAAAGTTCATGAACTATACACCTGTCATCAACAAATTTCACAACCAAGCCAATCTTGGCTAATGCAGAAACTGATAATAGATTCTTCTTGATCCCTAGCACAAATAAAGCATCTGACAAAGTGAAAGATCTACCATCAGTAGTAGTCAAAATGATCTTACCAACTCCCATAACAGGATAAGAGGAGTTGTTGGCGCATGTAACAGTATTCCCTATAGGGGTAGGCTGGAGTGAAGAGAAGAAACTACGCTGCGAGGTAATATGTTTGGCCGCCCCACTGTCAAAGTACCAAACATCTGAGTCTACTGCAGACATGCACTGCTCATGAGAAGATGGGTCAAAACTGCAAATAGTAGTGAACGCCCATTCTTCTTCCTGCACAAGATTAGCAGACTCTGTTTTGGTGTAGAGGCTTCTGCAACAACCATTCCAGCCTCTTTCTTCTTTGCCTCTTTTGCAGCCAATTTTGGACAGTTCTTTATGATATGATCATTCCCTTTACTATACTTACAAAACAATTTCTACTTTTCTTATTTTTTCTCATCTTTGTCTTGGTCCTTCGAATGTGCAGCATTTGCAGATTTCTGCATACTAGTAGAAGAACTCCATTTTCCTTTGCCCTTCTGACTAGCCAAGAAAGCTTGATCTGCAACACGCATAATAGACCTGTTCTGCATGGACTGATCTTCCTACAACAGAACAGAGACTAACTCCTCAAATGACAAGGCATTTGGAACCGAAGAGTAGAAGCAAAGCTTTGATATGAATTAGGAAGACGATTCCGAATGATCTGCACAAGTGAGCTATCTGGTATAACATCATCACCAGAAATCAATTGTTCCTTCAAGTCTTTAATCATTGTTAGGAAAGTGTCCATAGAATCACCTTCATTCATGTGCTCACTCTCCAACTGTTTTCGGACGTAAGCAACACGAGCCTCATTCCTAGCTTGGTACAATGTGGTAAGTGTATCCCAAGCATCCTTAGCTGTTCTGCAAGAGCGAATATGAGGAATAATGGCACGTTTGACAAACAAAGCTATCAATGCATGTGTGTGGGCATCTCTGCCATCCCAACAAATCTGCTCTTCAGTTGGTGCAGCAGAAACAGTAGCACGAATAGGAATCTGCACAATATCATCTTCCACACCATCTTCATCAGCTCTAGCACCTGTATTTGCAGTACCTGTTCTTACAGGTGTAACAGAACGTCTTTCAACACTCTGCACAATGTTCCATAATCCTTTTGTAACCAATACATCTCGCATCATATAAGCCCATAATGGGTAGTTGGTACCATCCAACTTATCCTCAATAGCCAACATACGGAATACATCACTGCTTTCAACCATGACCTTGATGCAAAAAATTGACTGTATCTCAAAACGTTGAGCAGAATTGCCCAGACGAGTTCTGCTAAACCTGTAGCAGGCTTTGAGATGCTTATACTGGCAAACAGAAACAAGTATATACCTTTGGCACAAAAAGACGAAATAGCCTACACAAGCACTATGATAGTGCGTTCGGAGGCCGAAACGAGATGAGATCGCGATTTCAGTACCACAGAGCAAAGCCGTTTTGATCTCGAAAACACCATGAGTATGCTCACCAAAATTCGTACGATTCTGAGATTGCAAACGGAGGAGTGTCGATGGCGCCATAGATGAAGCGACGACCTGCTCTGATACCAATTGTTGGAGTTAGATGTCTGTGGAAGCACGCAAACAACACAAGGAAGAAGAAGAAGCTTGGAGCACAACACACAATACTGAATGTATTACTAGAGAATTTACAATGATAAGTAGCCTATTAGGGCAATAGGCGTATATACAAGTCGGGGGAAAAAAACCTCCTAAAGAGGGAAAAAAGTGCCCGGACGGTCCTAGTGTATTCACACACATCACTACCTAAATATATCAACAACTATGGCCACTATTATTATTGTTGAATTTGTGTCCAACAATGACTCTATTGCTCTCATATCCACCTCTTCCACTTCCTTTTTGGGTCTTCCTACTGAACCAAAAATTCTCAGTAGTGGGGTTGGTCTTATCAGATTAGCAACCTCCTTGACCTTTATAACAAAATATGTGATGGTTTCTTAAGGTGCCTTCTTCATTTGGTTGAACTTGTTCTAAACTTTAATATGTGGTAACAGAAAATTAGAGATAGAGTTTAGCGTAGTATGACCTTTCTTGAGCATCCCTTGCACACCAAAGTGTGAGCTCATCTCTCTCCTTTTGTGTAGGTCCTCCTTTGGATATTGGCATAGGCATAGCTTCATCACCTGCTATGATTCCATAAAGATTTCTAAATTGCAAATAGGTCTCCATTTTGATTTTCCAAGCCGCATAGTTGTTTCTATCAAGCTTCTCAATAATTGAGGGAAATTAATCACCCATCTTGAACTAGCTCACATAGCACTTAAAGAACTTGGAGAAGCTTCTAGGGGATAGAAAAGTGAGTTGCAAAGTGACATTGTTTGATATAGCCATCTAGCAGAGGAAAAGCCCTTGAGCTTATAGAGATCAAATAGACCTTATAGGTATGTTATAAGTGCAATAAAATCCACTATGTACTTCGGAGCATCAAGGAGAAAGAGTCAATACAAAACAGATACATTCGCACATTGACTAACTTAGAAAACGTCCTATCTTTAAATGAAACAATCAAATTCAAATGCTCATAGTAGCTAGCATGATCATAATTGGAAAACATCCTTTGGAGGAATGATACATAGAAGATTGAGTGTACAAAAATGCACAAGAGTACAAGTAATAAGCAAAATATGCTTCTAGAATGAACTTGACACTCAATATTGGTACCTCCTATTTTTCAAGGTTGCGCAAAGATGACCCCATGATAGAAAAACTATGATGTCTCCACAATGACTAAATCAAATGCTTTAAGAATTTGTACACATAAATTAGACATTCATACCTTTTTCAATAAATGCTCATGTATCCAACTTTGAGCTCTATGGAGAGAGTAGCAAACTCTGCAAGTTCACTTTTGTTGAAGAAAATGATGCATGGAAATGAAGGAGCAAGACAATGATGGGCAAAAGTGTATGTATATTGCTTCCATGTAATGCACAAGTGATTTCAAGTCTTTACATAGAATCTTGGAGTGTTCCAAGACTTTTACAAGTGGACTTTGAATTCAAATGAAGGAGGTATTAGTTGTCGAAGAGAATCAATTTATGTTCATACAATCCAGGAGAAGTGAAGATCTAATTTGATCTACTTTTAAGTGATTCATTGATTTATTGATTGTCAAGATCAGTCACCTCAAATTCATCGAATTTGAGCTCTCTTTTTTTCTTTTACATGTGTAAAGCTCTTGACTTTTACATTGATAAATTATCCATAAAATATCTTTAAAAGAATACAATAAATTAGCATAAACAAAATAACTCTTCAATGGATATATTTTTATATAATCCAAACGATGGATTTTTTATGTTCCAATAGTTACTTGGAAACTACTTCTGATTTGGGGCTTACTTGCAAACTACTTATGAGAGTTATGCCATTATAGAAGCAAGAATCAAAGGACAAAGACTAAAAAGCAAAAAAAAAAAAAAAGAATCCATTTGATGCACCATGAATTGAGAAACAATCATCTCTAGTCATCTTGGATTTTCCAGTTTAGGTACACGCAAAATTTAGGGAGATACTATGTGAAAAGTGACCTTCAATGCATCATCGACCATATCTACGTCTTCTTTACAGGTAGAGGTGGAGGTTCGTAATGCTAGTGGTCTACCTATTGCTAGATGTGTGTTCATTTGATTTCTCTCTCTCTCTCTCTCTCTCTCTCTCTCTCTCTCTCTCTCTCTCTCTCTCTCTCTCTCATAAGCTCTTTGCTTTCACTGCATAATCCTCAATGGCAAGTGATCCATGTTACTTATTGATGACGTGGCATTCTTATTGTAAAACCAAAAAGAACGTAACATGAACTAGCTTTCAATGCCGAGTCCACGGGGGGCCTTATCCGAAAAACTGGGATCCCTCTTGGTCTGTGTGTCGGTCTCTGTGTGTGTATCAGCACCACCATAGCTGCACACCTTAAGAAGTCCAGAGCTGTGCACGTTACAAGTGGTATCAGAGCCCTGAAGATGTAGGACGAGGGCAACTAAGATAAAGACGGTTAGCTCCCCCTCGCAGAACAGAAGCTTGCTTTCTTCAATAGAAATTTAAGCTGACAGCGTATGTGCAATTGAATCTGAGCGAAGAGTCTCCTCTGCCTCGCGAAGGTCATCTGATTATTGTATGTTCCATAGCGGGCTTGGGGATCGTGACCCCTTACCTGCTGCGTACAGGGCTTGGCGATCGTGACCCCCTACCATTGTCTGTGGAATCGTTGAAGAGAACACGAGAATTGATGAACTTCCATTGAGTCTATCTAAATCCATCCTTTGTGCTCAATTCCAATTACACTAAAGCGTCTCTAACATACTTTGACTGCACTTCAATTTAGTAGAGTGATCTCTCCATACCGTTAATGTGATTTCAAGGCTTTGAAACAGATCTCAATGGTCAAGCATTCCATAAATAGGCACCATTTCGGATATTTGACTCTTCTGTAAAAGAGCGATAGAAGCAGGAAGTAATCGACAGCTTGAAGTAGAAGACCAGATTGATTCATTTCTGTCCATCGTAATGGCTTCTCCATTGTTACTCCACAGTATCACCTCTCCATCTTCGACACTAAATGCAAAATAAGAATAGCTATAATGTTTTCCAGGGGAATCGGAAATGCAGATGGCATCCCTTCAAATAGAGATATTTATTGAAGATACTTCTTGATCCAATTCTAAGTGGTTTCTCGAAATTTGACATAAACATGTGAGGATTATATCTCATGTACATAATTTGATTTTCGTTTTTCATTTCGATTGCATGTGGCAGACAATGTATGTACACACTTGTGTGTACATAAATCCATACATTCATCTCATAATGTGTGGCCTTAAATGCTCACACGCTATGAGATGAATGTATGGATTTGGGGGTCCTTTATTTGGACAACTCAGCAAAGGGATATGCACAAGTATATGGATTTGATTATGATGAAACGTTTAGTGCAATGGTGAAAATGACAACGGTAAGAAGCATGATTGCATGGGTTGCTATGAAAAATAAGAAATTATGTCAAATGGATGTTAAGAATGCATTCTTGAATGGCAAATTGCATGAGGAAGTCTATACACAACAACCAAAAGGTTATATGCATCCAAAGTATCCTAACTATGTATGCAAATTAAAGAAAGCACTTTATGGATTGAAACAAACACCAAGAGCATGGTGTGAACTATTCACTAAGAGGTTATTGGATCTCAAAATCTATGAAATTGAAGGCTGAATATTCACTATTTGTATAGAACCAAGGAAGAGAAATGATTCTATTAGTGATTTATGTAGATGATTTTATCATTACTGGCAATGATGAGAAGAGGATTGATGATTTGAAAAAAATAGTTGAAATCTTAATTTCTTATGTCAGATTTGGGAGAGCTAAATAACTTTTTGGGAGTAATTGCAATGCAAGAGGGAATTTGATCATAGAATGCAACTTTATGTTGGAAATGCTTGAGACATTTGGTATGAGTGCTTGCAAACATGAGTGCTGGAAGGTTTATGTGATAAATAATGTGAAGGTGAAGATGAAGTTGGATATGGGGGGAAGAGATATCATGATTTGATTATAGAAAGGGGAACATATGAACGCAAGATAAACACATGAACATGAATGATGAGGATAAAAGAAACCATTCACATGAATCAAATCAAAAAGAAAGAATGGTCCAAAAATATGAAACTTCTTAAATGCTTTCCAAATTTAATTCATATTTGTTGGGGGATTCTTTGACAAGAAGGAGTTTGAGGGTTTGTAGGAGAAAATGAAAAGACCAAAAGAGAAAATACGCCTTGGAAGTTTCTGCCGTTTGATTACAATAAGAAAAGTACAATGTTTGAAATACAAGATACACCAATACCTCTGTGCAAAATCCCACAGAGTGCCCAATTACAAAATATCCAATATCCCAATGTCCTCTTGCTGCCGACCTCCTCTGCAACAGACCTCCACCTGCTTCAAGCTTCTCCTTGTGCACACCTTGCACCAAGCTTCCACAAAGGGGGAGGATTGAATACCTGCTGTCGGCAAGCGTACACTGCCAAAGGACCTTGAGATTTGTTGGGGGAACTATAGCTTAGCACTTCTCTGCACCAAAATCCTTGGTCACTCTCTATGCACCTTGCACTTCCACTTCTGTGCGACGTACTCTGGTGTCTCTTGCACTTCCCTCTCTTGCTCCACTTAGCCTATGCTCTCTTGCTTACTCTAACCTTGGTCCAAGAATGGTTCTTCCTTGATTTGAGTGTGCCAATCACGTACGCTCCTAACTGCAAGTGAATCTTGGTGCTCACTTTGATGTCCCAAGATTGCTCTCACAAGTGGCAGCCAACTACTCACTGTTTTGTCCTGTAGTGACTTTAGTCTAAAACCAAAAATTTTAATGGGGGCCATACTTTCACCTGTGCGTACACTTTGCCGCTTCACATGCCTTCACATTTCCTTTTAATTCTTCACTCTTGCACATAAGGGGGGTTCACCTGAACCTTCCAAAACACTTTAAAACACACTTTGAACCTTAGGGAAATTAGAGAAAGTACCTCTGCAACCTGCAACCTATTTTCTCCAATTTACCCTTTGTGGACAATTCATTGTGCACTACCTGTGCACTTTGACACCTGCACTTACGCACTTTGACTTTGCACCTGTTGACTTTGACCTTGACCTTGTTGACTTTGACCTGTTGACTTTGACCAACATGACATTTATGGGCTCAACAATATTCATAGGTTCTTTTGGATGGAATCAATGCATGATGAGAAAAAAAACTAAAACCACACACATGAATCAGCCTTGAAAGGAAGAATGGTCCAAGAATGGAGCTTCTTATACACTTTTGAAACTAAAACATATGCATGGGTGTTTGTGGGTGGTATGAATGCATGTGGGTCATGATTTATGAATGAATAGAAAATTATCCTTCCAATCTTAATGGATCATTCTCACTAGTCCAACGCATGACTGCAAAGCCTTCTCACACATAGAAAGAGATACGAGACATGTAAAAATATATAAGAGACTAAGAGGCGAGAGACAAGAGACAAAAGACAAGAGACGTGAATTATAAGATATTGTTATGATATACATATAAATGAATGTTGTGAAACGTCAAGATAAGAATTCTACTGGTCAAAAGTGGTCCGCACGACCCTCTCACCATGACAGTTCAACCGAATGTCACACGTAAGAGGATAGGTTCCACTTCATTGACCCTATATCTTTCTAGGATCATAATGTGTTTCTAAAGAAGTCGAAGATTCATAAAACTAGCAATAACTCACTCACACGCTCCACTAAGGGTGAGCAAAGAAAGAGAAACTCGGTTTATGAGCCTATCCTAGAGTGGAAGTATGAAAATTGATTCTAGGAACTATGCTCTTACAGCCCACCTTAGATCCTCACATGCTCAACTGAGGGTAATCGTCTCAAGGAAACCATGTGCTAGCAAGGGCCCTATGGATGCTTAACAATGATGTTCTAGGAGTTTGGAGGGGGGTTTATATAGTCTTTTGAATGAATTTGGGCCTTTGGATCTAGAGAAATCAACTCAAAACCCTAACATCAACTACTTCTCATTACAACCATTGGATTTATCAAACGGATGGTTAAGAATGGTTCTTTAGATGACATCTAGGGCAAAGGGGGGAAAAATAGGTGCCTTCATTCTTCACCATTGGATCTAGGGCTGATCTGGACTGTCGGATCAATGCTAACATCAATTTGGATAAGATAAGCTACTATTTTCAGAGAAACTTTGCATTATTGATCTTTGATCATCAAAAAAGCTTATCCAATGAAAAAAATCATGGACCCTCCTTGCTTTATGCATTAGTGTATCTTCACCCTTGAATGTGAGCTCATCCTGATCGTACAACATGGTTCAATCATTGTTTGCCATGTGGCAGTCCTTCAAGCCTTCAATTTTCTTATTCTAGGAAATTGCAGTGACCTTGAAAATTGGATTTTGTGCTCTTTGACCCTTCAAATATCATTTGATGAAGATGAAAAATTGTAGGGCTATGTTTTGAAAGGTCGCCTTTAGAAATATGTAGAAAAAACTCCCATCGGAATCTCCCTTATACAAGTTTGACTACATTTGGAAGTTTGCAAGGTGGCATTAAGGTGACTAGGAAGCTCTGATAGCCTTGAAAATTTGTACAAATATGTAGCCACATATGATCTTTATACATGTCAGACCATATGACTAACAAAAAGTCCTATATAAAATTTTGTAGGGTCTCAGTGGAAAAATTACATTTTTTATAAAATGCACATGGCATATCAATGTGCTAGAAAATCCATTTTCATGTGAAATTGGGGCTATAAACTACCTTTGATAGGCTTTACAAGTAATGAATTTTTATGTGATTTGGAGACATTGCATTTTTTGCCCTAATTTCCAAAGTTTGACCAGCTTTAATTGCTACCCTGGATTTGCTTGATTTCTTCCAAAGTTTGCATGTGATCTCCCTTTGACATCCTTGATGCATCTTGTACTTTTCAAGGAATTCAAGCTACATTCATTGAATGTGTTTCCTAAAGGCCTTCATGAATGAGAGAGGAGAGAAAATCTCGATGACATTTGCTCCCACTAAACCTGCAATTCATCCGGAAGCGCCACTCTAGTCTTTCTGAAAAACAAAAAGGTCCAAGCATCAAATTCTTTTTACAGGCATCATAAGAAACATGGAAGAAAAAATTGATCATATACATAAATGATTAGGTACTATGACATGAAGCAAAATTTGCATGATAGAAAGAATTGAAATAGGCAACATGAATATGCATGAACAAATAGGCAACATATATGCAAATGAACAGGAAACATTGACAACATGGAAAGAAAGAAAACAAAGAAGCATCAATATGAAGTGGAAGTGAATGTATTGAGTCGTTTTAGGCATCAGTTTCTCTCATCTTGAAGAAACATTTGTATCGTTTTCATGAAGCAATCGACCTTAAATACAATTATAAAGAAAGATTTAGGATTCTCAAGAGACATCTTTCATCTTTAGCTTATTTTAGATCAACTTCTTTCCTAAATAAATAGGAATATGCTCTTTCTCTGATAGCATGTAAGGAAATCTAACTAAACTCCACTAATGCATAAATCTATATATATATAGGCTGTGATTTATTCTACTATGCCTCCTTAGCTTCCTTTGGCTTACTCTCTCTCTCTCTCTCTCTCTCTCTCTCTCTCTCTCTCTCTCTCTCTCTCTCTCTCTATGATCATTCGGTGATGTTATGGTCATAATCACTTTTTTGGGGTGGAAGAAAGTGTAAACTTCTTGATAACATGTAGGAGCTTTTTTTCTATGATGGGAAAAAATTAAACCCCGATACAAAGTACAACCATTTTTTATGATGGAGAACAGCCATTTAAACTCCGATACAAGTGTTTTGAGGTGGACTAAGGATGTAGAAACATGCAGTAGCAAGAACTAGGACTTCAATAATTATGCTTTCGATACAGGATACATATGCATGTTTATAGATGAAAGTCATGTCACTGAAATAAACCTCCAAATCTACATGTCCTATCTTTCCATAATCCTAGATTATAACTGATTTCTTAGTAGATAAATTATTTCTTAAGATACAATTTTACACAAGTAGAGAAATCATCATTTTCCTCTTTTGACTCAAGTAATGTGGATATGCAATGCAATGCAAAGACTAAAAAGAAACATGCATGAAGTGAAATTGCGAACAAGCAAGAATGGAAAAAAAATGTGGAATGAACTTGAAAAAAAAACAGAGTAACATGAACTTGAAAAAGTAATGATATTTTTATTGATATATATATATATATATATATATATATATATATATATATATATATTATGTTCTTTATTTTATTATTATTATTATTATTATTTTAAAATCATGGATACTCTTGTTTATGAATCAGCCTCATTGTTGTCATCTTCTTCAATGTCCTCATCCAAAATGTACTCTTTATTATCACGTTTCTTGAATAGCTTTATCCTTTTACCTCCAATCAAAGTTTTTAGGGAAACACTATTTAATTCACAAAGAGCATACATACCATTGTTGTTGAATTTTGATACAATGTATGGCCCAAACCATCGTTGAGTGAGCTTTTTGTGTGCATCATATTGAGAGTCAAATATACTATCATAAATAAGCACCCAATCTCCTAATTCAATCGGCTTAGGACGCAATTGATGAGTTTTATCAAAATCATTCTTGTTCTTCATTCTAGATTCTCTTAATTTTTCAATAGCATCATCAAGTCTTAATTTACCTTGTTCTAATTGTTTAATGTGCAAACTCAAAAAACCATCAATGGATATGTTTTCAGACCAAGGCAAATTTGACCATGTAGACATATGAGACTAAATTGGAAACAATGGTTTTTGACAGTACATAAGTTCAACAGGCATATACCCAGTAGTACATGTGCACGTCATTCTATCTGCCCAAAGTGCAAAAGGTAAGAATCTAGTCCATTGTTTGATGTCACTATTACATGCTTTAGATATGGATTTCACAATAGGTGGATGCCCTCTCTTTATTTTACCATTGGCCTCTAGATTATATGTAGTAGTGAGAAACAAACGAATACTATGATGTTCAAAGAAATCTTTAGCTTCTCTCGCATTCAACTCTCCATGATCGGCAGCTACTTTCTCTATGTACCCAAAGCGACTTATGACATGTTCAAGCAAGAATTTTCAAACATTGTAAGTGGTCTTAGATCATAGTGCACGTCCCTCTACATAATTAGTTAAGTCTTCTCTTTCAAGTACAATGTAACACATTTTGTGAATACCTTTAAGCATAGTTACAACATCTACTACCCACTTGTAGTGAATACAGGGTGGATAAGTAGGATGCATTGGATCTCTATGTTTGACTGACAAATGAAGTTGAAAATTAGAACATGTAGAAACATAGCTACTAATGTCAACATACATCCTAGGCCAATAATAGGTACTTCTAATTTTTTCATATGTTCCAAAAAATCCTTTATGACCTACCCATAATGTCTCATGCATTTCCTTCATTACTTGCAACAGAAGACCTTGCAAATATTTTAGCCCCATTATCCATAACTCGTTTCAAATATTTTAGCCCCATTTTTCATATGGATACCTTGCAAAAATCTCGTTTGATCTGTGGATACTTTCATTGTGTTTCATGTAAAATTTTAGCCCCAAACCTAATTGCATATCTATTTCCTTCACTATCATCTTGACTTATGACCCAAACTATACCAATAGGACTAATATCAGCAGTCAATATAATAGGTTTGTTAATAGAACAATCTACACACTTAAGGATGGGAGCTTCAAGAAATAATTTCTTCAATTTATGATAGCTTGTGTATGTTTGTCAGTACAAATAATTTTTTTTTTCTTCCTCAACAATTCATAGGGACAATCACCAATATAAGCAAAGTGTGGGATCCAAATAACATAAAAGATGCAAGCACCAAGAAATCTGCATATCTCACTCACACTGTTACATGTTTCAGAAATCTTGCTAATGGAATCAGCTTTTTGTGAGTAAGGCTTTCGACCATAATGACCACATAAATATCCAACAATAAGAACCTCGTTGACACCAAAAACAGATTTTTATATGGAAAATGTGAGACCTACCTCTTCAAATTGTTGAAATATCTGTTCACAATCAGAGATATGATCAAGAAAAAATTCAGGACATCCAAATGAATCTAAAGTAATGTCCTTCACACATTCCTCACTCCCTTTAAGTGGAATATCATCAATGAATGGCATGGTTGTATGAGGGATAAAATCATGTAAGACCATATTCATAGCACTCATCATGTGAACCACAAAGTTAGTCTCTTCTTGAGGTAAAGTAGACATTCACACTAAGCCTAAATGGGTTTTCATTGTGGTTATTTCACGACTATCAACTGCTAATTGGAATTTGTCATATCCCAAATATAAATCACCCATTGAATAGATAGAATATCATGAAAATGATTCAAAAAACTCGTCTACAATGGGTACTGTTCCTACATTCCTTATGGTGACTTTATTGACAGGTTAGAGATCTTGAATAAAATATAGTTTCCCATTCTTTTTAGGCATAGTGAACCATCTATTTGAGTAAGGTGCAAAAGATGGCTCTAAAATTCTCATATTTATCTTCTCCTTAAGTAGTTTCATTAGCTTCGGTAAGTATTCCTTTGGAACTGGCATAGGGCAAAGATTCCATGGAATATGTGGAATATTAAAGATAATCATGGTGTAACTTGCTTAGGATCTGCACAACCAATCTCATGAGGATACATAGTAAATGCTTTTCCATGGCTACGTATGACTTTCTCAAATTTATCTCTCTCTGTTGGCAAAATAAATTCATCATCTCTACCAATTTTCACCTATTTGATTGTCGCATCCATGAATGTATGTCCTATGTTTTTCTTATCCCGAAGAATTGGATCATTTTTCACATCAAACCCATAATCCTTGGGGTAATGGTTGAGCTATGGGTTTGATTTTTTTGTCTATAATTTTGTACTTTGTTTCAACTAAGGCATCATGTGTTTGGTTAAATTTTGAGCACCTGTCAACATTGAGAGCATACTCTTGGATTAGAGCATACTCAAAAAGAAGAATAATATGGGAATTAGAATTTTTTTGAAGACATAACTCTAACTCCTCGAAATAGAGAAACAATGAGATGTCTCAATCACATGCTCAATGTTCTCATCATGTTCCATGATTTTGTTGGTTTTATAATTTTTTGGATTTTTTGGATAAAAGACATGGACAATTGACTCTTATGAAGAAAATCTAATCTAGAATGTGGAAAACAAAGTGACAAACTATTGTGTAGGTTGGTTGGTTATGAGATGTCAAACCAATATCCACTATTGTCCCGCTCAACAATAGATTCTATCTGAAATTTTGATCGTATGTAGCTCCTGTTGGAGTTAGATGTCTGCGGAAGCACGCGAACAGCACAAGGAAGAAGAAGAAGCTTGGAGCACAATACACAATACTAAATGTATTACTAGAGAATGTAAAAAGATAAGTAGCCCATTAGGGCAATAGGCGTATATACAAGCCAGGGGAAAAAAACCTCCTAAAGAGGGAAAAAAGTGCCCTGATGGTCCTAGTGTGTTCACACACATCACTACCTAAATATATCAACAAATCCCCCCTAGGAGTGATGCGGTGAACAAGGAGTTGGCACTAATGTATAAGGAAGTGCCAAGCTATGTGGAAATCACTCCACAAAAGGAAGTAAGCCCAAAGCTTTGCGAAAAGCTTCAAACTTCTCCCTAGGCAGAGCCTTCGTGAAAAGGTCTGCAATGTTCTCCTACGTGGGCACATCTGCCAAGCTGATATCCCCAGCAGAGAACCTCTCCTTGACATAATGATAATGCACCTCAATGTGCTTCGTGCGAGCATGGAACACAGGGTTCCTCGCAACTGCCAATGCGCTCTGACTATCAGTGAAGATGGTGGTGGCAGAAGACTGACTAACACCCAAATCAGCCATAAGGCGTCTGAGCCACACACACTCAACAGTTGCTGTGAAAGCTACCCTATACTCAGCCTCACAAGTGGAAGTGGCCACAGTAGGCTGCTTCTTGCTCAACCAAGATATACATGAGCTACCAAGCATGAAGCAAAAACCACTGGTGGACACACGAGTGTCATAGCAACCAGCCCAATCTGAGTCAAAAAAAGCATGCAAATCTGGCGGTAGTGATCCCCCCTTGGGATAAAACAACCCAAGTAGTCGAGTACCACTCAAGTAGCGAAAGATGCACTTAATCGCCTTACAATGCGTGACTCCTGGGCAATGCATAAACCTGCTCATCTATGAGACAGCAAACTGAATATCTAGCCGAGTAATGCATAAGTAAATCAAGCATCCAACAGCCTGCTGATAGAGAACAGCATCAAATGCATCTTCAGCATCATGAAGACTCAATCGTAAACCTGTGCCATAGGAGTGTGATAGGCTTACAGTCTTCAAGGCCAAAATGCTGCAATAATGTGTCAATATATTTCATTTGACACAAAGCCATTCCACCATCAACCTGCATAAACTGAATGCCCAAATAATGATGCAAATGCCCCAAATCAGACATCTCAAATGAGGCATGCAACTCAGCCTTAAAATCAGCAATATGCTTCTCAATAGGGCCAGTGAGCAGCATGTCGTCAACATAGACAACAATGATGAGAAGCACATCATTAGCACGCTTAACATATAAGGTGCTTTCAATTGGACTGTTCTCAAAACCATGTGCAATCAGATAGGCATGTATCTTCTCATACCAAGCACGTGGTGCTTGCTTTAAACCATATAATGCCTTCTTTAACCTGCACACTTGGTTTTCATGCCCTTTCTGCACAAAGCCACGGGGCTGAAAAACATACACTTCTTCATGCAAGTCACCATTCAAAAATGCTGTTTTAATGTCCAACTGATGTACATTCCAACCATGATGGGCTGCAAGTGCACAAATGCTCCGAACAGTAGTCATACGGCATGTAGATGCAAAGGTCTCATCAAAATCAATGCCTCTTTCCTGTGCATAACCCTTTGCAACAAGCCTAGCCTTATACCTATCAACTGTACCATGAGGTTTACGCTTCAGCTTATATACCCACTTAGTGCCAATGGCCTTTTTGCCAAGAGGCAAGTCACATAAAGACCATGTACCATTCTTCATTATAGCATCATATTCCCATTGCATAGCAGCCATCTAATTTTTTGAATTCTCTGCTTCATCAAAAGAAACAGGCTCATTCTCATCATAGAGACTAGACGCAGCCATAGCATAGCAATTTGATGCAAAAGAGGCACTATGACAAAGGTGCATCTAATTTGCTTTCACGCAAAGTCTGCACCAGCCATTTTGGTATAGTTTTTGCCTGCTCAATATCAGCTCTCTCATCAACAAGTGCATCATGTAAATCTGCATCAGAAATGGAATGATCTGCATCATCATATGAAACCTGCAAGGCTGAGAAGTTGCCTCATTAGGACCAGCACCAGACTGTCCACTTGTAAAAAGAGGCATCAAAGTATCATACATGTCTTTGGAGCTAACAGATGTCTCCTTAGTACATGAAAGCAATGGCTGAATAGCATCTTCCACAAAGACAACATCACGGCTAACCAGAATGCGTTTTGTCTGTGGATGATACAGACGATATCCTTTACTTTCAGAACTGTACCCAACAAAAATACATTTTACTGCCTTATCATCCAATTTTTTGCGATGTTGTTTAGGCACTAGTGCATATGCCAAACAACCAAAAACACGCAGATGAGCAACAGATGGCTTGCGGTCATGCCAAGACTCATATGGAGTGATAGACTACAGCGCTTTAGTGGGACACCTGTTCAGTACATATGTTGCACACATGACAGCCTCAAGCCAAAAACTATGTGGTAAAGGTAAAGCTTGACTTTTGACCATGCACCTCACCATCTCCATGAGTGACCTGTTCTTTTGTTCAGCACCTCCATTCTGTTGAGGTGTATATAGCACTGTACACTGGTGTTTTATCCCACGTTTAGCCAGAAATGCATTAAAGTCAGAAGACATATATCCCCCCCCCCTCGATCAGAACGGAGGGTGCTCATTTTACATCCTGATAGATTTTCAGCCAAAACTAAAAACTGTTTGAAGCACATGAACACTTCGGACTTTGCTTTCAGTGGGTATACCTATGCATGCCTGAAAAAATCATCAATGAAAGTCACAAAGTAAAGGTAATTTACAAAAGAGGGTGTCTGCATAGGACCATAGACATCACTGTGTACAAGTTGCAATTCCTGCGTAGCCCAAACTGAACCATCTTTTGGAAAGGATGAACGCTGCATTTTGCCCAAAACACAGCCTTCACAAACATGTTTTCTAGGTGCCTCAAGTTTGGGTAAAGAGGACACCATTTCAGATTTCTGCAGGCGTAGCAAACTAGCAAAATTCAGATGACCAAAGTGTGCATGCCAAAGCTTTGCATCTGACATAGCCTGAGAATCATGAACTGCACATGCCGAATCATTCACAGATCTTTCATAGTCTATGAGCTTATACAGCCCACGACATAAAGTGCTAGAAGCAATAATCACGTCCCCATTTGATAGATCATGAACTGTACACCTGTGATCAACAAATTTCACAACCAAGCCAATCTTGGCTAATGGAGAAACTGATAACAGGTTCTTCTTGATCCCAGACACCAATAAAGCATCTGACAAAGTGAAAGAACTACCATCAGCAGTAGTCAGAATGATCTTATCAACTCCCATAACAAGATAAGAGGAGTTGTTGGCGCATGTGATAGTATTCCGTGTAGGGGAAGGCTCGAGTGAAGAGAAGAAACTGTGCTGCGAGGTAATATGTTTGGTTGCCCTACTGTCAAAATACCAAACATCTGAGTCTACTGCAGACATGCATTGCTCATGAGAAGATGGGTCAAAACTGCAGACAGTAGTAAACGCCCATTCTTCTTCCTACATAAGATTTAAAGACTCTGTTTTTGGTGTAGAGGCCTCTGCAACAACCATTCCAGCCTCTTTCTTCTTTGCCTCTTTAGCAGCCAGTTTTGGACAGTTCTTTATGATATGATCATTCCCTTTACAGTACTTACAAAACAATTTTTGCTTTTCTGATTTTTGCTCATCTTTGTCTTGGTTCTTCGAATGTGCAGCATTTGCAGATTTCTGCTTACTAGTAGAAGAGCTCCATTTTCCTTTGCCCTTCTGACTAGCTAGGAAAGCTTGATCTGCAACACGCATAATGGACCTGTTCTTCCTGGATTGATCTTCCTACAATAGAACGGAGACTAACTCCCCAAATGACAAGTCATTTGGATTGCCTTTCATCATTAACCGAAGAGTAGAAGCAAAACTCTGATATGAATCAAGAAGACCATTCAAAACGGTCTGCACAAGTGAGCTATCTGTTATAACCTCGTTAGCAGAAATCAATTATTCCTTCAAGTCTTTGGTCTTTGTTAGGAAACTCTCCATGGAACCACCTTCATTCATGTGCTCACTCTCCAACTGTTTTTGGAGATAAGCAACACGAGCCTCATTCCTAGCTTGGTACAATGTGGTATGTGTATCCCAAGCATCCCTAGCTGTTCTGCAAGAGCGTATGTGAGGAATAATGGCAGGTTTGATAGACAAAGCTATCAATGCATGTGCCTGGGCATCTCTGCCATCCCAACGAATCTGCTCTGCAATAGGTGCAACAAAAACAGCAACACGAAGAGGAATCTACGGAATATCATCTTCGACACCATCTTCATTAGCTCCAACACCTGTATTTGCAGTACATGTTGTTACAGGTGTAACAGGATGTCTTTCAACACCCTACACAATGTTCCACAATCCTTTTGTAACCAAAACATATCGCATCATATAAGCCCATAATGGGTAGTTGGTACCATCCAACTTATCCTCAACAGCCAAGATACGAAATACATCACTTCTTTCAGCCATGGCCGGTGACTAAAATACCTTGATGCAGAAAATTGACTGTATCTCAAAAAGTTGAACGGAACTGCCCAGATGAGTTCTGCTAGACTTGTAGCAGACTTTGAGACGCTTAAACTGGCGAATAGAAACTGGTATATACCTTTGGCACAAAAGGACGAAATAGCCTGCACAGGCACTGTGATAGTGCATTCAGAGGCCGAAACGAGCTCAAATCGCGATTTTGGCACCACACAGCGAAGCTGTTTTGATCTTAGAAACACCCTGAGTATGCTCACTAAATTTCGTGCGAATTGGAGATTGCAAACGGAGGAGTGTCGATGGCACCCTAGAAGAAGCGACGACATGCTTTGATACCAATTGTTGGAGTTAGATGTCTGCGGAAGCACACGAACAACACAAGGAAGAAGAAGAGGCTTGGAGCACAACAAACAATACTGAATGTATTACTAGAGAATGTAAAAAGATAAGTAGCTCATTAGGGCAATAGGCGTATATACAAGCCGGGGGAAAAAAACCTCCTAAAGAGGGAAAAAAGTGCCCCGGCGGTCCTAGTGTGTTCACACACATCACTACCTAAATATATCAACAGCTCCAAACATGAATCGAGGTGCACAATCACTACAAGCATGCTCATGACCCTGAGTAATAATAGGTTTCTTCCTAATTGAAAATCGATTCCTAGGATGATTCACTCCTACTATCATGACTTGAAGTGATTGCATTCCATCCTTTGAATTAATTCTACCATAGGTAAATAAAGGGTTGACCTAAGAGAACTTCATAGGAGCAATTATCTTGAAAAAAAAAGTGAAATTATTCTCTGGTTCCTCCTATGGATATAGGCACACTAGCACAAGCTCCATACAAGGTACCGACACCATTATCTGCAATTCTCATATGCCATCCACAATCTTTATCTATGGGCCATCAAAATTTACCAGACTTCTCTTGAAATCACATTGATTTCGGAGCGAGAATCTACTAATGCATTTACAGTGATAGCGTTCTTATCCTTTCCTATTTTAACATGCATCTCTGATGTACCTCTAGACCAAAATTTTCTTTTAAAGTGACTTTCAGGATTGTTCTCATGATTTTTATGGTTAGGTTGAACAGGTTCTAAGAAATTTTTATTAACATTTACTTCATCATCATCAAATTCCTCTTCATGAGATTCATCAAAGTTTAAGGCTTCATTCATAGCTTGATCTTGATCTAGAGAATCTTGCATATCAGTATCTAGATTAAGCGAAAACCTCTTCCTTTTAATTAGGCCTGTTAAAATCAAGTGTTATAGAAACACTCTGTTACTGACTAGCCGAAATCGTTACCGAACCAATATTAAACGTAAAACAATGATTCACTGTAAACTGTGTTAAACTTCTAGTATCGTCACCGAAACAACGTGGGTTCTTGGGAGTGGTAGGGGTCTGTTAGACAGAGGCCCTGTACTAATTTCCCAAATCTTTGCACAACAGTCAATAACCCTTAACATGTCTTAGCTCAGTTATTAGCCTCCATCAAACAATATCCGATTTTTGGGAATCTGTGTATCTAACTCGTACAGACTAAACTGGCTATTGAGACAGGGCAGTAGTTCGAGTGTTACAACAATACTAACAACTAATAGGTATTATATTCTCGTAAATCAACACACAACTTCTTCATAACAAGCATATATGCTGAATAGCATCCAAACTCACAGTAGGCAGTAAATCAACCAGAATGTACTATAATCGATAGATTCATTCATCACAAAACTCATCAGTACTCTTCAGTCAACTCATTCAGGCTACTGAAGGTACTAGTTCTTCTCATAATCGGGGTTAGCAGAGAATGATACCGCAGGTACTGAATCCGGTATCACAACAGAGCACACTTCTAGTTATCTATTCGAAATTCACACTATCAATTAGCTTATGCAAAGAAAATGACTGACAGTACGCAAGTCCTGGGGACTTATACAACCGAACACAATGCCAACAAGCAGACGCACAACCTTTTACTTATGATTCGTTACTATGCACCACAGTATCAGTGGGCGAGGCGGAATGATCAGAACACTAACAAGACTCAGACTACACAACATTACATCACACAGGCTTCGAAATCACTCTGGCAAGTCCATAAAAACCGTCTCTTGCGAGCACTACAAGAAAAAGGGGGGCGTAGCGACGCCCCCGAATCGGGAAAAAAACGAAAACCGTCGCTTATGCGACGAAACCGTCGCATAAGCGACGGTAAAAATTTCGGATTTTTTTTTTTGGCCGAGCATCGTCGCATAAGCGACGCTAAACCAGAAGCATCGCTAGTAGCGTCGCAGGTTAGCGACGCACTCAACGACGATGGCAAACTGCAGAGCGTCGCATATGCGACGCTCTGGAATGTAAAAAAAAAAATTCAATTTTCCCGGCACATTTGTGCCGGGCCTTGAACGCGAGGAAGAATACAGACCGAGAGAGAGAGAGAGACATACAGCGCGCGAGAGGGAGAGAGAGAAGCGAGACATACACAAGGTATGCGCACACACACACTCACACACACATATACACGCATAGACACACACACACATACGCAGACACACACACACATACACACAAATACACACATAGACACACATACACAAGACGCGCACACACATACACACACATAGACGCTCACACACATACACACACATATACACTCACAGACACATACACACATAATGATGCATCCACACACATACACATGCATACACACATAGACACACATATACACACACACACACATATGCATACACACACACATAGAGAGACATACACACACATACACATACATGCATACACATACACACATAAACACATACACACACATAGACACATACACACATAAACACATACACACTCATAGGTACACACACATACACATAGACACACACACATATAGTATATACACACACATGCACACATAGACACATACACACATACACATGCATACACACACATACACATGCATACACACATACAGACACATATACACACACATACACACACATATATGCATACACACGTGACACACATAGAGAGACATACACACATAAACACATACATGCATACATAATGCATATGCATATGCATATAATGTACATACATACTTACATGCATACATAATGCACATGCATAGATACATACACACACAGATACATACACACATAGACACATACACACACATGAACACATACATACTCATAGATACACACACATACACACACAGACACACATACACATAGACGCGCACACACATACACACACATAGACGCTCACACACATACACACACATATACACTCACAGACACATACACACATAATGATGCATCCACACACATACACATGCATACACACATAGACACACATATACACACACACATATGCATACACACACACATAGAGAGACATACACACACATACACATACATGCATACACATACACACATAAACACATACACACACATAGACACATACACACATAAACACATACACACTCATAGGTACACACACATACACATAGACACACACACATATAGTATATACACACACATGCACACATAGACACATACACACATACACATGCATACACACATACACATAGACACACACACATACACACATACACATAGACACACACACATACACACACATACACACATAATGATGCATACAAACACATACACATGCATACACACATACAGACATGTACACACACATACACACATAATGATGCATACACACACATACACATGCATACACACATACAGACACATGTACACACACATTCACACACACATTCACACACATTCACACACATATACATACATGCATACATATTGCATATGCATATGCATACATACATACTTACATGCATATGCATACACACACATATGCATACATACATACTTACATGCATATGCATACACATGCATATGCATACACATGCATATGCATACACATGCATATGCATATGCATACATAATGCATATGCATATGCATACATAATGCATATGCATACATAATGCATATGCATATGCATACATAATGCATATGCATATGCATACATATGCATATGCATACATAATGCATATGCATATGCATACATATGCATATGCATACATAATGCATATGCATATGCATACATAAATACTTATATGCATACATAATGCACATGCTTACATACACTGTCATAATGTATACACACACACATACACACATAGACACATACACACATAATTATGCATACACACACATACATATGCATACACACACATATGCATACATACATGCATACACATACACACACATAGATACATACATACACACTCATAGACACACACACATACACATAGACACACACACATATACACACACATACACACATAGACACATGCACACGTAATGATGCATACACACATACACATGCATACATAGACACACATAATAATGCATACACACACATACATATGCATACACACACATGCATACAAACATATACACACATATACACACACACATGCATACACACATATACACACACATATACACATATACACATACACATGCATACACACACACATGCATACACACATACAAACACATATACACACACACATACACACATAGATACATACACACGTAATGATGCATACACACATACACATGCATACATAGACACACATAATAATGCATACACACACATACATATGCATACACATACATATGCATACATACATGCATACACATACACACTTAGACACATAGACACACATAGATACATACATACATATAAACACATACACACTCATAAACACACACACATACACATAGACACACACACATATACACACACATACACACATAGACACATGCACATGCAATGATGCATACACACGTACAAATGCATACATAGACACACATAATGATGCATACACACACATACATATGCATACACACACATGCATACATACATGCATACACATACACACATAGATACATACACACACGTAGATACATACATATACATAAACACATACACACTCATAGACACACACACATACACATAGACAACACACACATATACCTACACACATACACACAGATGCATACACACACATACACATGCATGCACACACATACACATGCATACACACACATACACGTATATATATATTGATTTCTAACCATTTTGTTTTATATGTTAGGTATTATGGATCCTAGTAAAGAGAGAAAGGCGAAACTCACTCTCATAAAAAGTCTTATGAGAGCAAGAGTTCCGTCAGATACTCTAGGGGCCATAATGCGGGACTACGCAGACATGTCCGATGAGGAGCTGGATTATACGATCCAGATGCTTACGCGATCAGACGAGGGCTCTTCTGCGGATCCACATGCAGGAAGAGAGCTATCTGCTCATAGGTATGTTTTTTTTCATAATTTTTTTTAATGATATTATAGCACATATTTTTATTTATTTCTATCTATTTATTTTTAGGACACCTATACCACCTCCAGCACGTGATAGCAGAGCAGAGTTGCCTATGAGGACATGCATAGGCACCTTAGGACTAGAGTGCGACATAGAGCCGGAGGGGAACATTGTGTACATAGGGAATGGATTGGAGTTCAAGAGAAGAATGCGGGCACTATGCGACTCTTACCTGCGCTTTATCCACTTACCATGGAAGTAAGTAAAAGTTTTACATATAAATTGAAATGTATATCTTATGTTTTATTTACATTATGTTTTTTATTTTTGTAGTGAGCATGATGAGAGGGATAAAAAGTACGTGCTTAGTTCACTTGAGACAGAGTTTGGGACAGGATGGTCCCTTAAGTGGTGTTTAAAAGAGATGCGGACACTTATGGCTCATCGTCGCGACAATGCACGGTATGTATGTATATGAGAGAGAGAGAGAGAGCTATGTATGTATGTACGTATGTATGTATCTATATATGCATCTATGTATGTATGATGTCATTCCTAAAATCTATTACTCTATGTTTACTGAAAGGCATGTATATTAACTTATATATGTATCTAATATACATGTTTCTATTTTTGTAGTATGTATGTATGCATGTGTATCATGTATGTATACATCTATGTATCTCGACAAAATTGAAGCTGCATATTTACAAATCATGATTATCTAGAGATTAGAATCTGAATTCTGAAGTGTGTGATAACTGAAATCTGAAATCTAAATGTTCAGCTGCATATTTATATATTTTATGAATCTGAATTTTGAAGTGTGTGAACTGAAATCTGAAATCTGAATGTTCAGCTGCATATTTATATATTTTATGAATCTGAATTCTGAAGTGTGTGAACTGAAATCTGAAATCTGAATGTTCAGCTGCATATTTATATATTTTATGGCTGTTTTCTGTTATATTATATTATTTATTATTATTATATATATATATATATTATTTTCAGATTTTTTTAATACTTTTTTTCTCACACGTATGATATCACGTATGGTATTTTTTTTGAAATTCCATACTTTTTTCATACTTCCATACCCGTATGCGTTGGAAGTATGTTTCACGTATGGAAAAACTATGTATGTATGTATGTATGTATATATATATATATATATATATATATATATATATATATATATATATATATATATATATATATATATATATATATATATATATATATATATATATATATATATATATATATATATATATATACATATAAAAAAATCTAAAATAAAAATGTATATACATATACATATAAAACCTTTTAGCCATATGTTTGAAGTATATATACACCTCCGACGTCCTACTAGAGAGATGTCTCTCCTCCCAACCTTATGCCTCTATATATAGCTACTCGAATCAACGAGGATCATGATTCATAATATATGTAAAGATATATACACATCATGTAGATAGGATACATAAATATAAAATGGAGTAGATATATTATGCTTCACACATACATGCCTAAATGCACACATAAATATATATATACATACTAACATATTTACATGTACATATTTACATATACATGTACATGCCTACATGCACACATAAACATATATATACATGCATACATATTTACATGTACATATTTACACATAGACACATATACATATATACATGTACACAATTATAAACACTTGCATATATTACGTACATGAATACATGTATACATATATCACACACATGCAAACACATACATATACATGAAATACATATATATGCATACTAATATATGTATACATATAATACACATGAATACACACACATATGCATACATACATGATAAAAATTTACTCCTCGAAGATAAAGCTATATATAAAATAATTAGGCATACCCCCGAGCTTCATGTTCTAACTTAGAAGAACATGATTTCATCTCTCTAGTAGGATTCATCGTTATTCAAGTTAATAAAAAAAACCTATTATATATATCCATTCAGAAGCTTCAAGTTACTATCTAATCTGCTCATATGTTTTCATTATTGCCATCATTTTGGTAAGACATCAATATAGTCTCATCTTCATTATCCTTATTGATTTCATTTATTTCTTCTATTGTTAAATCTATGTTCTCATGAATCACATCATCTATTGGTGGATTAATATCTATTTCTGGTAATTCCTCTTCCTCATCAGTAGAATCAGCATGTAGAGAATTATCCTCTTCATCAAAAAGATTAGTATCATTATCACGTATAATGAGTCTAATTTCTATTCCAGATGTTGATGTATCAGTATCTGATGCTGAATCATCAAGAGGACTTTCTTCAATCTCTCTAACAATAAACTGTTCAAACAATGACCTACCTCTAGGTTGCACATGAATGACTTGCCACCAAGGATGAGCATCTGGGTTTTTATAAAAAAATGCTTGTTCAATATGCCTAGGAAGAATATATGGTTCTTTAGTAGATCGCATTACCTTGGAAGAATCAATTGCCCAAAACCCAGATAATTCCTTTCTTATTGTAGAATTACTACCTTTATACTCCGCTCGATACCAGTCAACCTTCAAAATGACCTATCACAATATATAACAACAAAAACGTCCCATTATTAGGTGCTTAAAAAAAAACTAACTCTAAAAAAAATATATAAACTTTTTTCTACCTGTTTGAATGTACGAAATGAAATTTCGTAGATACCAACAATAGTTCCTACGTAACCAAGTTCGCCATCTATAAGGTTCGTGTCTTTTGAGCTAGCACGTGATAGTTGCTTGAAACAAGCAACAATACTAGAATCCTCTGTTTTACGTAAAGAATCAATGGATTTGATTCTAATATGCTGTCCAAAAGCCCACATATTAGTGAACATTCGAGCCTGCAAAATAAATTGAATTAGTAAATAGAAACTAACATACATATATGAAAAAAATAAAATATATATTTTAATAAAATTACCTTTTGTTCACAACCCATCATTAACTCTCTTTGCTCATCTGAGATTTCTTCATTATTTGCGTTGGCGCGTTGCAAACGACTATATAGCCAATCCGTGAAAGAAGGTATATCTGTAATCTCATTATTATCGAGATTACGTCTAGATCTTTTGTTTTTTCGCCTTTTACTTTGGAGACTTTGAAGTTCCTCGTACTCGCTAACGAATGCTTGCATGCATTCGCTATTATATGCTACAAAAGTGGAAACATCATTTTTTTCTTGAAATGTAAATAAGAATGGAACCCCCTTACCTGATAATACCTCATCGGTTATTTTTGAAGAAGACTCGTTGGTCCATGCACGTGGAGCTTCTTCATGAACTCTTTCAAGGTACTCACTAACGTAATACATGCACTCTTCAAGCATCCAACCCTTTGCCATGGATCCTTCTGGTTTTGCTCTTTGTCGCACATAACCTTTTAGTATTCCCATAAATCGCTCCACCCAAAACATCCATCGAGTGTTGACAACACCGGCAATCTCTATCTCATCTACAAGATGGACTAGTAAATGAACTTGAATATCAAAAAATGAAGTAGGAAGTTCTTTTTCCATCAAACATAGTAGCTCTTTGCATTCACGTTTTTTTTGTGGGATTGATTTTTTATCGATCTCTTTGGATGTAATCCACCTATACAAATCATAAAAACAATTGTAAAGAAGTTAATTAAAAAATAAAAGATATCCAATATTCAAACATATTAAATATAAAAGTATCATAATTACCTTATAAGTGATCCAAGACGATAGATGACATCTCGTACTCCTTTCGTTGTACATCCATCGATAACCAAAGGTAAAATATGTTTCAAAAAGTTATGCCAGTCATGGGTCTTTAATCCAGATAAGCTCTTATCATCCATAGTAAACATGTTTTGAAACGATGCTCCATATCCTGTAGGAGTCTTGATCAATTGAATTCTATTTGTTGATAGTTTGTATCTCTTTTGTCGTAAGTACCCAAGGAGCAGATGCATAAGTCGTTTCTTGTCGATGTCTATCAAAAACTGGCCATAACTTTGGTTTGGATTTTTGATCTTTCAAATCATTTCTTGATGTTGTGGTATCTTTTAGTCCAAGAAGATGCTGCCATAGTGAATAACCAATATTTTTGAATATATGCATAGGATCAAGAAGATGACATACTTTTAACTCTTTCCAATACTCCAAAGAATACCATATTGATATGTTCTCTGCGAGTGCCAATTTCCCTTTACCTTTGTTCACATACTCATTATCTGAATCATCACTGAAGATTTCTGCTTCTGGATCTATCAGAGGTCCATCTGTCCATTTTTTATACCAATCCATAGGCGTCATAGGTTTTGGACACTGACCTGTTTCAAGCTTTCCATTAAAATGTATCGCTTCTCTTTTAGATCTTAATGGATGATCATCAGGCAAGAATCGTCGATGTCGAAGATAAATATTTTTGTTGAGATTCTTACTATAGATTGATCTCAACCAATCACCACAATATGGACAAGCTTTATAACCCTTAGTAGATATTCCTGCATCATGGAAAATGATAAAAATATAATTAGATTAAATCATATTTATTTACATGCATATTGAATAAAAAAATTACATCAATACCTGAACAAACGCCATATCCAGGAAAATCGTGAATAGTCCAAGCCACAATACCACGAATCGTAATATGTCTTTCATTGATGCTTTTTGATATATCAATGACATTAATACCTCTCCATAACTCTTGAAGATCGTCAATGAGAGGAGCAAGATATACATTCATATCTTTAACTTGTCTTTTGCCTGGGATTAAAAGTGAAAGCATTAAATGTTCCTTTTTAATGCTAAGATATGGCGGAAGATTATAGTTTATGACTACCACTGGCCATGTTGACCATTTACTGGATTTCATGGAGAATGGATTAACCCCATCTAATGCAACTCCTAACTTTAGATTCTGTGGATTTTGTGCAAATTCAGGCCATGTAGAATCAATATGCTGAAAAGCAACACTATCATGAGGAATTCTGATTATTCCATCAGTACTTTTGTGATCATGTCCCCAAGTCAAAAGCTTTGATAATTCGGGGCTTTGAAACATATGTCTAATCCGTGGAGCCAATGGAAAATGTCTCAATACCTTATTCGGGATTTTACCTTCTTCACCCTTATATCGAGGAGATTGACATTTGGGACATGTCAAAGAGTCTGCATATTCACCTCTATATAAAATACAATCGTTAGGACATGCATGTATACATTGATAATCCATACCAAGATTGTTGATTATCTTCTTCATTTCATCATGTGAGGTAGGAAGAATATTTTGACTTGGTAAAAACTTTTCAGATAATAACCTGTAAGTTTATCAAAAAAATGATATATTAAAGAAAGTAAATAAATAAATATACATATATATATGCATATAATTTTATATATGTGTATGCTTATGTGCATCTTTCAAAATATTCGTAAAAAATTTGATTGTTTGGATGACAGGATACGATTGTTTGTTTTCGAGGATATGAAGTATGTATCTTCATTGAATGATTTGTCGATTCACGCATATGTTCAGTTTGAAAGTGTACTGAGAAGCGGATTTATAATTTGTATTCAAAGAATTTGGCACTGTTTATAGGCCATACGATGGTGACCTGGATGAATCGCATGCACAGAGGTTACTCAAGATAGAGCAACCTGATTATAAGGGACTAGTACTAGCAGGATTCCTGGGGTATGCAGTAAACCTCTTGCATGTATATGTGTGATCCTCTCAAGCCACCATGATTTCCACTTTGTATCCTAAACTTTAAATGCGCCTCATCATTGACATGCAAGAGGTTTACTGCATACCCTAGGAATCTTGCTGGCACTAGTCCATTATAATCAGATTGCTCTATCTTGAGTAACCTCTGTGCATGCGATGCATCCAGGTCACCATTGTATGGCCTATAAACAGTGCCAAATTCTTTGAATACAAATTATAAATCCGCTTCTCACACTTTCAAACTGAACATATGCGTGAATCGACAAATCATTCAATGAAGATACATATGTCATATCCTCCAAAACAAACAATCGTATCCTGCCATCCAAACAATCAAATTTTTTACGAATATTTTGAAAGATGCATTAATAGTTTTAAAAGATGCGCATATATATAAGTAGATAGAAAATTGAAAATTATACCTTAATAGTGTCGAAACAGATACATTACTCCATCCAAAACGATTTTGAAGGTTGAGAATAAGTAAGCTTGCACTTAGTCGTGTCAAACGACTTCCTTCATATACATGCTTTAGACATTCCTCTCGAAGATATTTCTCATTTTTAGAAATATCCATGCTCTCACTGTCATTTTGATACCAATCCTCAATAAAATCTGCCATGCCATCATCTTCATCATTGTCACACAAATCTTGTACTTTATCATCTTTTGAATATAGATCTTTCAACTTTGCATATTGCACAGGATTAGTTTTGCGTAGCCTCCTCATGGAAGCTTCTGATAAATGAGGTCTTATTGGTAATTGTGAATGTTGTGGACGAATATCATCAACATCATATGTTGGAATCTACACATATAAACAAAACTCATTAGTATTCCATAAATGAATAAAAATTAAACTTCAAATATAAAATTAAGTATATAACTTATTAAATATGGATAGAAAATTTTTATTCTCTCTAGCTAAAAGGTGCTCTTGGAGGTCTACGCCATCCATAATTCACTAATAGTTCATCACCAGCATGTAATGTAGTAATAGCATTGACAACTATGTATCTTGATACATCTCTACTCATGTATGGTGATTCATGACTATTTTCACGCTCCTCAAATGTGCAATTAGTCCTTGAACTATTATGTAACCCTCGACTACTATTTATTAAACTTGCTATATTTCCATGTGTGTAAGGTCTTCCATCAATATATAATCTTTCATTTTCTGCATGTAAAATCCTTCTACTAGTAAGAGATGCTGCGTTCAAGCATATTCCATAAGTACTCATGCTTTGAACATAACGTGAAAGTCGATGCCAATCTCCCCATCCATATATAGGACCACAAAATGACATAAGAGTGACTTCAGAGTTCGGAGGCACATACAAATCCTCTACAATAAAGAGACCACGACCAGCATTTGTAATAGTGGATGGAGCAATCATATAGCGATTACCCCAAAAGTTGAAAACCTCTCCATCTAAAGGAAGTGGTCCTCTATTCCATCCTCCATATCTTCTTCTATCATATGTTTGTACTAAAGAACGATCACGAGCTAGCAATGGATAATCTCCAGCCGTTTCATTCTCTAAACCAGGAGGTAGAGGATTTCTAGAAACCTCTGCTTGTAATTGATGAACAGCAAGTCCATGACGTGTACGAGGTATATTAACATTATGAGAAAAATCATTATCATCATCATCATCGAGCAAGTATTCCTGTATATCAATAATAATTTGATTTTATACATGGTTTTTAAATAAAAAAATGACATTAATATATATAGAAAATACATACCCAAGCATTATCACGTTGACTAGGTGATGGTGCATGCTCAAAAGTACCATACTCTGCCTCATGTTCAATACATTCCAATCGTGGTCTTCGATACGTGCCATAACAAGAGTTACACCAACATATAATATGCTCTTGATAGTAAAATTCATCATAATTCCTATCGGAGGACACATGTGAAGTCGTTGCATGGGTAGGAGGTGGTGGAGTACCCTCTGATTGATCAGAATCTGCACATCATAAGAAACATAAAAAAAATATATAAGTTATGTATCCATCAAATATAGTTAAAATTAAATATTTCATATACTTACAGTATAAAGTCGTTGCACGATGAGGAGACGGTGGTGGAGTTCCATCTGATTGATCAGAATCTACAAATAATGGTATTTGATATTAATAATTTGATTATCTACATAAATAAAAAATTCACATATACATATTTACACATACACACATATTCACATATACACATTTATACATACACACATATTCACATATACACAACACATATTATTGTGGGATAAATGCATGTATTTTGTATGAATGTGTATATGCATGCATGTGTGTGTACGTATATATGTGGATATGTATATGTGTGTTTATGTTATATGTATGTATATGTGTATATATATACATATATGCATGCGTATATGTTTGCATGTATATGTGTATGTGGGTATGTGTATGTGTATGTGTATGTGTATATGTGTGTATAAATGTGTATGTATTCTGACTTTTTTTAGAGATTAAATTAACAGGAGATATTGTATGGTCGAAAAAAATAAGAGGCGAGCTAACATACCACCTGAGTCGTGGCAGTTTTTTCGTAGACAGCTACGTCTTCAGGAGTCATTTCCTCAGCAGAAGGTACACAAATTAATAGTTTATATTTATAATTTTTAGATATTTTAGTAATTTTTTAATTTAATTTATGTATTTTTTTCCTTGAATAAACAGGCTGCTGCAAGGAAGAGAGTGGAGTCGGGCCACACTTCGCACTTAGGCCAAATGGGCCATAATGGTTTTGTAGCTACATTTGTAAGTATATGTGTTATTGTGAGTATATTTTTTATTCTAGTTAAAATGCAAGCAACTAATGTTTTTTATTTGTTTCATTGCAGCGAAAGGATTATGGCCGATATCCTACGAAACACGAGATCGAGTATGCTACACATTTTGGATATCGGCGTTTGAGCGAGTATATACAAGATCATCCTGATGCCTTTGTGAGTATTTTTAAATTTTATATAATTATTTTGTTGTTATGAATGTTTTAATTCTTTTATTGATTTATGTTTGTTATATGTAATACAGGAGTATTATGGGGAGACAAATATGGATGAGGTGGAGAGACAGACACAGGAGGGACGATCTCGATCGTCACAGGGTGATCATGAGGATGAGGATGAGGAAGATCCATCTGATCATGATATTGCTGATGATGATGATGATCATGATGACGATGATTAGGATTTTAGACGTTGATTATGACATTGGATTATGTATTTACATTGATATATACATATATTTATCTATATATTTTTCATTTCAGTCATGTTTTGAATTGTGTGTATGGTATTAAGTAATGAAGAGTTTTGTTCTATTGATTTTTATTATTGTTTATATTAAGCATGTGTTATAATACTTTAATTATATAATTCATTCATATGTGTGTACCTAAGTGTATATATGTGTGTGTATATGTATGTATGTGCATGTGTATGTGTGTGTATATGTATGTATGTGCATGTGTATGTGTGTGTATATGTATGTATGTGCATGTGCATGTATAAGTGCATATGTGTGTATGAGTATGTGCATGTGCATGTGTATTTGTGTATATGTATATGCATGTATATGTATAACTCTATGTGTATGTGTGTGTATGTGCATGTATATGTGTATATGTGCATGTGTATGTGTGCGTATATGTATGTATATGCATGTGCATGTATAAGTGTATATGTATGTATCAATATGTGCATGTTCTTGTGTATGTGTGTGTATATGTATAACTCTATGTGTATGTGTGTGTATGTGCATGTACATGTGTATATGTAGGTATATGCATGTGTGTGCGCTTCTTCGTCATGTATAAGTGTATGAGTGCATATTAATAAGTGTGAGTATGGTATGTAATGAAAATAACACAATTCAAATGATCTACAAATAATAGAAATTGTACTTACAATTGTGATCCATAGTTTTTGCTTGGTTAGCTTCTTGAATAACCTGCAATAAAAAGAGAGAAGAGAAAGAGAGGAGAGAGAGAGAGAGAGAGAGAGAGAGATCTAGAGAGAGAGAGAGATCTAGAGAGAGAGAGAGATATCTAGAGAGAGAGTGAGATCTAGAGAGAGATCTAGAGAGAGAGAGAGAAAATTCAAAGAGACAAAGATGTAGAAAGAGAGAAACAAAGACAGAGGGAGACAATAACAGAGAGCTTAAGCAAAACAACAATTCTGCATATACTTGCTTCAGTTCGTAAGCGCAGCGCAATTGCGAACGTTGGAGAGCTCTTCGATCGGATGCGTGAAAATGCCGATTGCAGAGCCTCCAACGTTTTAATTTTTGTCCGTCAACAGATCGTCGCATAAGCGATGCAACGCGTCGTCGTCTAAGCGATACAATAGACCGTCGCTTATGCGACGCTAAAAAGCGTCGCTTATGCGACGCTAAAAAGCGTCGCTTAAGCGACGCCATTAACAAGCGTCGTTTATGCGACGTTAGGCATATACCGTCGCAAATACCGTCGTTTTTTGCGTCGTATAATCGACGGTCCGCGCTCGACGGTATTTCCGACGCAAGTTGCAATTTTACAGCGACGAAATTCTGTCGCGTTAACCGTCGCTACACGCCCGTATTCCTTGTAGTGGAGCATTCTCCTTACATTACTTTATATAGATTTACAAAATGCGCGTACCAACTTTTGCGCGTAATTCAAGGAACTCCGTTACATCCGGCAAACATTTGTCCTACTCCGGCGGCCTTCTAACACTTGCACGCACGGTGGACTCGAACCCGCAAGTGATTTTTTATTACAAAAATTATTGTTCATCTATGATTCCTTCTAGATACATATTTCTGGCTAATCTAAATGTACGGGCTATTTTTTTCTTAAGGGTTTCTAATAACTATTTAAGGGTGTCGGGTTCTAATATTTCTGCATTTCGGTGATTCAGTCTTTCTGGTTGCGTACCTGATTATCTAATCTTTCAAACTGTTGATTCTGGAACTGTATAGTTTTGTGGTATGCATCTCGTTCTCTGCGGGCATTTGCTAAATCCTTCTGATTTTTAGCTTCCCTGAGTAATTGATGTTTAAGTATGGAATTCACCTCATCCAGTGATTCTTTCGTTCTCTGTAGCTGTTCTTCTGCCTGCTTAGCTTCTCTCTGTTGCTCTTGGTACTTCTGTACTGTGTCCTGCAGCTTGAGTCTTGTTTCTTCCAGTAAGTTTCCTAGCGCGATCCGTGTGTCTTCTGTATCTTTGATTGCTTGATTTAATTGTGTTATCTCGGTGTCGGCAGTTGTCAGTAATTCGTCTTTTTCAGCCAATGCCTTATCTCTCTGGCTTGAGTGTTCTTCCTGTGCTTGGAGTGTAGCCTGTAGTTGCTTGATCTGCTCATGGAGTGCATGATTTTCTGCTCTTGCGGCTTGTAACTCTTCCTAGAGGGGGGTGATATCTGCCTCCATCACTTCCAATTTTCTTTGGAATTCATCTCGTGCATTGTCTGTGGCTTGCTTCAGTTGTTGCGGCAGTTGTTGGGATAGATTAATCAACATTCAACCCATAGATTCTAATTCCGAAAAAACTGGAACGGGGTGGGGTGGCAGAGGAGGGCGAGGTTGCGAAGAGGTTTCGGTGAGGAGTTGTTGTGAATTTGGTGGTGAATAGTTGAGGGAGGATGTAGAGGCTTCAGCAGTTTCGGTGGGGTGACTGGGCTTGATGGGACTGCGGGGTGGTTCCGGATGGGAAATGGGGTTAACAGGCGGTGTTTTGGGAAGGGCAGAGTCAGTGGTTATTACCGTGTTTGTTTGTTCTGCATTGTTCGCTTCTGTGGATTCCACTGCCTTCAGTAGCTTATCTAGTGCATCTCTGGCAGATTCTTGCTCGTCTACCTGTTGCTCTGATTCTTTTTCGGTCGAAATTGATTCTGTTTCTGCTCGATCCTGTTGTTCTTGTTGCTCAGTCGATGATTCATTGTGCATTGAAGTAGCTGTATCATGGAATGTCTCTTCTTCGTTCTTCTCTTCTTCTTTATTGTCATCTCTATCTTTTCCGGCTGAGCCTTGTGCTTCGCTTTCGGAGGAGCTAATCCTCATTCGTTTCCGGCGGAACAATTGATTGAGCTCTTCTTCATCTTCTTCTTCCTCATCCTCTAGTAGATGTGCTGATTCTTCATGCCTTTGAACGGGTCCTCGTGGTGGTGGTTGAGCTGCGAGTATGGTCGGAAAGAGAAAGGAGAGGATGTGGGGAAATATGGATCGACGGGTGGTTCCTTTGTTGACTTGTTTCACTATGGCTACACACTCCTTATGGATACGGTGAAAGAAAAAGGATGCGAAGTTGACGGGTTCATGTGCAGCAAGGTCGATGGCGGAATAGAACGGGCCGGATATACCATAGGTGCGTTTCTGGAAGTTAAGGATTGCGACTAAGAATTGTAATGCAGTTCTTTCAGGTTCGGGGAGGCAAAGAATGGCGTATTCGTTCGATGAATGGTGGGGAAAAAGTTCGGTCATGCGGGCTACGGGGATACTTGGGCCATTCTCGCGGCCTTGTGGAGTGAGGCAGAAGGCTTCGGCGAAGGCCTGGAAGGTTATTACGGTTCTAGATGGTAAAGAGGGGAAGAGCCATTGTCGTTCAGCGATGGGGGATTGGGTGATGGCAGGGATGATTTGTGCGAAGAAGGGATGGGCTTCCACTGAGTGCCATGGCAGCTCAGCAAAGTTGGCCAACCCTCGGGTGCGCAGGTATTCTCCTCCCTCGGTAGGGATACCATCATAGAAAGCTGTGTAGTTCGCCAACGCTTCCATTGTGCACGCGAACACGAATACACAGGACACAGCACACGGATACACAGAACACAGAAAACACAATCACAATCACAAGAACACAATAGCGTTTTTTGGCGCAACCGAAGAGCTTAAGTACAGATATTACGGTGTGGGGGGGGGGGGGGGGGTAGGAAGTGAGGGTTATCATTGTGCAGTGCTGGAATGATACTGCTTTCAATTTGGCGTGCATGCTTGAGTAATTGGTAAGGAGGGCGGCTTATGACAAAACACGGCTATTTTAAAAGAAAGAAAGAACAGAATGAAAAATAGAAAACAAAAGCTAAAAAAAAAATGCGGTCCACCGCCGAATGATTTAATGTGGACTAGTAGCGCTTTGATACGGCCGCAGCTTCGAGCCGTTGATTGCTTTTGGAAGTGGATTTCCGATCAACGTAGTCAACCGAAAAGTTGCTGGACCGATTTGTTCTGAGATTTTGTAAGGGCCGAACCACCGTAATTTAAATTCGCCTGCGGATCTGTTTGACTTTGCATTATAGAAAAGTACAAGCTGTCCCACCGAAAATACAGGAGTCTTCAGGTTTCGATCGTGCGTCCTTGCTTTTCTTAGTTGGACTTCGCGCATGGTTAAAAAACTGAGCCATCGGTGCTCATCTAACTCTCTGAGTGTGTCCAACCGAAATGACAGTGAGTCTTCCGGTAGCAATTTCTGGGTAATGGCTACTCGTAAACTTGGTATAACTATCTCCATTGGTGCTATTGCTTCTAAGCCATAAGCTAATTTGAAAGGTGTCAATCCTGTTGTTACCTTGTATGTAGTCCGGTATGCCCATAACACTGCAGGTAGCAGTTGATCCCATCTTTCCTGTGATTCCATGATCAATTTTCGAAGGATATTCAGCAGAGATTTGTTTGTACTTTCAGCCAATCCATTGGCTCGAGGATAATAAGGAGAACTAAATTTATATGTGACCTGGAACGACTGTGTAAGTGCCTTCATTAAATTGTTTACAAAATGAGTGCCTTGATCTGAGACAATTTCCAGTGGTAATCCAAAACGTGGAAAGACATCGGTTAGCAGACACTTTGCTACTGTAACGGCTGTAGCAGACCGTAAAGCCCAGGCTTCAGCCCATCTGGTTGCATAGTCTGTATAGGTCAGTATGTAACGGTTGTTACTGTAGACTGCTGGAGGTGTAATTGGACGGATAAAATCTAGACCCCATTTCTGGAAAGGTTCCAATGGTAAGATGGGTTGCAGAGGAAAGAGGTGACGTTGTAGAGGCTGTCCAGCTCTTTGGCAAGTATCACATTGTTTGACAAACTGTAATATATCTCTGTACATTGTTGGCCACCAGAGACCACTCTGCAGTATTTTCCAGTGAGTTAAGTCTGCTGCAAAATGGCCACCGGAAGGAATTGAGTGAGCCAAAGTAATAACTGAATTAACTTCACGTGGTGGAATACAGCGAAGTAAGATTCTGGTATGATCTACATAATATAATTCTCCAGCAATTAACCAAAATCGACGGCTAAAGACTGTAATTTTTCTGCGTACTGTCGTAGAAGTCTGAGATGGAAGGCAACCATCAGTGAGAAAGGTCAAGATCTGATCATAATATGAAAATGGGATAGGTGGGTCTGCAGTGGTCCATTGACTAGCCTTGTTGTACATTCTGTGTTGTTCACGTATCCCTGGTTCAAATATTTCTGCTACCGGTTGCAGTTGTTTATCGGAACGGGTCTGGACTGCAGCAGCCTGTGTCTCCACCGGTGTGATTTTTACCATGTTGGCCATTGGATTTTGACGTTCCTTCTTCCTTTGATCATACTCAGCTGCATCCTTGCAAAATCTCCTAATATGTGCAAATTCACCACAAAAATGACAGCGTGGTGGTGGTAAATTAGGATTTTCCGGTGGTGGTCCGTTCTGCCAACGGTTTGGATTATAGTTGTTATTCCTCTGTCCTCGATAATTTTGATATCCTTGCTGCTGGTTGTTTCTCATTTGTGGAGGCACATAGTGGTTGGCTGTCTGCCCTTGTTCCTAGATAATTGCATTGACAGTCGCTGTTCCCTGTACTCGAGCATTGTATGCGCAGTTTTTGGTGGTGTGTCCGGCAATGTTGCAAATAGCACAGAATGTCTGATTAAGTGCGCAATTGGCACTGGTATGTCCTGAATTTTTGCATATGTTGTAGTATACTTGTCTAGTCATATCTTCTGCAACATTTTTGTTTGCTTTTAACCATTCCAAGTCTTCTGTAAATCCACCGACTTTGTTTTCCAGTTGTAGAGTCATTGCAATGACTGCATCGAGGGACATGGCTCCGACACATCTTATGATCATGATCTTCTTAAGTTGTGGAACCAAGCCATTGATGAACCACTGAGTGATAACATCATCTGGCAAGTTAGCGTGGGCTGGTGGTAACTGCCTTAAGTGTGTTCTGAAGAGAGTAGCATACTCCTGGACGGTTTGATTTGCCTTCTGTCTGTTATTCTGCAGATAGTCAAAAATTTCGGTTGGATTCTTTTTTAACCTGAATCGCTGCAGAAAAGCATCTCGTACTGCTTCGTAGGTACCGAAATGATTAATATCATATTCTGTAAGCCATCTAGTTGCTTCATTGACAGTCGTAGATTGGAAGACAATGGCTTTGTAGGCCTGATCCGGTGGATGGTTGAGAACCGCGTAGCTTATCTTGAAGGTGCGTACGTGAGCATCCGGATCATCTCCTGGAAATCCACCAAACTTTGTGTATGTCACTCCCGTTGGAGGTGGCCTGGGCGGACATAACTGTTGTTGTTGTTGTTGTTGTTGTTGCCCCTTCATCGTAAGTGTATTATACCTTCCTTCTGTATCTAGGGTCTGAATATCTAAACTATCGAAATCTGTATCGTCGGATGGCGCACTTTCCGGTGCGATTATCTTGCTTAATATGCTTCGAATCTCTGTTTCGAGCAGCTTTCCTTCCTTCTTGATGTCTAGTGTATGGGAACTCGCTTTCAAGCGCGGTGATTGGGCTGAGGATTCAGAAGAAAATGCTAAATCGTCACCAAAAAACTGTGATTCTCTTACCGAAATTTCACCGGAATGAGCCGAAAAATTATGCCCGGATTCGGCATTTTTTCGCCTTCGCCGATTTCTTTGTTTATAATCATAAATGAATCTGAATCTTTTTCCAAGATTGTTAAAATAGTTTCCAACTGCGTCTTGGTAGGTTCTGGACTTACTATATCTTCGACAGGCTGTGCCGAAATAGTACCAAAATGTACCAGAGTCGTAACACGTTCTACCGGAATATGACCGGAATCAGTTTTAACATTCTTAACTTTCTTGACAACTGGGTCAGACCTAGTTGTACTTTTACCTTCCAGAGTTGTCTTTAGTACATTAAGTACTCCAGACTGATGGTTCTTGGGATACGTTTCACTGGATCGAGTAACCGGCATGTATCATTTTTCGTACTAATTGCGTAGTATTACTAACGAGACAGTCTGCAACAATCTGGTTCTGTTGCTACTGCCAATCGAACAATAATCTGATTCTGACAGACAACTGGCAATCTTGATGCCACCTTCCCACAGACGGCGCCAAGTGTTAAAGAAGCGTAAAAAGTGTTACACGTATTAAACACATGATGTATTACTGTCTAGCCGAAATCATTACCGAACCAATATTAAACGTAAAACAGTGATTCACCGTAAACTGTGTTAAACTTCTAGTATCATCACCGAAACAACGTGGGTTCTTGGGAGGGTAGGGGTCTGTTAGACATAGGCCCTGTACTAATTTCCCAAATCTTTGCACAACAGTCAATAACCCTTAACACGTCTTAGCTCAGTTTTTAGCCTCCATCAAACAATATCCGATTTTTGGGAATCTGTGTATCTAACTCATACAGACTAAACTGGCTATTGAGATAGGGCAGTAGTCCGAGTGTTACAACAATACTAACAACTAATAGGTATTATATTCTCGTAAATCAACACACAACTTCTTCATAACAAGCATATATGCCGGATAGCATCCAAACTCATAGTAGGCAGTAAATCAACCAGAATGTACTATAATCGATAGATTCATTCGTCACAAAACTCATCAGTACTCTTCAGTCAACTTATTCAGGCTACTGAAGGTACTAGTTCTTCTCATAATCGGGGTTACCAGAGAATGATACCGTAGGTACTGAATCCGGTATCACAACAGAGCACACTTCTAGTTATCTATTCGAAATTCACACTATCAATTAGCTTATGCAAAGAAAATGACTGACAGTACGCAAGTCGTGGGGACTTATACAACCGAACACAACGCCAACAAGCAGACGCACAACCTTTTACTTACGATTCGTTACTATGCACCACAGTATCAGTGGGCGAGGCGGAATGATCAGAACACTAACAAGACTCTGACTACACAACACTACATCACACAGGCTTCGACAATCACTCTGGCAAGTCCAGAAAAAACGTCTCTTGCGAGCATTCTCCTTACATTACTTTATATAGATTTACAAAATGCGCGTACCAACTTTTGCGCGTAATTCAAGGAACTCAGTTACATCCGGCATACATTTGTCCTACTCCGACGGCCGTCTAACAGGCCCATAAAGTTATCTTTAAAAACAGGCTTTGCAATAGAGAAAACTTGTTCTAAAGACATAGTGACTTGACTCTTAAGAAAAATGTCATCTAAAATCTCCATAGGATTTATTTTTCTCTCAATTTCTAAAATCAAGATGCCTTTAAGTTTTCTAAATTTTGAAATTGAGTATTTTGTTGATAAGGAATTGCTTGAACAAGATAATTAGGATTTTGATAAGGCAATTGATGTATTTGAGTAGCTTGGGGAGTAGCATGTGGTACTTGAGGTGCAAGAGGAGCTTCCATAGTATACGATTGATGATTTTGAAAATTTTGATTTTGAGGATTTTGAAATGTTGTTTGAGAAGCTTGAGGATACATGTTTTGATACATTTGAGGATTTTGCACATGAGGATGAGAATTTTGCATTGAAGGATTATGCATTGCAAGAACTTGATATGCTTGAGTAGGAGCTACTTAAGGATTTTGATTGGGAGCTATAACATGTTGATTAGGCTCTTGAAAAGACATTGGGTTCATCTGATTTTGGAAAGTTTTGATGTAATTAGATTGTAAAGCATCTTTATTCTTGGCCAAATTGGATTGTGTAGCAATAAAACTTTCCATTTTCTTAGTGAGAATTTCCACTTGAGATTGTTCAACTACATTTTTATTTGGCTCTACTTTAAAACCTTGACTAGGTTCCATCATTTGAGGAATAGGAGTAGAGTCAAAAAGCATAGCATTGGATTGTTCTCTAACTTGCTCCTTAGTTTGTGGAAGGCTAGCTTGAGGAAGACTAGTTTGCTCATAAAGCATGGATTGTCTTTGATGTCTATGGGCTATAGCCTCTACTACTTTAGGCACTTTTTTCCAATTGCCAATAAGACCATAGCGCTTATCTAGCTCTTCTAATCGCCGTTCAACTTCCCTACAAGTTTCAGGATGAATAAGCTTAAGAAAATCAATCACAAGATCAGGTTACAAAGTTATCGTATCCTCATCAGGAAGTTGTTCATAGCATCTAATATACTCATTTTGTAAGTGAGTAATAGAGCTACTAGGCTTTGGGGAATTGACCCATCAATAGAATCCATCCTGATTATGCTGGCTATAATCCTCAAGATAGAATTCTTTGAGCATCTCCTTTTTGAAATCACTACATGGAAGACTATCATATTGAGTGACACGGTTTATGATAGAGCTATCAATAATTCGTTCAAAGAATGATATCAAAATATCTTCAGGAAGACCAAAAATCATAGCTTGCTCTTCAAACAAATCTAAGTAGCTTCCAATGTTGATGCCATTGAGTTTTCCTTTCTCTCTCAACATAGAAGAGACTATTCTTTGGCCTTTTTTCTCAACAATAAGATATTTGAATCCTTCCTCCATCTTATGTGAATAAGCAAGTGATGCATGATGTTCTAGATCTCTCGCAAATGTGTTTATTTCACGATAAATATGTGCACGATATTGTGAGAAATCCACTGCAACACTCAAGAATGATGATGATGATATGATAAGGATGAAAAATATGAAACAAGGGATATGCATCACAACCTCCCAACAAGATCAGAAGCAAATGCCACAAAGTATTTCATGTTGGGTTCAAATGTGGAGGTGATCTCCATCCGGGTGGATCAGGTCCGATCACGGCACACACAGAGTGTATGAAGCTAGTGAGTGCTGGAAGGTTTATGTGATAAACAATGTGAAGGTGAAGATGAAGTTGGGTATGGGGGGAAGAGATATCATGATTTGATTATAGAAAGGGGAACATATGAACGCAAGATAAACCCATGAACATGAATGACGAGGACAAAAGAAACCATTCACATGAATCAATTCAGAAAGGAAGAATGGTCCAAAAATATGGAGCTTCTTAAACACTTTCCAAATTTAATTCATATTCATAGGTTCTTTAGGATGGAATGAATGCATGATGAGAAAAAACACTAAAACCATACACATGAATCAGTCTCGAAAGGAAGAATGGTCCAAGAATGGAGCTTCTTATACACTTTCAAAACTAAAACATATGCATGGGTGTTTGTGGGTGGTATGAATGCACATGGATCATGATTTATGAATGAATAGAAAATTATTCTTCCAACCTTAATGGATCATCCTCACTAGTTCAACGCATTACTCCCGAGCCTTCTCATACATACAAAGAGATAGGAGACATGTAAAAACATATAAGAGACTAAGAGACAAGAGACATGAATTAGAAGATATTGTTATGACATACATATACATAAATGTTGTGAAACGTCAAGCTAAGTGTTCTACTCATCAGAGGTGATCTACACGACTCTCTCACCATGACAGTTCAATTGAATGTCACACATAAGAGAATGGGTTCCACTTCATTGACCCTATGTCTTTCTAGGATCCTAATGTGTTTCTAAAGAAGTCTAAGACTCATAAAACCAGCTCTAACTCACACACTCCAATGAGGGTGAGCAAAGAAAGAGAAACTCAATTTATGAGTCTATCCTAGAGTGGAAGTTTAAAAATTGATTCTAGGAACTATGCTCTTAGTAGCCCACCTTGGATCCTCACACGTTCAACTGACGGTGATCGTCTCAAGGAAACCATGTGCTAGCAAGGGCCCTATGGATGCCTAACAATGATGTCCTAGGAGTTTGGAGGGGGGTTTATATAGTTTTTTGAATGAATTTCGGCCCTTGGATCTAGAGAAATCAACTATCAACCCTAAGATCAACTTCTTTTTGTTACAACCTCTTTTCGTTACAACCATTGGATTTATCAAATGGTTGGCTAAGATTGGTTCTTTATATATTTAGGGAAAAGGGGGGAAAATAGGCACCTTCATTCTGCACCATTGGATCTGGGACTGATCTAGACCATCAGATCAGCGCTGATATCAATTTGGATAAGATAAGCTACTATTTTTGGAGAAACATTGCATTATTGATCTTTGATCATCAAAAAAGCTTATCCGATAAAAAAAACTCATGGATCCTCATTGCTTTATGCTTAAGTGTATCTCCACCTTTGAATGTAAGCTCATCCTGATCGTACAACATGGTTCAATCATTGTTTGCCATGTGGCAACCCTTCAAGCCTTCAATTTTCTTATTCTAGGAAACCACGGTGATCTTGAAAACTGGATTTTGTGCTCTTCGATCCTTCAAATATCCTTTGATGAAGATGAAATTTTTTAGGGCTATGTTTTGAAAGGTCTCCTTTAGGAATATGCAAAAAAACTCCCATCTGAATCTCGCTTATATACATTTGGAAGTGTGCAAGGTGGCATTAAGGTGTCTAGGAAGTTATAATAGCCTTAAAACTTTGTGCAAATATGTAGCAACATATGTCTTTATACATGTCAAACCATATGGCTAAAAGAAATTCCTATACAACATTTTGTAGGATCGAAGTGGAAAAATTGCATTCGTTTTAAAATGCACATGGGATATCAAAGTGCTAGAAAATCCATTTTCATGTGAAATTCGGGCTATAGAATGCCTTTGATAGGCTTTACAAGTATATGAATTTTCATGTGATTTGGAGACACTGAAATTTTTTTCCTAATTTCCAAAGTTTAACCAAATTTGATCACTACGCTGGATTTGCTTGATTTCTTCCAAAGTTTGCATGTGAACCCCCTTTGATATCCTTCATGCATCTTGGACTTCTCGAGAATTCAAGCTGCCTTTAGCGAATGTATTTTTTGTAGGCCTTCATGAATGAGAGAGGAGAGAAAATCTTGATGACAGCGAGGCCTTATTCGGAAAAATAGGATCCCCCTGAGCCTGTGTATCGATCTCTGTGTGTGTATCAACATCACCATTCTTGTGCACTTTAAGAATTCTATAGTTGTACATGTTACACTTATAAATGGAGCTATTAGGTTATCCATTTGTCGTTGAATATTTGTTAGCTCAAAAGTGTTGTGGTTTCTTTCACCAATGTCATAACAACACATCTTCTTTAAGAGTGAGAGTTACTAAGACAGTTTTTGTTTTGGTAGATGACAATATTACCTACTTTCTTCTTGCTTTCACATGAGTCTGATGCTCATCAAACCATGCATAGGAACCCTCACATGGATTGACATGTGATTTTATAACCCCCCCCTCTTCCCCCTCCCTCTCCCTCCTTACAATATATATCTGAGTATCAGATAATAGTAGGCTCATTGGGGGAAAAAATGAACCCTGCATGGGCCTTTTAGATTAAGGAGTGATTAGTGATCAACCAATCAGAAGAGGGTGGTGGCCACAGTCTATACGCTATAAAATACTAGGCTGAAGGGGAGAGAGGGAACAAGTTTCCCCCCTATTGAATGAGTTGCCTCTAGAGAGAGAAGGAATCTCGTAACTAAGCTGGGCCCAGAAATTCAAATTTTTTACAAAGTTTAAAAGCTCATCATAACACCTAAAAATGGACCCCCCATTACTTTTTAGAGTCAAAAGTGCTCTTTTTACCACAAATTCGAAATCCGTGCATGATTTGAGCTAGAAAATATGACTTTTTTTAAAAATACTTAGAAAAGAGATATTTCCCTCCTAAACCTCATATTTTCATACTAGATCCCAAAAGGAAATCTTTTTTCCACGAGTTTCTTTCTGTAGCACACCATTGAAGCTCTCCTGTGTGTATGCCAAGCTATCAGCATCTCGCATATTGAACTATTGTTGTAGATTGAAGACCTTGAACTTCAATGGCAACATCTAAAGGTTGTAGGTAACCAAAAGATGAACTTCTCACATTAAGATGTGACAATATCAAATCTACAAATGGACAATAATGCCACATGAGTACTACAAAGGTGCATGGGTGTACATGCAACCCTCTAGATATGGGCCTCATCAAGTTAGACATCTTGGAAACTTGGGTCTTCATTGTGGCCACAAAGACAATGGGATGGTTGCTATTGCACATGTCTTGAAATGGCAACTATGACACTTGAAAACTCTACTAGAACGAGATATTCTATCAATTGTAAGTATTACTCTATAATATTGCATGGTTTATAGTGTTGAATATATCTTTGACCTATCTAGATATGCTTTTATTTGTTATAGACATATTTCCTTTTACTAGTGCGTTCCAACAATTGCATGAAGATCTGAGCATTTTTGTGAAATTTTGAGTTGTTTATGGCATTTAGTATGTTTTTGACCTATCTACATATGTTTTGTTTTTGGTTTGGCTACATTTCTTTCTATGTATTTAGAAGAACAACCATTCCATAGCCTTACAAGTACATTCTAAACATTGCATGAAATTCTGAAAGCATTAGTCATTCCATAACATTTATAATTTCTTAGTGATAGAGTTTCGTTTGAGTTTATGTAGATTGCAACAATTTTTTAGGTGAAGATATCCAACTAAAGACTAACAAGGTTTTCTGGGAGAAAAGATATTTTTTATGATCTATTTGAATATAAGCTATATTGACAAAGGCATAAGGTTAGGAATCTACAAATGTTTTTATTATACATGTTATAATATTTCTTTCTTTAATACTTATATTTTATTTTGTATTGTTCATAGGTTATGAAGAGAGTGGATAATATAGCTAAATACCTTCGAAATTGAACTATAAACGAGGTTGCTAGTTTTTTTTTCAATATATCTTTTTCTATGTGATGATTTTCTTTTTTTCTCTGAAACAGGTTTAACTTCAAAAAAAATGAGAGAAATAAAAGAAATTTGAAGGGAAGTTCAAAGGAGGTTGATTAGCCTGAAGTCACTTTCATGCACGATCCACTCTTTTTCAGCTTGTTATTGTAGAAGATAAACAAACTCGACTCTTTGATTGGTGGATTTCTCCCAAATTTCTTGTTCTTCTACCCAAGCAATCTAGAGATTTCTCAATGGATTAGTCTTTGGAAGAGAAATTTGAGTTAATAGCACATCTTTCCTTCTAAATTGTCTAGTGGTCTTTGCTTTTGGTTACATTCAAGAGCATCACCAAGTATGTCTTGTTTCTAGCGGACAAGTTCATTTAGCATGAGGGCTCTTTTCACATTCTTCCAAAATAAGTATGGATAGGAGAAAAAAATATATTTGATGCCTTCTCTCCTACTAAGATATCTAAAAATCCTTTTGATCTAGAATTGGTCTAGAAATACTTTACACCATGCATGAGCATCACAAATTTTGGGATGATTTCTTGTATTTTCAAGCACTTCAAGTTGTACAATCATTGATACTGATAATTTGTAAATTTTGTAAGATTTAACTTGTAATGAAGACATGCCTACATTCACATTTTTTTAGTCTACAATTGTGCATTTATAATTTCTCTTGGTGATTATTCAATTTTCACTTTTATATAGAGTATGTTCATGTTCACATTAATTGACATTTAATAGGTTAATTTCTCAATAGATGATCATTTATGAATTTTGAAATTACAAAGGATATAAGTAAAAAAGATCATTCATGTTAGATATACTCAATACTTACTCCTCGAGTAACCACAAATGATCCATGGTGCTCTAAGTTATAAGGCCCCCATTATGAGGAGCAACCACTTTGAGAGTACAAACATCCACCAAAGCTTAAGTTCTAACCTAGATCAGCCTTATATGTGAACAGTTATGGCAATAGACGGTCTTTGTGATTGAGGCCATGAGGTAAGTGGGGCACAAAAGTTTTGCCAATTTGAATGCCATTCAAGCTAAAAATAAAGTCCCTCTAGTGCCATGGAGTTTCTCCATAGAACCTTAATGGGAGGCATTCAAAGGGGGATTTCCACCTTATGTGGGGTACAAAGGCACAACAAGACTTCTAGACATGATGATATTATCATATATTATATTTTATAAACTATTTTATCTCGTGTGACAATGTTTGTTTATACTGGCTTCCATTGTAGAAGTTGTATATGCATGGATCACTATAGAGTTAGGGACTTGCTAGAAATAAGTTCCGTGGCCCTAAAACTTTAAGGAATAAAGTTTCATATCCACTAAAAATAACCTTGCATGCCCTCAAAAGTAGCAAAAAAGAGGAGCCACAGAAACATGGGATAGGCCTCTACAAAATGTTTGTAGAGGCCTATTGTGTGTTTCTATGGATGACCTTTTTTGGTGCTTTTGAGGCCATACAACTTTATTTCTAGTGGATATGTAACTTTATTATTACAAATTTAAGGTCCATGAAACTCATTATGTGCTCAACCCAATCTACGAGTGGAAAAAAGAGTTTATAACCATAAATGATTTGCTTTGTATACATAGCATGTTGAATTGAGTGCATATGATTGTGAACATATGATATAGATAAATGTGGAGTTGACTATGTGTAAGAAAAGTTATGAAAAAGTATACTAACAATAAAATAATTTCACATTACAAAACATCTCTTCAAGAAGAATGATCACATATTCATATATGGTCCTATCTAGTTTCTTGGGTTGTATAGTTAATCAATTTCCCTAAAATTTACAAGAAGTAATAATTATTTCCACCATTAATGAACTTACGTGACCTGAAAGCACCAAAAAAGGGGCAGCCATACAAATGCGGGATAGGCCTCTACAAAAGTTTTGCAAAGGCCTATCCCGTGTTTTTGTGGCTGCTCCTTTTTTGGTGCTTTTTGAGGTTATTAAGGCTCCAAATGTCAGAATTGGACAAATAAATAGTCGATATTAGGGTTTCCGGATGTTTTGGACATGATGGTAGCATCAATTTCTTCAAATTCTGAACCAATCATGAGATATAAACATTTTCATAGAATTTAAGGTTTTATGATGGTTTCCTTTGTGTCTATGACATCACCTCCCTCTCAAAGCGATAAGGTCCATGCGAAGCAGTTATGTAACTGTGAGATTTTCTAGAATTTGAATCTTCATAGCTATTTTTCTTTTTAAAGTTCTTTATATGTTGTACTAGAACACAATGATGATGGATATCCATGATGGAACTAGAAAGGGTTTGTAGTATATCTAGGTAAAGAATCAAGGGCATGATTCTCATGATGGATAGTACTCCTCTTTTGTCTCTGATGATGATCCTTTTGATGTGGAATGATGATCTTGAAAGTCTTAAACCCAACTTCTATCTTCTTCCTAGGACATTTGACTACCATGTGGTCAGTAAAAATACGACTCCTTTCTTTCAAATTTTAGGTTCATGATACTTATTATGTGCACAACTTAGTTGAACAATGGGAATATGAGTTTTGAATCTTAAGTGATTTGTTTTTCACACATACCATCTTTTAAGCAAGTGGATACAATTATGAACATATGATATAGATCAATGTGGACTTGAGCATGTGTAAGAAAGATGATGAAAAAGTAGATTATCACAATGAAAATTTCATTTTACAAAATGTACGTCTTCAAGAAGAATGATTACATAATCATGTATGGTTCCATCTAGTTTCTTTGGTTGTATGGTCATCATCTTCACATGAGCTACACACAAGTTAATATCTTTCAGAATGGAAGTAAGGAATGCATCTCCTTCCTCTTGGATGGCTTGAAGCGCTATTGATTGTATCCATAGTCTAGTGCATTAAATTTTAAGCACAAAGGATCTATCATGTTTTCTCACTTTTTGTTGTTTTTGCATTAGGAGAAACTTTTTAGGTTGTGCTACATATGATCTATGATGTGGTTGGTAGTTCTTATTCATTTTGCATGTATGCCTTGATTGACATTGTGACACAATTTATGGCATATGTTTCTTTTCTCATATGTGGGTAGTCTGGTTTGACCTTATAGTAGTGACTTTATAGCCTCTACTTGATGTGATGTTGGAATATGCTTATGTTTCATGATGGTTCCTTGAAGCTCTCCTTCTTGGATGAGTTGGAATGGCTACTTCAGGTTGTATTAGTTATGTTCTATTTGGCAGTATATTGAGCTCAAATGGTTCATCACCAATAAGTAGTGGATCTATTCTTCCCCTTTGTGTGTGTCCTTAGAATCTTTTTTTGAATGGTCATATCTATGGTAGTTGATCTTCATCATGCTCTTAGGAATGATTCTATGGATGAGACTATGAACTATTTTGATATTTTTAATTGCCTTGACTTTGTCATATGTAACCATGGTGACCTCTGTTGCATGTAGACTTCATCCTCTCTGATGGGGCTTCATCCAAGGTGTTCATTATGTACCTTGAACATGGATAGGATATACCACAAAAACTTGTTAGTAAAAAATAATCAAATGATGCCTCTTATAAAGGACTTGTCGATAACCAGTAATATGACAATACAACATGTAATATTTCAATGAATAAAATGAGCACAAACTAAAGAAACAAACAACATTTGAATGTAGAATGTACTTTACCTTTCACTATTCCAAGTCATTGATGATTAGTATCTTTAATATGAACTTCAGTCTACCACCACAGCATGTATCAAAAAGATAAACATATATAAATCAAATTAAAAATGGATGTGAAAAGAAAATTAGTAGAGGTAGCTTTTACTCTAGAAGAAAAACATTGATTTTTGAAGCCTCTATAGATTTTTTTTTTTTTGTTTTGTACAAACAAAAGCATATGTATATGAGTTCTTCATAAACTAAGGATGTGATTTTTTCATTGAATCCTTAGTCATGGTTGCATGCTAAACATACCTAGGCATATTTTCTCTTATGTGTAACTATTCTGTAGCAATATCAATCATGTCCTCTTTATAATTCATCCTCCTAATGAATAGCTTCTATAAGCATGGAGAAATTCTTTGGCACACATTTGCCTATCCAGATTGTGTAATATTGGTGTCATTCTTTTGAAAAGAAGGACAAGTAAGAGAAACTATTTAAAAATTTAGAGTGCATCTTTGGTGTTGATGAAGCAGTTATTTCTTAGATGAATTACCTATGCAAGGGAAATATTGGTTTAATTCTTTTGCAAATATGAGAATCAAGAAAAATATATACCTCATTGGAAGAATGTGATGTTTGTGTCCTCCCACTCCACATGAAAGAGCTTCCAATGATGGTATTGTGTGTTTTTTCCTCCAAAAAAATTATGGATGAATACTGGAAACTAAAATGAAAGAAACGAATGAACCACCTACTTGGACATGAATATTGTCATCTCATGGAAAAAAGTATTCCTTGTCAGTGATTCCATTATTGTTACATCTTCTCCTTGGAGAAATTTGTTTGAGTACCCCATGGTTGCAAGTATCCAGATGGTAAGAGAGAGAAAGAGAGAAGAGAATCAAAATAACATGTATAATGGACTAAGAAGTATCTGTACATAGAGAAAAGTACTTTTTTGATATGTGCATGGGTGAGGGTGAGGTTTTCCATTCTATGTGAGTGAAAAATGATAAAAATTTGAAAAACATATTTTTTGAAGTAAGAAAAGTTAGGAGCTTGATGATATGGCACTTTACTTTTGGAGGGAGTTTGAAAAAAGAAGTACTTTGGGTGATTTTATTAAAAAATCCATATAAAAAAGTAACTAGTGACATGTATATCAAGAAATGGGCCCTTTTTAGTAAGCAATAACTAAATATGTGACATGTTTGGGCAGGCGGTAACAATGGTAAAGTAGTTTCGACCAAGCATATGTGACACATGGCACTAACAATCATTTTCCAATGTAAGCCTTGGAGAACATGTTGCGTGGGTGGCAACATTTGTAAAGTGATGTTGATCAAGCATGTGTGACACATGCCACTAACAATCATTTTTCGAAGAGAGGCTTTTTGATTGCACACTCTATAGTGTTTTTGAAGACTCATCCACATCTTGATGATACATATGAGGTGATGTTTGCACGTCTTGATGATTGCACATCTTGATGTTTTCAATAAAATTGACCAACGCAAGTGATTAGGGTGATCCATAAACATTCACTTTCCCTAATTTCTTTCATTGGCTGTATTAAGACCATCCTTAAGTTTTCATTATTAGAGATCTCTCATTTTCTCTTTGATCATATGCCAAAAGAAATTATTGACTAAGCTTGATTGCTTTTTTAGACACACACAATGCAAGAGACTAGGGCAATTAAAAAAACTCTTATTTTCCCTAATCAATTGAATTGCTCGTGTAAAGTCTTCCTTCTTCTCTTTTGATTATAAAGGTCCTATCATGTTCCTTTTGATTATATACTTCATGTAGCGTTTGGCTAACATTTATTGTTTTTATGGACGTAAGAGCACCAAAATCTATAGGAACGTTCAGCCTAGGATTCCTTTCAGGAGAGTTATCAAGGATGTTTCTTTTAAGATTCGTAATTTCATGCACACTATTTCATTTATGAATCTTAGCTGGCAAAGCAAAGATCTTTTGTGATTGGAAGAGCCTAGAGAGGAAGCAGGCATTGATTACTTAAAGATGCTTAAATCTATGTTGTACATTATCATAGGATCACACTGATGGTAAAGGATTATGTACTAGTCTTAAGGCTAAGGTATCTTGCAGTCACAAGCTATGGTGGCTTCATTTTCATCATTGTCATGTTCATAGGCTCGACATGAGAGATATAGAGAGCGAGACAAATCCGGATAACGCGCGCCATGGCGCTAAACATTACACATTACTTTTGATGTTTCTTTTTACATAAGTCTCGCATATTGCCACATCATTAAATCTCTCCCTCAAGCTCAGAATGAGCTTGAACACAAAATGAAATAAATACATATGTTCATACAAGATGAAATAACATGAATGAAATCTAAATACAAACTAAAGCTTTCTAACTCCCTGTTGGAGTTAGACATCTGTGGAAGCACGCGAACAGCTCAAGAAAGAAGAAGAAGCTTGGAGCACACCACACAATACTAAATGTATTACTAGATAATGTTCAAAGATAAGTATCCCATTAGGGCAATAGGCATATATACAAGCCGGGGGAAAAAAACCTCCTAAAGAGGGAAAAAAGGTGCCTCAGCAGTCCCAGTGTGTTCACACACATCACTACCTAAATATATCGACAAATCCCCCCTAGGAGTCATGCGGTGAACAAGGAGTTGGCACTCATGTATAAGGAAGTGCCAAGCTATGTGGAAATCACTCCACAAAAGGAAGTAAGCCCAAAGCTTTGCGGAAAGCTTCAAACTTCTCCCTAGGCAAAGCCTTCGTGAAAAGGTCTACAATGTTCTCCAGCGTGGGCACATATGCCAAGCTCATCTCCCCAGCAGAGAACCTCTCCCTAACATAGTGATAATGCACCTCAATGTGCTTAGTGCGAGCATGGAACATAGGGTTCCTTGCAATTGTCAATGCGCTCTAATTGTGAAGATGGTGGTGGCAGATGTCTGACTAACACCCAAATCAGCCATAAGGAGTCTGAGCCACACACACTCAACAGCCGCTATGAAAGCTTCCCTATACTCAGCCTCACAACTAGAAGTGGCCACAATAGGTTGCTTCTTGCTCAACCAAGATATACATGAGCTACCAATCATGAAGCAAAAGCCACTAGTGGACACACGAGTGTCATAGCAACTAGCCCAATCAGACTTAGAAAAAGCATGCAAGTCTAGCGGTAGTGATCCCCCCTTGGGATCAAACAACCCAAGTATCCGAGTACCACTCAAATAGCGAAAGATGCGCTTAATTTCCTGTCAATGCTTGACTCCTAGGCAATGCATAAACCTGCTCATCTATGAGACAACAAACTGAATATCTGGCCGAGTGATGCATAAGTAAATCAAGCATCCAATAGTCTGCTGATAGAGAACAACATCAAATGCATCTCCAATATCATGAAGACTCAATCCTAAACCTATCTCCATAGGAGTGGCAATAGGCTTATAATCTTCAAGGCCAAAATACTGCAATAATATGTCAATATATTTTGTTTGATACAAACCCATTCCACCATCAACTTGCATAAAGTAAATGCCCAAATAGTGATGCGAATGCCCCAAATCAGACATCTCAAATGAGGCATGCAATTCAACCTCAAAATAAGCAATATGCTTCTCAATAGGACCAGTGAGCAGCATGTCATCAACATAGACAACAATGATCAGAAGCACATCAGTAGCACGCTTAACATATAAGGTGCTTTCAGTTGGACTATTCTCAAAACCATGTGCAACCAGATAGGCATGTATCTTCTCATACCAAGCACGTGGTGATTGCTTTAAACCATACAATGCCTTCTTTAAACCTGCACACCTAGTTTTCATGCCCTTTCTACACAAAGCCACATGGCTGAAAAACATACACTTCTTCATGCAAGTCACCATTCAGAAATATTATTTTAATGTCCAACTGATGTACATTCCAACCATGATGAGCTGCAAGTGCACAAATGCTCCAAACAGTAGTCATATGGCATGTGGGTGCAAAGGTCTCATCAAAATCAATGCCTCTTTCCTATGCATAACCCTTTGTAATAAGCCTAGCCTTATACATGTCAACTGTACCATCCGGTTTATGCTTCAGCTTGTATACCCACTTAGTGCCAATGGCATTCTTACCAGGAGGCAAGTCACATAAAGATCAAGTACCATTCTTCATTATAGCATCATATTTAGATTGCAGTAGCTATCCAATTTTCTGAATTTTTTGCTTCATAAACAAAACAGGCTCATTCTCATCACAAAGACTAGATGCAACCATAGCATAGCAATCTTATGCAAAAGAGGCACTATGAGAGCCTGAACGAGTACGATATGACAGAGGTGCATCTAATTTTCTATCATGCAAGGTCTGCATCAGCAATTTTAGCATAGTTCTTGCTTGCTCAATATCAGCTCTCTCATCAATAAGTGCATCATGTACATATGCATCAGAAATGGAATTATCTGCATCATAATATGAAACCTTCAAAGGCTGAGAAGTTGCCTCATTAGGACTAGCACTAGATTGTCCACCTGTAAAAAGAGGCAACAAAGTATCATACATGTCTTTGGAGCTAACAGATGTCTCCTTAGTACATGAAAGCAATGGTTGAATAGCATCTTCCACAAAAACAACATCACGACTAACCAAAATGCGTTTATTCTATGGATGATACAGATGATAGCCTTTACTTTCAAAATTGTACCCAACAAAAATACATTTTACTGCTTTATCATCCAATTTTTGACGATGTTGTTTAGGCACTAATGCATATGCCAAACAACCAAAACCACGCAGATGAGCAACAGATGGCTTGCGGTCATGCCAAGCCTCATATGGAGTGATAGACTGTAGCGCTTTAGTGGGACATCTGTTCAGTACATATGTTGCATACATGAAAGCCTCAAGCCAGAAACTGTGGTAAAGCCTGACTCTTGACCATGCACCTCGCCATCTCCATGAGTGACCTGTTCTTTCATTCAACAACTCCATTTTGTTGAGGTGTATACGGCACTATACATTGGTGTTTTATCCCACGTTCAGCCAGAACTGCATTAAAATCAGAAGACATATATTCCCCCCTCGATTAGAACAGAGGGTGACCATTTTACATGCTAACAGATTTTTAGCCATAAACCAAAAATTGTTTGAAACACATGAACACTTCGGACGTTGCCTTCAATGGATATATCCATGCATGCTTGGAAAAATCATCGATGAAAGTTACAAAGTAAAGATAATTCCCAAAAGAAGGTGTTTGCATAGGACCACAGACATCACTATGTACAAGCTACAATTTCTTAGTAGCCCAAACTGAACCATCTTTTGGAAAGGAAGAATACTCCATTTTGCCCAAAATACAACCTTCACAAACATGTTTTCCAGGTGCCTCAAGTTTGAGCAAAGAGGATACCATTTCAGATTTCTGTAGGCGTAGCAAACTAGCAAAATTCAGATGACCAAAGCAAGCATGCCAAAGCTTTGCATCTAACATAGCTTGAGAATCATTTACTACACATGCCAAATCATTTATAAATCTTTCATAGTCTATGAGCTTATATAGCCCACGACATAAAATGCCAGAAGCAATAATCACATCACCATTTGAGAGATCATGAACTATACACCTGTCATCAACAAATTTCACAACCAAACCAATCTTGGCTAATGCAGAAACTGATAACATGTTCTTCTTGATCCCTGGCACAAATAAAGCATCTGACAAAGTGAAAGAACTACCATCAGCAGTACTCAAAATGATCTTACAAACTCCCATAACAGGATAAGAGGAGTTATTGACGCATGTAACAGTATTCCTTGTAGGGGCAGGCTCAAGTGAAGAGAAGAAATCGTGCACCGAGATAATATGTTTGGTTGCCCCACTGTCAGAATACTGGCAAACATCTGAGTCTACTGCAGACATGCACTGGTCATGAGAAGATGGGTCAAATTTGCAGAGAGTAGTAAATGCCCATTCTTTTTCCTGCACAAGATTAGTAGATTCTGTTTTTGGTGTAGAGGTCTCTTCAACAACCATTCCAGCCTCTTTCTTCTTTGCCTCTTTAGTAGCCAGTTTTGGACAGTTCTTTATGATATGATCATTCCCTTTACAGTACTTACAAAACAATTTCTGCTATTTTGATTTCTTCTCATCTTTATCTTCCTTCTTCGAATATGCAGAAATAGCAGATTTTTGCTTACTAGTTGAAGAGCTCCATTTTCCTTTGCCCTTCTAACTAACTAGGAAAGCTTGATCTACAACTCGCATAATGGAACTGTTCTACCAAGACTGATCTTCCTGCAATAGAACAGAGACTAACTCCTCAAATGATAAGACATTTGGATTGCCTTTCATCATCAACCGAAGAGTAGAAGCAAAACTCTGATATGAATTAGGAAGACTATTCAGAACGATCTGCACAAGTGAGCTATCTGGTATAACCTCATCAGCAGAAATCGAATGTTCATTCAAGTCTTTGATCTTCGTTAGAAAACCGTCCATAGAATCACCTTCATTCATGTGCTCACTCTCCAACTGTTTTCGGAGGTAAGCAACATGAGCCTCATTCTAGCTTAGTACAATGTGGTAAGTGTATCCCAAGCATCCTTAGCTGTTCTACAAGAGCGAATGTGAGAAATAATGACACGTTTGACAAACAAAGCTATCAATGCATATACTTGGCATCTCTGCCATCCCTGTGAATCTGCTTTATAGTAGGTGCAACAAAAATTGCAGCACGAACATGAATATGCAGAATATCATCATCTTCGATACCTTGTGCATCAACTTCAGTACCTGTAGTTATAACAGTTGGAGATGTGATAGGACATTGTTCGACACCCTGCACAATGTTCCACAGTCCTTTTGCAATCAACACATGTTGCATCATATAAGCCCATAATGGGTAGTTGGTATCATCCAACTTATCCTCAATAGCCAACATACGGAATACATCACTGCTTTCAGCCATGGCTAGTGACTAAAATACCTTGATGCAAAAAATTGATTATATCTCAAAAAGTTGAACAAAACTAAACATATGAATTCTGCTAGACCTGTAGCAGACTTTGAGAGGCTTATATTGGCGAACAGAAACTGGTATATACCTTTGGCACAAAAAGGTAAAAAAGCCTGCATAAGCATTATGATAGTGTGTTCGGAGGCCAAAACGAGCTCAGATCACGATTTCACCACAAAGCGAAGCAGTTTTGATCTTGAAAACACATTGAGTATGCTCACCAAAATTTGTGTGATTCTGAGACTACAACCGGAAGACTGTTGACGGCGTCCTAGATGAAGCGACGACTTGCTCTGATATCAATTGTTGGAGTTAGAGGTCTATGGAAGCAGATGAAGATCTCAAGGAAGAAGAAGAAGATTGAAGCACAACACACAATACTGAATGTATTACTAGAGAATGTACAAAGATAAGTAGCCCATTAGGGCAATAGGCGTATATACAAGCCAGGGGAAAAAATTCTCCTAAAGAGGGAGAAAAGTGCTCTGATAGTCCTAGCGTGTTCTCACACATCACTACCTAAATATATCAACACTCCCAAAGCTTCTCTAAAGTAGATGAACTTGTCCTTTGGAAGAGCTTTGGTGAAGATATCCACCACTTGTTCTCTAGTGCTGATTTGAATCAGCTCCACTTCTCCTTCAATGACCTTCTCACTCACAAAGTGATAATGAACTTTGATGTGGTTCGATCTCGCATTATAAGTAGGGTTCTTTGATAACATTATGCTGCTCACATTATCACAATAGATGACCATCTTTTCGTTAATGTAGACTCCCATGTCTTCAAGTAGGTACTTTATCCATGTTGCTTCACATATAGCTTGTGTAATGCCTCTACATTCAGCCTTGGTACTTGACAAAGTGACTGTTGATTGCTTCTTGCTACTCCATGAAATGGTTGTACTTCTAAGTGAGAATGAAAATCCACTCGTTGATCTTCGATCCATGACATTTCATGCCCAATCCGTATCCATGTATGCATATATACATGGCTGAACTTTTCTCTCATAAAACAAGCCAAAGTTGCATGTTCCTTTCATATAGTGCAATATGCATCTCACTGCATCCAAGTATACTCTACATGGTTTATGCATAAACTGACTCACGAATCCAACTACAAAACTCAAATCCGATCTTGTCTTTGTTACATAAATCAAACTTCCAACCATTTTTCTATACACATTGGCATCATGAAAGTACTTTCCATCGTCCATAAGCTTAGCATTAACATCAAGTGGCATATCAACAGGTTTGCAAGCATTCATACAAAATATGTCAAGCATTTCCAGTATATAATTGCATTGTATCATCCAAATTCCCTCTTGCATTGAAATTACTTCAGTTTCCAAAAAATATTTCAATTCTTCCAAATCTCACATCAAAAATTCAGATTTGAGTTGTTTTTTTAAATCAACAATCTTCTTCTTATCATTGCCAGTAATGATCAAATCATGACATAAATCACTAATAGAACTGTTTTGCTTCCTTGATTCCATATAAATAGTGAATAATCAGCCTTCAATTGCATAAATTTCAAATCCAATAACTTCTTAGTGAATCATTCACACCATGCTCTTGGTGCTTGTTTCAATCCATAAAGCGCTTTTCATAAGTTGCATATATAGTCAGGATATTTTGGATGCACAGAATCTTTTGGTTGCTACATATAGACTTTCTCATGTGATTTTCCATTCAGGAATGCATTCTTAACATCCATCTGATACAGTTTCTAATTTTTCATAGTAGCCCATGCAATCACGCTGCTCATCGTTACCGTTTTCACCACTAGACTAAACCTTTCATCATAATCCAATCCATATACTTGTGCATATCCTTTTGCAACTAGGCGTACTTTAAATCTGTCCACTAGATAATCACTTTTGCACTTCACTTTGTACACCCATTTGCATCCAATATCTTTCTTATTCGGTGGCAATTTCACTAATTCACATGTATCATTCTTTTTCAATGCATTCATCTCATCATCCATTTCTTTGCACCAATCTTCACTTTCTGATGCATCATGAAAATTCTTTGGTTCCTCATGCTTAATTCTCTTTGTCATGTATGCACAATGAAGCTTCATAGACTTATTGTATAGATTCAATCTATCCACATGATGCCTTACTCTCGTAGATCGTCTCATAGGTATTTCTTCATCTAATCTTAAATATGTATCTTTCCTTGCATGTGGAGGAACATATTTCTCCTTCTTATTTTTCAAAATGCCAGATATAACTATTTCATCATCAATATCGGAATCAAACATGTACTCTCTCATCTTCTCTTTCTCTTTCTCCATTCTCCTTGCATAATCTTTTGCATTTTCACTCTATGATGTTTTGGATGTAGGAAACTCATATGAACCATAGTCTTGGCTTTTTTCATGGTAAAATATCTACGACGTGTTCCTGGCTCATCATGAATATTATGCATAGAATCATCCATATCATTCTCTATCACAGCCATGACTTTATGTGCATACCATGATGCATTCTCATCGAATATAATATCTCTACTTTCTATATATTCTTTGGTAACAAGATTATATCATTTATATCTTTTCTTCCCTTCTAAGTATCCAACAAATATGCACTTTTCAGATTTAACCTCAAACTTGTGTCTCAACTGACAAGGCACGTGTGCATAACAAATACTTCCAAAAACTTATAAATAGCTCACATTTGGCTTATGCATCCATAATCTCTCATAAGAGATCAAATCATGAAAAATTCTTATTGGAGCTTTATTATGATATATACAGTCGTATGACAAGCTTCTGCCCAAAACACATCTGGCATGCTCTTTTCATTCAACATGGCTCTAACAACTTCTTCAATCATACTATTTTTTTCTTTTGAAATACCATTTTATTATGATGTATACCTACAAGAAAGTTACCTTCTAATTCCATGATCACTAAGATATTGATGAAATTTCCTTGAGATATACTCTCTCCCTGAATCTGATGTAAGCATTTTATATACATGCTACTTTTCAACCATATTTTTGAATTCACAGAGCATTCAAAAACTTCACTTTTATGATTCAGAAAATATATCCAAGTATATCGACTATAATCATCAATGAATATCAAAAAGTAGAGTGAGCCACCAAGTGATTTTGTTCTAACAAGTCCAACCACATCACTATGGATTAGCTCGAGAGGTCTCTTTCTATGCATTTCTCTTCTTGGAAACTTCATATGTTGGTGTTTGCCAAATGTGCATGCTTCACATATCCTCTCAAAATTTAAGTGACCAAATCTTGGTAGGCCACATACTAAGGTTTTCTTTTCCATAGATTTCAATTTCCTGAAATTGATATGAATAATTCTTTTATACCACAATTCATCTATATCTGAGTCATCATTATTCTTAGCATACATATTCTAATAAAGAGGTGTACCCATGTCAAACATGAATAATCTTCACATCTTCTTTCCATGACCAAGAAATTTTCTTCTTTTGCCATACTTGAAATCATGTATGAAACTGCCATGTTTGTTGAAACTTGCTTCCATGTCTTGATCCACAAGCTGACCAATCAAAACTAAGTCCTTTCTAATGCTAGGCACATATAAAACATCACTTAGTGTGTTGCGAATACCATGCTTTGTACAAGCAGTATATTTCTAACATTGTTTATCAAGTGATTCCACTTCTCAATGCATTCAAACCAAGCTTTACTTCTTCTGTCATACAAAGGGCTACTAGCTCGTCAAAGTCAGCCATTATGCCTCTTACTGAGATAGAACTGTCTAAACTTTTGTACTATGGCCCTAGACCATTTAACATAACTGATACCATGTCATCATCATTGATCTTGTAATTTATGGAAGCTAAATCATCAGTTATCTTTCTAATTTCAGCCATATAATCGTTTATGGATCTATTTCCATGCCATATGCTATGCAATTTTTGCTTTAAGTTATTTTTTCTAGCTTCCATTGATGTACCATATATCTTATGAATTATGTCCCAAGCTTCCTTCGGTGTGCTAGCCTTCATAATATGTGGAATGAAGCTCTCTAATATATCGAAATCCAATGGGGAACCTTTCTAGATTTATCTATCCATGTTCTATATTCCTTTTGCTCATCTACATTTAAGTTATTTGGTAGTTTAGGACATTCGTCCTCTCCATTCACTAATCTCCATAGTTCTTTTCCCATCAGGAAATTCTCCATCCTATATGACTATATGCGATAATTATCTTTGTTCACTTTATCACCAATTATTTGTGCAATGTTATCACCCATCATTGCAATTTAAGCACTTCTCTATGCTATGGAAATCTTGTGGTGAGACCTAGAAAAACTTCAGTATCATTTCGACTGTATTTTTTGATATATACGCTAAAAACTGAATGCTCATAAGAAATCTCAATGGTTTTCTTCTTGTTCTAAGCACTCCCTATATCCCTATGCACTTATATGCTTGTTCATCATCTCTCTAAAAACATTTCAATAGTCTCCTTTGTCTAGAGTGTATATGAGCCAATCAACTATAGTGAATCCACTCCAAAACCCAAACTATGGGTAAAAGCATCAATAACAACACATAATGTAAGCAAATATTCTTTGATGGGAGGCCACAAAATCATACATTCATCTCATGATCGATACATGAGGTCTTTGGACTATCTTCTCTCTGACCTTCCACCTGTATCACCAAGGTATCTCCACGAGACAAGAATACCCTAGTTAAAAGCCTCACCATATCCCGTAGTTTTTATTTAAATTCAAGATTTTCAGCAGGGTAATATAACCTCACAAGGCACGTGAGTTGTCCACATTAAGGATCCGTAAAATGCATACATTCATTTCATAGCGTGTGAGTATTATCCATTTAAGGATCCACAAGAGTATACATACGTCACCTGCCACATGCAATCGGAATGAGAAATTGAAATCAAATATGTACCTGACATAAAATCCTTACAATTTTATATCAAGTTTCTAATAAGTTGTGTTCGTGCACTCCAATCTATTTTCTGGCTGCCACACTATTTTCGATTTGCCAAGGAAAATCTCTATTTGCCAAGGATTTCAGTAAATTCGACTTTTCACCTTCGATTCTTGCAAGGTTTCAGCATCGATTAGGAGTGCTGGGCTTTCCTTTTGGCTACAATTTCAGACATATTCTAGTGCTACATGAAGACTATTCTTCTATTTGAAGTACTAAGCGCACAGCTTGCACCAAAAATAATAGAATGGAGAAAACTGTATACAATAAGGCAGCTTTCTTCGTTATAGTAAGAGCGGAGAACTCTTGGAATCTTTAGCATCCACACATTGCATCACCGAAGACAACACTCGTCTTTTCGAGTATGTCACCTACCATGATCCTTCCAGAATTATCTACATTGCCGTTCTTCGCAAGAGCTTCCACGTAGATAATTCCATCAACAGTCTGTGCAAACCGAATGCCAAGTGGTTTCTCAAGCGTGAGCATGTACTCGTTCAAATTAATCTTATAAGTGTTTCCTGCTGTAATCTGCTCAAATGAGAGAGCGCGCAATGGCGTAACAAAATCCAACTTGCGGTTCCTCACAATCGCTGATCGCAGCTCGTTCCTCTCAGTTCTGATGCTCTTTGAATCGTATGGCACAGCTCATTGAGCTCTGATACCACTTCTTGCAGCCACAAGCTATGGCTCACAGTCTCTGATCGCAGCTCGTTCCTCTCAGTTCTGATGCTCTTTGAATCGTATGGCACAACTCCTTGAGCTCTGATACCGCTTCTTGCAGCCGCAAGCTATGGCTCACAGTCTCTGATCGCCGCTTGTTCCTCTCAGTTCTGATGCTCTTTGAATCGTATGCCACAACTCCTTGAGCTTTGATATCACTTCTTGCAGCCGCAAGCTATGGCGGCTTCATTGTCATCATTAGCGTGTTCACAGGCTCGACATGAGAGAGACAGAGGGCGAGACAAATCCGGATAACGCGCCTGGTGGCGGTGAACATCACACATTACTTTTGATATTTCTTTTGACATAAGTGTGGCATATTGCCACGTCATCAAGCTACAAGTGAACATCACACATTACTTTTGATGTTTCTTTTGACATAAGCGTGGCATATTGCCATGTCATCAAGGACATAAGTGTAATGTCATCTAAGCTCTGTAAAAGCTTCCCTTGCTTTGTGGGATTTGGGGGGTTCAGTGGGCACTAGTCCACTTCTTTTGTATTTTTCTTTTTTTATTTAATTCAAATCCGGGAGAGTAGGCTAATGCCGAACTTCCTTTAAAAAAAAAAAAAAAAAAGGTACAATTTCGAAACAACTATCATGCCATTTGACATCTTCGATCTAAAAGTTTCTTGTATTCTTAGTATACTTTAATAAGGAACTCCAAGCCCGGTTCATTTAAAGTTCAAGAGGTTTCTAGTCAAACTCAAAAGACAAGAAATCCACACGTTCGTGAAGTAAAAAGAAATAAATGCATATGGAAGAAAGAAATTCTACTTTTTTAAGAACTTCGGAAACTTAGGGGTGTTACTTTAGAGTTACATAAGAATGTAGATGCTCAAATAATAATGAAACTTTCAATGCCATGGGAGGAGTATCCTTTAGATATAAAGCTTCAAGACAACAATATGTTGAGAGCTTTTAATGTGGAGATCTCTAAATTTAATAGATTGTGAATATTGCTTTCAAGTATTATATTCAATATCCTTTCTGAATTATTTCGTCTATATATATGGTTTAAAAACATTATAGATTACATATGTTGAATTTTTTATTTTATGCGAATCGTCTTGTATCATTATATTTTGTATGATTTTAATCTAGCAATCTGAGGAGGAGCTTGCAAGGAAAGTTCTTGTCTTGGATTTACTTATCGAATAATTCATTCTATAGAAGTATTAGATGTTGAATACATGATTTACCCATGAGAACATTGCAGACCTTTTCACGAAGGCTCTACCTAAGGAGAAGTTTGAAGCTTTCTGCAAAGCTTTGGGCTTACTTCCTTTTGTGGATTGATTCCACATAATATAGGTGGAGAATAAAATTTTCAATTAACTTTACCTTATAAAGTCATTGTCTTGTGTGAGGTATAGAATTACATGTAAGGCTTTATATTTTAGGAGATGAACCATCTGATCAAGAGTATACAAAGATTACAAAAGGAAATGAAGAAAACCAATTTTCTTTTATGCAAATAAATGTGCCATTTCAAAAACGATTGTACATCATGCGGATGGACGGTGATTGAAAATGCCATTAGATTCCTAGTGTAGTTTTGATGATCAAGAGCTAAATCTATTTGAGTATCTACATGGCTTCATTTGGTGAGAGGGAAACCAATACATAAGATATTGAGGGATGAAATATATTCCTATGATCTAGGCTCACCCTCTCCACCTCCTCCACTAGGAAGGAGAAGAAGAAGAAGCATGATAAGAGGTATTTCCCTCCTATAAAATTACCTCTTGGGCATGCTCCAAACGAAAAGCTGAAAGGTGAAGGCTTCAAAAATTTTAAGCATAAAATTACAAATACCAAAGAAAATCCTTTGAGTGAACAAGTCAAAATAGATTCTATTCCATCCCACAAAAGAAGGGATAATTTTTCTTTTGTATGATAAACCATAGCTAGTCAGCCCACCTAAAATTTCGAACAAACACATGTTGGAAGAAATTCTACAACTTGTTAAACTAATGTTAACTAATACTGGGATAAACTACCACTGGGCTTTTGGATTGGTTAGGGGTCTGTATTACAAAGGCCCTATATTTATTTTCCTAATTCAAACAGTCATTGTACCATATTCTTCATTACCTTACACTGACTGTTCCAACAGACTTAACTATTAATCTCATCAACAAAATACTCAACAATAACGAAGTATTCATCGCAGACGAGGGAAGAGGGTGAGAGTGGGATACTACCACCGAATGACTAGGTGATGAGGGGCATATTGGAGGATTAGTAAGTAACGGAACCCAAGAAGGTGAAGGGGGAGGTGTTTTTTGTTTCTTAATAGTGTTGAGTCTCATTAGCATATCCTTTGTAAGAGGTTCTTGATATAACTTGACTCAACATCTGCTAATATAGATTGGCAAAATGTCACCTTCTAGAGTGGCCAATTGAACTGCATTGCTAGTGAAAATTCTATTAATGACCATGGTCCCATATCCTCATTTTTCCAATTTATAGGCATGTTTCTTTAGTGTATAAACCAACACAAGGTCTCCCTCTTTCAATCCTTTATCTTTGACATGTGCATAAACGTATGCCTTTTCCCTTTTCTTTGTAGCATAGATGCCTCTTATGGCTCGTAGCATGGTCTCACCTAAGCGTTCGAGATTAAATATCCTGGAGGGCAACTCATGTCCATTCCACTCATGCTCTTGTGCTACTTTTAAAGTCGGGATCAAGAAGTTTAATGGTAACACAACATTCTATCCGAAGACCATCTCAAATGGGATGACGTTGACTACCGTTTTGTAAGCAACTCTGTAAGCCTAAACAGCATGATGAAGTTGTAGAGAGTACGCATCCGGAAGCAAAATGAAAAGTAAAGTACTCTCATAAAACAAATAATGTGTGAGACACAAAATGAGTAGACCATGAAATGGGTAAACTCATGTGGATTAGAAATGAGCTTGCCAAGAGCATGGAGTAGGCTCCTCAAGCTTCTAACCAAATACAAATGGGGGAGAGGCCCTCCTTATATAGATTTGTGAGAGGCTCTCCAAAATACATCTCATGTGGGATAATTCCCCTGAAAGGAGAATGAATACAACTGGTAGAAGCAAATGGCAAGGTACCCAAATACAAAGGAAATACAAGGAAATGTAATGGAAATGAAATGGAAATAGAGTGACTCCAAGATACAAAAGGGAGATGCACTCTCATAGTCTCAACACCCCCTCTGCAGCTCCATTTTGTAGTGTATGGAGGCTGCTAGGGTATGAGAGAAAGGTCCACCAAGAATTTATCAACAGCAGCACAAGCACCAGGAAGTCGACGTCTGGGAATCCATAGCCTCCAAGTGGTATCGACCATGCGAGATCTCCAGGTACTCCATAATATGTCCACCAGATGGATCAAGCGGATGCTCCAGAGGTACACCACCAACGAGGTACAGGAACGGAACAAGATCTCACTGGACGAGATCACCTCCATGTGCCAGAGATAGGATGACTCCATGTGGTATAGAGGAACCTTCAAAGCTTTGATAATATCCACTACGAGATGTGTATCATTAAGAAGCAGTTCCTGCAAGAGTGAAACATAAAGCATGAAGCATAAAATCATAGTCACATGGGAGTACATCTGTATGCTGTAATCCTCCATGGAGTGTACAAAGTCCTGTTGTGTATCAGTAGGACCATGAAAGCCCCCTCTGAATCGAGAAGCTAGCTTAGAATAGGATCCAACTGAGTGATGAATCCAAGTAGATGCAGGAGTTTCTTGTGGTAACTGAAAAGATGCTAGACTCCATGAATGGAAAGGTACATGCTCAGAATGTTGCTGTAGATGAGGTATGTGGACTCTCGAAGATAGGAATGGAAAATGACTAGTCACTGATCCTGTAGTAATGCCCAACTTAAGCTGAGGTGAAATATAAACCTTCGATGATATGATAGGTATATCCATCTGAGGTATAGGCTGAGATGATATCTCTGATTCCTCATGCTCCAAAACTGTATCATGATCAGGAAAGTCATGTACAAAGAGAGGATGCTCCACATAGTGTGACTGTTCAAAACTGGAATGATCCCCCTCTGAAACGGAAATGGGAGGATCCAAAGGGGATGAATACTTAGAGTATTCATCAAAGGTGCAGTCTTTGGTTATTGTAACGGAGTGATGCTTTGGGTCGTAGAGTTTGTATGCCTTTTGTCGCTCACTGTACCCGATGAAAATGTACTGCTTAGGCCGATCATCATCATGGCCTTGGACATAGGCATTACTACCAAAGATGCAGAAATAGCTTACACTTGGCTTCTTTTGAAAGTAAGCCTCAAATGGTGTTTTGTTCTTAAAAACATCTGAAAAGCCTCTATTCTGAATGTGTACTGCTGTCTGTACTACTTCATCCCAAAACTTTAGTGGAAGTTGCTTTTGTCTAAGCATAACTTTGGCCATTTGGATCACACTTCGACTCTTTTGTAATGCAATACCTGGTTGAGTATCTTGCTTGGCTTGATACTTGATTCCATGTTGCCTCAAGTACTTGGAGAAGTTTTGGTTGACAAGGCTACTATCTCCATCAGATCAGAAGATCTTCAAAGAACTTGGAAAGTCTTCTTCAACTGTTTTTGTCCACTCCTTAAACTTGGAAATGGCATCTTCTTTATGCTTGAGTGAATAAACCCATGTGTATCTAGTGAAGCCATCTACAATTAGGAATAAGTAAATTGACCCACTTAGAGAAGGTGTACTCATAGGTCCATAAATGTCGGCATAGACTAATGATAAGGGTTTATTTACAAAAATAGACGCTTCTTTAGGCACAGAGAAAGTTGTTTGCTTATCACATGCTTTGCAATTCAATTCCACTGGTGCAAGCCTGGGTAGACCTTTGACAAGATGATTGGAAGAGATCGTAGCTAAGCAAGAGTTATGTCCAAATCTACAATGCCATAAGTTGAGACTTGAATCCTTGGCCATAAAACTTGAAAGCTTGTAGAGACCCTTATCTTCATATCCTTGAGCTATCACTTCATTGGATTTTCAATCAATGACTTGAACTTTGTTGTGATCGAACTGAACTGTCATGTTGCACTTTGTGATGGCTTTGACTGATAGAAGATTCTTACAGAGGCTTGGTACATAAAGAACATCTTTTAATGAATTGGCCTCGCCGTCAGAGTTGATGACTTGAACTTTTCCTCTTCCTTGGATTTCAATGCACTTGTTATCTCCAAGGTAAACTTTTCCTTGATGCTCTTCTAACTCACAGAATTCATCTTTGTCATGGCACATGTGGGATGAAGCACCACTATCAAAAATCCATTCTTTCTTGGGAGTGATTGCCACAAGTGCTTTGTGTTCACTTGTGAAAAATAGGTCTTCACTTGTGCAGTGAGAATGATGTTCATTCTTGGAATTAGATTTAGACTTGTCCTCGTTCTTTTTCTTGAAGCAATATTTTTCAATGTGGCCAGGTTTGCCACAAAAATTGCAAGTGAATTTCTTCGATGAATTATGCGATCCTTGCTTAGATCCATTGCTAGCCTAATGTCTTGTGGTTTTGCCCTTATTGAACGGGCCTTTGGCCTTCAAGGCTGACTCTTGTGAGGAAGTCAATTTGGCTCACGAGTCGTGAAGGAGTAATAGTCGACGAACCTCTTCCCAAGATAAGACTTGGCCACAATTATACAAAGTTGTGACAAATGTCTCGTATGAGTTCGGTAACTTGTTGAGAAGTCTAATGGCCATGTCTTCGCTAGAAATCTACCTACCACATAGTGCTAATTTACGTTGGTAGTCCTCAAATTGGGCTATGACCTTGGTAATTGTGTCGTGTGGCCTAACTATCAAATATGAAATTCGGCCTCTAATGCATATATCTTTGAAGGGGTCTTGTCTTCATACAAGGCGGCTAACGTATCCCAAGCATCCTTGGATGTCTTGCAAGCAGTAATATGTCCTTTTGTCAATTCGTCATAGGCAAGTAACAGCTGACCTAATGCTCTTTTATCCTTGATATTCCACACATGCCAACTATCTAAGTTGGTATGCCTATCGGGTTCGGGGTCTGACCCATCTACTACTTCATGAAGGAGATTCGTATAGAGATAGGCGCGCATGATATCTTTCCATAGATTATAATTTTGTCCATTGAGGCGTTCATCCTTAGGCATAAAAATAGGGGTGAAAGAGGGTAAGAAGTTAGCCATGGATAATGAGCTACCTTCACTTTTGGTCATGACAAAGCTTGGAGGATAAAGTATTTAGAAACACGATCAAAGATACTTGTCAAAATTACTACTTCAAAGTAATTGCAAAGCTTGAAATAAGTAACGGGACACCAAATTTAAAATTCTTGGGGAGGGGGGAGGGCTTAGAGTAGCCCTACTCTTGCAAAAACCACCAAGATGAGTTGATACGAGAGAACAGGGCTTAGATTAGCCCATTGCACAACCACTTGAGCCTTAGAGTAGGCTTAGGAACTTTGAGAGAGCTTGTGGGTGGGTTTAGATTAGCCTCCAACCCACAACACACAAAATTTTTCTTATATTCGTGTTGTTACAAGATGGGGCACTTAGTGCCAAATGGTATGCTCAAGAATTATGAGCTAGTCCCTTGTGAGAAATACACTTGAAAGCCAATGAGAGTGTCAAATTTGGGTTTGAACAAAGGATTGGATCCTTGGAAAATGGCAAAGTACTTTTTGAATGATGCCAAATTTAGTACCACTATGGGTAAACAAGGAACTAAATATCCTATGGATATTACAAAGATTTGATGCTTGTTAATAAAGCAAAAGGATAGGAATGATTTTGTCGTCTAAAGTGAAGTCCATAGTGATCTAGAATTGATGATTTAAGGAGCATCGGATGTAGTTCATCTTGAGTTACGAGTTCAAGTAGCATTCCATTAGTTTTTTTTTTTTGACTTTATTAAAGTGCCCATCGCCCAAGCGATATGTGAACTCCTAATGACATTATGCATCATGTCATTCCTGGTGGTGGTGGCTCAGTTGCCAACGTAGTAGACGGTTATGCATATCAAGTGATTTGTGAACCACATATCTAATATCATTACAACAAGTGATTCGTGAACCTGTTGTGCCTGCGATGAATCATTACAACAAGTGATTCGTGAACCCTTTTTTTTTTTGAAAAAACAAGAAAATTAGATTAATGGAGGGAGTACAAACTGTGCAAGGGGCAAGAGCCACCAGCACAACCAATTACAAGAATAGGGCCATATCAAGCCTCTGGGCAGAGTATAATGAGGATATACTGCTTCTCCATTTGGAGAATTTACAAGGCTTTAACAATGTGAAGATGCTTTCCTTATGATCAGGAGCAGTTTTAATACACTGGATACAACTAATAGAAGCTTTCTTGAGAGTTCTAGAGAGAGAGGTCAGGAAATTTCTATTTCCTTTTCCATAAACCACATTATTTCTACTACACCATATATGCCATAGGACATGGCCTCTCCATATATTCCAGAGTAGAACATCCATGTTCTTACAGCTTCTTATGATGACAGATTCCTGAGTAAGACCTGGAAATCTTCTGGATTGAAGATAAAGCTCCACACTGGTCCAAAATTGTCTGGCATGAAGGGAGTTAAAGAACAAGTGGTTAACATCCTCCTCCTTGCCACAGAAAGTACACATCCCTCCATTAATCTGGATTTTCCTGACTCTGGGACCAATCCATAGGCCATTCTGGAGCATGAGCCATATCAAATAAGAATGTTTACTCTGATCAGGAAAGGCCCACAGAGATTTAAACCTGTAGGACCACTGCTTGGCAGAACAATTACAAGACCTTCTTTTATTGAGTTTTGGGACAATTTGGGTGATTCTCCCTTTTGACTTTTTGAACTCTTTGAAGATAGACCTGGCCAGCACATCCAGACTAGCTTTGGACTTCATACCGTGATCTAGCTTAGCCTTCAGCAGCAATTTACGATCCAACAGAACCTATAAACAAAGCATTAGACAAATCAGAACCATGTACAAGCTCATGATTAGACAACACTTCCTCATTTCTCATGAGGTCACTCCATGCTTTGAACCCAGCTTTATGGCATTTATGTTCTTTTATAGCCAGGACTTCATTGTGCCTCTGAACAGCATAGCCAAACCAAATAGACTCCTGCAAAAAAAACTCAGAGAAACACGTCAATTTTTTTTTATCAAAAAAACATTGTTTGGCTTTGAACCAGGCATTCCAGAATCTACAGACAATAAGACTGCCAACAGGAGTAATATTAATGGGAGAGATAATGACGTCCCACAGGTTGATGTTGCTCTAGGCCTTGTAGTTTGTAATGTAGAATTTGGTCAAATTTCTATGCAGAAGAACAGCCCAAATATCATTAGAAAGAGTACTTCTATAAATCCACTTAGCTGCAAGGTTGTCAGCCATTTTGATGGGGCACTGAATACCCAAACCACCTTGAGCTTTAGGGAGGCAACAGGTGTCCCAGGAGACCTTAGCAACGTTTTGATAATAAGCATTGCCACCCCAAAGGAACCTCCTGGCCTGGGAGATAGCTTGCTTAATCTGCTTTCTGGAGGGAGACCAACAAGCAAGAAAATACACCAATTTGGGGAGAGCAAAATGATTAAGAATGAAACATCTATCAGGCAGGGAATTGTTAGAGTCATACCAAAAAAATAAATTCTTTTTGAACTTATCCAAAACCCACTCCCATCTTTGGGACATAGAGATCTTGAAACCCATGGGAATGCCCAATAGCCTAAACACTTCACCTTCCTTTATAATCTTACAACCTAAGCTGGATATACAATCAAGGATGACGTTAGAAGAAGATTTAGAACCAGTTTTACTGTGGTTAACTTTAGAGCCACTAGCAAGACAAAATTGATCCAAACACTCAAGAAGAACTTTCAAAGAATCATTGTCAGCTTTAAGAACAACATTAGTATCGTCGGCAAACATTTGTAAGCAAACAGGGGAAGGAGAATCAGACACTTCAATGCCTCTTATAAGCCCTTTATCCATAGCATCCTTGACCAACCAGCCTAGAGAGTCACTAGCAATGGCAAACAAAAGAGGGGCAAGGGGACAACCTTGTCTAATGGATCTGGACAGTTTAAAAGTTCAGAGAGGTGACCATTGATCACAACCCTAGAGTAGGCATTACCAAGAAGAGTACTCACAAACTTAATGAATCTTCTACCAAGACCCAGGTCTTGAAGAGATTGCAAAACAAAGTCCCACTCAATCCTATCATAGGCTTTGTCAAAGTCAATTTTAAGAAAGAAAAAGTCTTGCCCACTATCCAAGGCATAATCCATGCCTTCCCAAATGGAGATAATAGCATCCAGAATGAATCTGTCCTTAATAAAACCTTTCTGCTCAGGGAGAATAAAGTTACGCATCATGGGGCTAAGTCTATTAGCTAAAGTAGAGGAGAAAATTTTGTAAATAGTATTCAGACAGGTAATGGGTCTCCAGTTGTTAAGGTCTTCCTTGCTGCCTTTCTTATGAATAAGTCTGATCACACCAGTGTTGATGTGAGAAGGGAGATAACCTTTACCAGACACTTCTTCCCAAATCAAAAGAATATAAGGAGTGAGGAAGTCTTTTAGAACCATGAAGAACTCATTAGGTAAACCATCAATCCCGGGAGATTTACAGGGTTTCAATTTATGAATGGTTTCTTTGATCTCACCAGCAGTGAGGGGCAGGTCCAGAATGGTACTCAGGCTTTCAAGAATCATTTTTTTCCTTTTTAAGGCAATATAAGCTCTGGCCCTCTGGATGTCCTCCCCCCACTTGGGAGAACCAGAGAAAACATCCATAAAGAAGCTCTTGGCCTCCTGTAAAGACTCTTGAATATTGACAGTGTGACCACCATTTTTCCTTTTAAGGGGAGGGATGAAATCCCTAGCTTTTTGCTTTTTCATCAAAGAAAACATGAAGTTATTGTTTCTATCAATCTTCCCACTCCAGAACTCTTTAGAAGAGGAAAGAGAGTAGCTGGCTTCCAGATACCTCTCTTTGCACAGCAACCCAATAAGATCATGATATTCTTCGGAGTTAGCATCAAGGAGCCCTAATCTTTCCTCTATGGCCTGTCTTCTTTGGGCCCTAGTTTTCCTAGCTATAGACTTAAGATGAGTGAAGAGCTTCTGAATCTCAGTGATAGACTTGCACCAGGCCATGCTGGGAGACGTGTACTGCTCAAAGTTGAAGGAGAAATTATTTTGGTCTGGGTCACAACACTGGGCAACTTAAGGAAGTTACAATCTATATGAGGCCAGCTAGCTCTAAAACTAGGGGAACCCTTTTGAAAGGAAACAAGAAGAGGCTTATGGTCAGACATAAATAGGGAAGTATCAATATTAACACCAATGTCCCAACACCCTTGGACAAAAGGAAGATTGGCATAACACCTATCCAAACGAGCCGCAGTATAGGCCATGCCAATCTGCTTATTAGACCAAGTCATACCAGAAGATCCAGAAATGTCAACCAAATCCAGGGAGTTACAAGTTTTATACCAAGCTTCCTTTTTCAGAACCTTTAATCACTTTTCCTTTACCTTCCCATCTATCCTTAATGTCAATCACCATATTAAAATCCCCAATAACAATGACAGGACCTTGGATGCAGTTAAGCTCCCCCCAGCAAACAGAACGCCCAGAATCATTATTAGCTGCATACACAGAAATTATATTAACATCATAAGGGTGGCCCAAGGAAACTGAACACCACTGGTTAGAAACACTTGAATTGCAAGTAGTAACAACTTGAATTAGATTGATTGACAAACCGATAGCACTGCCCCCTTTACCATCACGGTGCTTAGTAATAAACCACTTGTATATAGAGGAGACTCTCTTAAGGTTAAATAAGAGTGAGTCCCCCCCAACTTTAAGTTCCTGTAGACAAACCACATCAGGCTGTTTAGGAAGATTGGATAACCAAATATTAAGCATTTTAGCTCTAATAGGATCCGTGATCCCTTTAACATTGCACGGACAAATATAAAGGTCAGACATCAGGAAACAAAGGGAAAGAAGTTACTTCCTGCTATTTTTGGAGGGCTTAAGCACTACCAAGGAGGACCTGATAACCTCTTTCCTTTTGGTTTTAGGAAAATAGTCAAGCTTTTTAGGGAACTCAGGATCTTGAGACATTGGCACAACCTCAGCTGATTCCAACTCCTCTTCCATCATGTCAAGTTTACCTTGATCCATCATATTAATTTCTTGGGAGACCACCTGAGCCTGTGAAGCAAGAAAGGAGTTTACCTGTACCGGTGTGTCTTCTTGAAGAGCTACCGAGTTTGGCAGAGATTTTTGAGGGGGCACCAACGCTTTATTCTTTTTTCCGACAACTTTCCAACCCTGGTCCAATTGAGCATTGGAGTAAGACAACATATTTTCCTTGTTGGCCTCTGTATAATTGTCGAGGTTAACATCAACACAAACAGGGATATTTTTATCTGTACCTTCAACGACTTGATCCTCGAAGGGATTAGAAATGTCATCCAACAGAATGTTAAAAAGGTTATCAAATTTCTCGATTTTCGTTTTAGGTTTATTATTGCTTTTTTGAAACTGAGGGTTAGTGATACCACCCATCACTTGACTCTGACCTTTTTCTTTAGTGTCTTCTTGATTTTCATGTTTAGGGAGAAGAGGGCAGTCCTTAATAAGATGGCCTTGCTTATAGCAATTATAGCAAGCATTGGGCAAATTCCTATACATGACTTTTTGCACATGTAATTTCCGACCAAAGGAATCTTTGATGGTCACATGAGTTTTGATAGCTTTAGACACATCCACTTCAATAAGTATCTGAGGATCCCACTTAGGGTTAATGATTTTATTCCTAGTCTTTTGACCTAAAACCCTACCAAGTTTTTTCCCTAATTGTTCAACCCAGGGGTAAAACGCAAGGGGAAGGTCTGGAAATTCAACCCAGGGATTTTAGTTGGTTTGGGACCCTTAGGATTGAAACCAATATGCCACTTAAACAGAGAGATAGGGGAGTTCCTAATTAACCATTGACCTTCAGTCAAAACTTGCAGAGCGCAGTTTGCATCCTCAAAGAAAAAAGGCAGATAATTATTAGGGCAATACTGAACATGCCTCACCACAAGCCCTCTTGATTCCCAATTATTTTTTAACCAAGCCCTTAGGACTTCCTGAGGGGGTCTCGGCCCATGGCATAAGCCAATGATTACTCTATTAGTCAAATGCTCATGCCAGTTATCAAGCATGAGAGCCTGTCAATGATTAGGGTTTCCTCCTCCGAATCACTGTCATCACTCTCCACACAAAGCTCGTGCAGGTTAACCGCACGAGGGAGGAGACATTGTGCATACATCCAAAGAGAGCGAGCAAGAGAAAACATCTATGCTCTGCACTCAGTTGCCCAACGAGGTGTTTTCTCTCATCGACGAGTGCAGAGCATAGAGGTTTTCTCTTGCTCGCTCTCTTTGGATGTATGCATAGTGTCTCCTCCCTCGTGCGCCTGCTATAGAGATATTTCTCTCTCTATCTCTTTCTCTCTCTCTCTGAGTCTCTCTCTCAACTCGTTTCTCTGCTAAATCATGAGCTGAACGTTTCTGGATTTAGTATGATAGCTACGTGATTTCGGAGGTGCTCGTGCTAGTGAAGGCGCATATGGCATCAAAGATCTCTTATTCTCTTCTTCAGACAATCGAAAGGAGCAAGCTGAGGTTCATGATCTAGTGCTTTGGGCCTGGTAGCATCTGCAGGAGAGATGGTTTATAATAGTCGATGCATCTCTCTCCATCTAGCAGCAGAGGCTTCTGGGTGTTTTGATGTGCAGAGATTTAAATAGCCTTGCATTTCTTGGTGTGAAGTGTGTTCTTCCAACTCCTGCAGTAGAGGATCCTGGACTCTTGCGCTATAGATGGGTTGTGAACGCTACAGTGGAAGTGTCGCAGAACTGTAGATAGTGTGGAATATAATTACCTTTTCAAGGTAATGCAAATAACTCACGGATATCATAAAATGTGTACTTTCTGCAACTCCTTGCCTCTAGCACAATGCTCTCAACACCATAAGCTGGTGAGGAAAACTTAATCTATGGGTAACATATCTCCAAAACGTGCACTTCCTGTAGCGTAGTGCGCTGCGTAGGTGTGTAATTTTGCAGAGGAGAAACTGCTATATGTGTGTCAGAGGTGCAAACAGAAGATGAGAAGCTTCATTGTCTGCTATTGAATATCCTGGATATTCTGTTTCACTGATTCCATAGTACGGGACAGATCTGCCAAAGGGATAAAGAAAAGTTTTGGCCACGCTATATATCTACAAAAGCTTTGGCGATGGAGCACCATATCACTATGACACCATGTGATATCAAGGAACAATCAGCAACAAGGATATCCAAATTACAGAGGACAGAGAAATAACAACTATAATGCAAATCGCTGGTAGACCGGATCACCACCGGAAAATCACAATCTACTACCACCGCGCTGTCATTTTTGTGGTGAATTTGGTCATATTAGGAGATTTTGTATGGATGCAGCTGAGTGTGATCAGAGGAAGAAAGAACGTCAAAATCCAATAGCTAACATGGTACAAATCACACCTCTGGAAACACAAGCTGCTGTAGTTCAGACCCGTTCCGACAAACAGCTGCAACCAGCAGCAGAAATATTTGAACCAGGAATACGCGAACAACAAAGAATGTACAACAAGGCTAGTCAATGGACCACAGCAGAACCACCAGTCTTCCCAGATCCTATTCCAGTAACTCAGACTCCGTTAACCAAAGAAGGAGCACAACAACAGGATTCCAATTCAGCAGCAGGCACATCAGCAGCCGTAGGCACATCATCAGCAGCAGGCACATTACCAATAGTAGACGCTTCATCATCAAGAGAAGCATCAACTTCAACACCGGTGGAGCATTTCAATCAATCTCAACAGGCCTGGGAAATTTTATCGAAGGCATCTATCACCCTGCCTCTGGGCCAACTACTCGCATTGGTACCCGGAATTCGACAACAATTCCAACAACAGTTCAGCCCGATGCCTTCGTGTATTCTAGTGACAGCAGCAGTACAACCGGAATCCGATTCTACGGTCGATCATTCAGTCCCTCTAATTACGGTATGGTATAAGAATCATAAAATCACACAGGTACTAATTGATGGAGGATCTGGAGTCAACATTGCTACTGCTGCACTATGTAAAAGGTTAGGATGGACCGAAATTGAACCAGTTCAATTCTTTGTCAGAATGGTCGATCAATCAAGAGTCCATCCCATAGGACTCGTACGAAATGTACCAATCACTTTACAAGGTACGACATTCAAGATGACCTTTGTCATACTAGACCTACCGGAATCCACTCTGGATTACAACCTTCTTTTTGGCTGACCTTGGCTGAAGCATGCGAAGGTAATACAGGACTGGTCTGCACAAGAGCTCACTTTTAAGGATGCAAATCGTAAATATGTGGTAAAACTAGATGCTATACAACCTTGCGAGTTACACGCTAGACCGTATTTCGCTGAACCAGTCCATATGCTAGATGGATTATCAGATGATGAAGAAGAAGAGTTTCTGAAAAATAACATTGACTTGATCTCCCTAGGAACTGTTGATCTACAATCTGTTGTAGATAATTGGAACCCTGCAGTTTGTACGGTAATGACTGTAATAGAAGAAGATAAGAAGGAAGATACTGCTGATATAGATGATGCTCAACTGCAACAACTTTTTAAGCCAGCAAACGACACAGAGAAGCCTCGATAATTTTATGTCCCAGAAGATCAGTTGATCACTTATAATTTAGGCGATAAAGATCATCCGCATCCTGTGAAAATAAAGCAAAACCTACCAGAAACATTTCAAGCAGGCTTAATCCAGCTACTCCGAGAATTCTCCGACGTCTTTTCATGGGATTACAAAGATATGAAAGGATTGGACACACGCATCTATCAACACAGAGTCATGCTGAAACCAGAAGCAAAACCAATCAAGCAATCCAGCTACCGGATGAATCCAAACTATGCATCACAGGTAAAAGCAAAACTTGATAGGCTACTTAAAGTCGGATTCATCGTACCAGTAGAGCATGCTGAATGGATCTCACCAATTGTTATTGTCCCTAAGAAGAATAAGCAATTGCGAATATGTGTAGATTACCGGAAACTGAACGCAGCTATAGTGCCTGATCCTTTTCCGATCCCTTTTCTTGACACAATGCTTGATAGAGTAGCAGGACACGAAATGTATTCATTCTTAGACGGATACAGTGGATATAATCAAGTTAGAATGGCTGAACAGGATATACCAAAAACTGCATTCATTACCAACTGGGGTGTATTTGCTTGTAATGTTATGTGGTTTGGATTAAGAAATGCCCCAAGTACATTTCAAAGATGTATGCAGGAAATATTTTCTCCTTATCTCACCTCTTTTATGCAAGTTTACCTTGACGATTTTTCAATTTTCGGTAAAATTATAGCACACCTTTTCCATTTACGGTGCTGCTTTCAGAAATGCAAAGAATACAGACTCTGTTTAAACCCAAACAAATCCGTGTTTGCAGTTTCATGTGGCAAGCTACTTGGTCACATTGTATCTGCACAACGTATACAGGTGGATCCAGATAAAATTTCGGCAGTATTAGAAGCTCTGGTGCCCACTACACCGAAGGAAGTTATGCGCTTCATGGACCAAGTAAGATGGCATGGACGACACTTACGGTGGCTTGCTCATTTGGCAATACCACTGAACAAGCTAATCACCAAGACTCCTCGAAAATTTGAATGGACCCAGGAGTGCCAAATAGCATTTGATCGATTAAAGAATTTATTAACACAAGTTCCCATCTTACAGCCGCCGAACTGGGATCGCCCATTTCATGTATTTGTCATTAGGGGAAAAAGTGAACCCTGAATGGGCCTTTTAGATTAGAGAGTGATTAGTGATGGACCAATGAGAAGAGGGTGGTGGCCACAGTCTAGGCTCTTAATCAAGTAGGCTAGGCATAGGCTTCCCTTGGTTTGGGCTGGTCAAAACCACATAAACAAGCTAAAATTCGTGGTTTTGTTCCTCAGGTAGTTTTTGAAAGTCATGGGATTCAAACTCAACCCTTGGATGCCCTTCAAGATTCAATGGCTAAGATTAGTTCTTAAGAAATGGGCTACTTTAAATTATAGCCCTTAGATGTTGCATAGATCTAATGGATGTGGTTGCTCCCAAAAGGAAAAAAGGCGCCTTGAATTTGGGCCATTGGATTTTGAGAAAAATTAATGGATGATATTTGATCCTTGAATGGATTCAATCCTATTCAATCCCAATTATCCATCCTCCCTCACATCTAATGGTCAAAAAGCTACGTGGACCCCGAAATCTTTCTCTCTCTTCCCACGAATTCTCGTGGTTTTGTCTTTTAGTGACAATCCATGGAGGTATTTTGTCTTTTAGTGATAGTAGACTAGCTCTCAATCTCCACCCTCCAAATAAAAAACGATCCGACGGCTGTCAATAGGCGATTTCATGATTTTTTTTCTCTCTCTTTGCATGGGAGTTTGCTCTTTTGTCTTTTTTTGACAGAGACTATGGTCTTATTTTGTCTTCTAGTGCCTTTCTTTTCCCATTTGATCGTGGCCATACAATAAACCAATCTAATGGCTTAGAATCCACACGAATTTTTTGTTGAAAGAGGGTTCTTTTTTATTCTTTATTTTAACTGACAATACCACTAGTGGTATTTCCAAATCTCTTAATCAGCTTGATTAGTCATTTTAATTCCTTAAAATTAGGAATCCTTACAAGGCCCATGCAGGGCTCACTTTTTCCCCTAATGTTGATGCTTCAGATATAGCAATAGGAAGTGTTTTGATGCAACAAATTGATAAATGGTTCAGACCAGTGTATTATGCAAGTCGAAGATTAGCCCCTGCTGAGAAGAATTACTCTGTAACAGAAAGAGAATGTCTAGGGCTAGTATATTCTGTCAAAAAATTCAGACATTACTTGCTGGGCCGTAAATTCACATTTCATGTAGATCATGCTGCACTTGTCTATCTAGTTCGGCAACAACATCTAGGTGGTCGATTAGCACGATGGGTTCTACTTTTACAGGAATTTGACTATGAAGTCATTCATCGGCCAGGCAGTTCACATGCCTTAGCAGATTTCCTATCCCGCTTAGATTCCGGTGAAACTCCGGTAGGTATAGATGACACGACTCCAGCGATCTATAGCTCTGAACCAACGAATGATGAAATTACAGACCCACCTACACCATCTACCTATTATGATCAGATCCTGACCTTTCTCACTGATGGTTGCCTTCCATCTCAGACTTCTACGGTAGTATGCAGGAAAATTGTAGTTTTCAGTGGAAGATTTCGGTTAATTGCTGGAGAGCTATACTATGTAGATCATACCGGCATTTTACTTCGATGTATTCCACCGCATGAAGTTAACTCAGTTATTAGGTTGGCTCACTCGATTCCTTTCGGTGGCCATTTTGCAGCAGACTTAACACACCGAAAAATCCTGCAGAGTGCTCTCTGGTGGCCAACTATGTACAGAGATGTATCACAGTTTGTCAAACAATGTGATACTTGTCAACGATCTGGACAGCCCCTGCAACGTCATCTTTTTCCTCTGCAACCCATCTTACCATTGGAACCTTTCCAGAAGTGGGGTCTAGATTTTATCGGCCCAATTACACCTCCAGCAATCTTCAGTAACAATCGTTACATATTGACCTATACAGACTATGCAACCCGATGGGCAGAAGCCTGGGCTTTACGGTCTGCTACAGCTGTTGCGGTAGCAAAGTGTCTGCTAACCGATGTCTTTCCACGTTTTGGTTTACCACTAGAACTTGTTTCATATCAAGGTACTCATTTTGTAAACAATTTAATGAAGGCACTTACACAGTCTTTCCAAGTCACACATAAGTTTAGTTCTCCTTATTATCCTCGTGCTAATGGGTTGGCCGAAAGTACAAACAAATCCCTGCTGAATATGCTTTGGAAATTAATCATCGAAGCACTCGAAAGATGGGATCAACTGCTACCTGCAGTGTTATGGGCATACCGGGCTACATACAAGGTAACAACAGGATTGACACCTTTCAAACTAGCTTACGGATTAGAAGCAATAGCACCAATGGAAATTGTTATACCAAGTTTATGAGTAGCAATTGCTCAGAAACTGCTACCGGAAGACTCATTGTCATTTCGGTTGAATACACTCAGAAAGTTAGACGAACAACGATGGCAGAGCTTTTTAACTATGCAGGAAGTACAACTAAGACAGGCTCGGATGCATGATCGACACTTGAAAACTCCAGCTTTTACGGTGGGACAATTTGTCCTTTTTTACAATGCAAAGTCGAATCGGTCTGCTGGTAAATTCAAAATAAGATGGTATGGCCCTTATCGGATTTCAGGACAAGTGGGCCAGCAACTTTTCGGTTGACTACGTTGATCGAAAACCCTCTTCCGAAAGTAATCAACGGTTCGAAGCTGCGACCATACCAACACGCAGCTCACCCGCACTGAAACGTTTTTTTGGTGGGCCGCGTCGTTTGGCGCTCACTTTTCTTCTCTTTCCTTTTCTTTTTAGATTTACAAGTACTGTAAATATCCGCGTTTTGAAACCTATTTATGTTATAAGCCGCCCTGCACTTACCAGCTACTCGTGCATGCACGCCAAATTGAAAGAAGTATCATTCCACTACCACACGATGAACGATGATAATCATCACTCCTTACCCTCCACCGTGACGTATCTATTTAAACCCTTCTATTTCGTCAAAAATCGCTTTTGTGTTTGCATGCTTGTATGTTTTGGAACTCCCTAGGTGCTTGCGCTTAAGCCTGCTATCAGTGTCACGCCATGGAAGCATTAGCGAACTATGCTGCTTTCCGTGACGGACTCCCTACTGACATAGGAGAGTTCTTGTGCACTCGTGGGCTTGCCAACTTCGCAACCACCAAGCGAAAATGGGTCTTCCCATCGTTGCCCTCTCGAACCGTAATTACATTCCAAGCCTTTGCTGAGTCGTTCCGACTCACACCGCAAGGCCGTAAAAATGGCCCAGGCATACCATTAGCCCGCATGATAGAGCTTTTTCCTCGATACTCATGCAACGAGTATGCCATTCTATGTCGCCCTGAACCCGAAAGAATCGCACTCCAGTTCTTAATCTCCATCCTAAACCTGCAAAAATGCACTTACGGCATATCCCGCCCCTTTTACTCCGCCATCGATCTAGCCGCCCGTGAACCCGTAAACTTTGCCTCTTACTTCTTCCACCGAATCCACAAAGAATGTGTAGCCATAGTTAAATAGGTGAACAAGGGAGCCACTCCTAGGTCCAGATTGCCGCATATCATTTCCTTTCTCTTTCCGGCAATTCTGGCAGCTCAACCACCATTTAGAGGTCCCACTCTACAACACGAAGAATCTGTGCAACCATTAGAAGACGACAAAGAAGAAGACGAAGAGGAGATCAACCAGCTTTTCCAAAGAAAACGAATCTGAATCAGCTCTTCTAAAAGTGAAGCACAGAAGTCAACCGGACAAGATAAAGAAGCCGAAGGGCAAGAAGAGGACACCTTCCACGACACCGCCACATCCATACAACATGATTTAGCGGCGCAGTCTTCTTCATCTGAGCAACAAGAACAGGAGAAACAGACGGAAACAGAACCCATTTCTATCGAAGAAGCTTCTCAGCAACAAACCGAGCAGGAACAACAAGCCGACGAACAAGAAGCTTTTGAAAGGCTGCTTAAGGCAGTGGAATCCGCATCCGGCAACGCTGAAACACAACAAAATAAGGTAATCGAAACTCTCTCTACCACTCCTACTCCACCACCGGAACCTCCACTAAACCCAATCCTTCCAATCCCACCCATCGCACTCGTCGAGCCCACAGCCTCTTCCGCCTCATCACCCAATTACTCTCCACCGACCTCCCAACAACTCCACACCACATCCACTTCACAACCTCGACCCCCTCTTCTACTCCCCTCAATTCCAGTCTTCTCTGAGCTTGCTTCAATGGGGCAACTGCTCATTGATCTCTCCCAGCAACTACTAGTCCAGATAAGAGAAGTCGCGGACAATATTCGCAACGAACTGCAACATAAGGTGGATGTCCTAGAAGCGGACATTACACCATTACAGGAGGAGGTTGACGCAGTCAAGGCCGAAAACCACCAGCTCCCGGCACAGATTCTCTAGCTTCAAGCTCAACTGGCAGAACAGCAAACACTTGTCAAACAAAGAGATACAGCACTGGAACAGCTCGCCGCAAAGGACCAATTATTAAACGAAGCACAGGTAGAAATCAGGTAATTGAAGTTAGATATGCAGGATAAGGAGGACGCGAGAATAGCACTAGGCAATTTGTTGGAAGAAACAAGAGTCCAGCTGCAGGAAGCAGTACAGAAGATCCAAGAGCAGCAGAGGGAAGCTAAGCAGGCAGAAGAAGAACAACTACGTATGACAAAAGCATCTTTAGACAATGTCAATAATATACTTAAACACCAATTGAACAGGGAAGCTAAATATCAAAAGGACTTAGCAAATGCTCAAAGAGAAAGAGATGCTTACTACAAAACAATAGTGTTTCAGAACCAACATATCGAAAGGATAGATAATCAACTGATCAATCAGAAAGAAAGAGTAATTGACATGCAAAAACAATTGGGCGAGATGAAGGTTTCAAGGGATGCAGCCCTATCAAATGAATTTTATTTGCAGGAGGCCTTTTTGCAAACGCAGGCCGAAATTTTGCTTACCGAAGCGATCGCCTTAAGCTCGGTTAGGACAGATGCACAGTTAGTAGAGCCATCGATTTTAGTACAGATGTTAGAAACACTCAAAAAGAAAATTACCCAAACTTTTAGGCTAGCCCGAAATATGTACTTAGAAGGCATAGTAGCCGAATAGTAAAGTTTTGACATGCGGGTTCGAAGTCCACCGTGCGTGCCAGTGTTAGTTGGCCGCCGGATTGGCAAATGTAAAACGAAAATGTGTAATCACACGCGCGAAAAGTGGTTACGCTTCATTTGTAAAATTTCTATTTAAAGCAATGAAAAGATACGCGAAGAGAGCGCGATTTTCAAATTCACCAGACTGTTTGTCTGGGTGTGTCAGATTTCACTGTGTTGTTGTTCTTTTGATATCTGAGTAGTTATTATTGTGTTACTGTTGTTTCTCCAGTATTTGAGTAGTTATCTGAGTAGTTATTTCTATGTCCAATATCTGAGTAGGATCTTGCGTTCTGTATCCACCGCGTTTGATGTGCATGTTCGTAGTCACGTTAACTTGGTGATTCATCTGTGTGACCGTCTTGCGTTGTTACTGTATACGATCGGAGTAACTGATTCGCTCTGTGGTTCGTTCTTTGCTACTGATGTGATTTGTTCGTTCACGCTGTTCAGTGTCAAGTGCAGAGTACTGGGTGAAAGGCTACAAGCCTGGAATTGGTAGTAATGTGTCGAGTTGTCATGTGTGAAATTTGGTGAATAAATCTGTGTAGCTGTATAGCGTACTGAGATTGAATCGTGTTTGGATTGTCGCAATACTGTGGATTAGGAGTATATACAGATATTCGGTAAAGTTGAAGTATTCTATTGTTCTGAGCAGTACCACAAGGTAGTGTGTAACAGTACAATACCTGAGTGTGTGCGGTACCTGAGTAATTGAGCTAAGATGTGACATTACGTGTCTCTGACGTGGCTAAGATTTGGGAACTAAGTATAGGGCCTCTGGCTAACAAACCCCTACCACTCCCAAGAACCCACTAAGACTAGTTGAACGCCATTCTGATAGTTATAACCAGATGTTTAACAATTGGGCATTTTTAACCCTGCTAGTTAACACCCTCAGAGTTAACAAATTCTACCAATGGAGCACTCCATTCTAGAATTAATGACACGTGATAAAGGATAGCATACTCCATTGGGAGTCTCTTCTGGCACACTGGACAATTATTAATCCTCTCATGTATTTCGTTTTCCATACTAGGCTAGTACACTCCTAAACGTTTTAGATTTTGCAATCTTCATTGTTTAGAATAGTGATTTCTTAGCACTCCTTTATGGGCTTGTTGCAACCAACTATTATGTTCATCCTCTTGGACACAAAAAGCTAATACACCCTCTCTATCTTGTTTGTACATACTTCTTGTCAGTATTTGATATTATCCATTGAAAGCAAAGTTCGAAGGGTTTATGTGCTTCAAACAGTTTTTGGTTCTGTCTGAAAATATATCAGCATGTAAAATGGGCACCCTCTGTTTTGATCAAAGGGGGGAATATATCTCTTCTGACTTTAATGCATTTATAGCTATTGAACATGGGATAAAACACTAGTGTACAGTTTCATATACATCTCAACAGAATGGAGTTGCTGAACGGAAGAACAGGTCTTTCATGGAGATGGCGAGGTGTATGGTCAAGAGTTAGGCTTTACCATAGTTTCTGGCTTGAGGGTGTTACGTATGTAGCATATGTACTTAACAGGTGTCCCACTAAAGCACTGCAGTCTATCACTCCATATGAGGCTTGACATGATTGGAAGCCATCTGTTGCTCATCTGCATGTTTTTGGTTGTTTGGCATATGCATTAGTGCCTGAACAACATCGCAGAAAATTGGATGATAAAGCAATAAAATGTATTTTTGTTGGATACAGTTTTGAAAGTAAAGGCTATCACCTGTATCGTCCATAAACTAAACACATTCTGGTTAGCTGTGATGTTGTTTTTGTGGAAGATGCTATTTAGCCATTGTTTTCATGTACTAAGGAGACATTTGTTAGCTCCAAAGACATGTATGATACTTTGTTGTCTCTTTTTACAGGTGGACAGTCTAGTGCTGGTCCTAATGAGGGAGCTTCTCAACCTTTGCAGGTTTCATGTGATGATGCAAATCATTCCAATTCTGATGCAGATTTACATGATGCACTTGTTGATGAGAGAGCGGATATTGAGGAAGCAAAAACTATGCCAAAATGGATGGTGTAGACTTTGCAGGACAACAAATTGGATGCACCTCTTTCATATCGTACTTGATTAGGCTCTCATAGTGACTCTTTTGCATCCGATTGCTATGCTATGGTTGCATCTAGTCTATGTGATGAGATTGAGCCTATTTTGTTTAACGAAGCACAAAATTCTGAACATTGGATGTCTGCAATGCAATTTGAATATGATGTTATCATGAAAAATGGTATCTGTTCTTTATCTGACTTGCCTCTTGGCAAGAAGGCCATTGGCACTAAGTGGGTATACAAGCTTAAGCATAAGCATGATGGAACAATTGACAAGTATAAGGTTAGGCTTGTTGTAAAGGTTATGTGCAAGAAAGAGGGATTGATTTTGATGAGACCTTTGCACCTACATGTCGTATGAGTAATGTTTCGAGCATCTGTGAACTTGTAGCCCATCATGGTTGGAATGTACATCAGTTGCACATTAAAATAGCATTTCTAAATGGTGATTTTCATGAACAAGTGTATGTTTTTCTATGAAGAGAGATGGTGGATGCAATCCAAAGATGAGCATTAGGAAAAAGGGTGAACCTTGCATGGGCCTTGTAAGGATCCCTAATTTTTAGGGATTAAGGAGCTTAATTTGTGAGATTTATAGGGTCCAGCAAACCACTAGTGGTATTCGAATATTTAATAATTCTATTGAAACATTGTATTTGAGCTCACTCATCGTGTGCATCTGTGATCGTTGGATTGATTAAATCGATGGTATAATTTAAAACCTTTGAAAAGGTAGAGAGAGAGGATGTCATATTTCTTGGGAGTGGGGACAAGATCTCTCACAATCTGTGCAATCTTTTGAGCCGTCCGATTTGGAGGAATCTGACGCTCCAACGCAAATGGGGCTGAGTGCAAAGCGCAGATGCACGTCATCCATTCAATTTCGTTCCACATCCGATGGTTGCTATCGAAAGGCGCCAATCTTATGTAGAAGTTCAATCTCAGCCATGGGATGGTGGCCAGATCCAATGGTTATAAATTAAGCCGCCTTTTTCTAATGCAATTCAAGGCACAACATCCGATCTCTACAAGAATCCGACGGCCCGTAGAGATTCGCACAGCTCGCCATCATTGCTATAATCCTAGCCATTTGTTCTCAAGGCGTCCAAGGGCCCAAGATCAAAGTCACCTTGACTTTTGCAATTTAACCTTAGCCTTTGGATCTTTCAAGCAATCCAAAGGCTCTAAATCATTCCCAAGATTTTCGAAACCACTCTCTTATGGATACCCACGAATTTGAAGTGGTTTCTTCCTGTTTGACCACACAAAAACAAGGGAAGCCTATGCCTAGCCTATGTGATTAAGGGACTAGACTAGCCACCACCCTCTTCTCATTGGTCCATCCCTAATCACTCCTCAAGCTAAAAGGCCCATGCAGGGTTCACCCTTTTTCCTAATGGTTGGTGCTGCTACAACCGGCTTCACAACAGCCAACTGAGACTTCAGAGTTGATTAATAGACCCTTTGAGCTTTCTAAATCAATCAAAATATCAGCCAAGTACTTTGGAACATGTATCCAAAAGTTTAAGTGAAGACAGACTAGTTGCGAAATGACTAGCTCCCAAAACTTGTTATTTTTGGACATACACCTACTAGAAAAATTGAATAGTGCTCTCAGCTTGGTAGGAATTAGATAAATTCCTTTTGGGCATAGCAAATAGACTTAGCAAGCTTCCCAGTCCAAGTTAAAACACTTCAAATGATGGATTGAGCACTGAAAAAAAGATTCATCAATTTTTGGAACATGCCCACCATTCTCGGGGCTCTTGAGAGATAGACCAGTGAGCAGTAAAATGCATATATATCCAAAACGGTAAATCTAATGACCATGAAAATTGGTATGCAGAAATGAGACAGTAATATCTATTCAAAGCACATTAAAACATGGAGAAATGTTGAGTAGAACTCGAGATATGACCTTCTGAAGTTACTACTCTTAGTGAGTATAGTAGAGAACAAAACAGAGAAGTAGATAATGACAAATGTATAGATTCACATATGATTACAACCACATTGGCAATGAATATTTGCACAATGGGAGTAGAATGATAGAGCTATGGATTAAGCTCTTCAATCTCTAGAAAATGGCATAAAGTGGTCACGTACAAGGCTTGCTAATCGGCTCTTCCTTCTTGCTCTTTTTATAGCTATTCTTGAAGGGAGTTTTGAATTTGAATTCAAATGGCTCCACCTAAAAGTGATCCCCAAAGTTAGGAGTGTTGGATGTGATGGCTGGGTACTCTCAGAAGTTGAGTTGGTGCTGCAAATCCTGCTTCACACCTGCCCTCTTTTCTCTTCAGATATGGTTAGGAGACTCCTTGAGCTTTCAAATGACACCAAGAAACTATATATGTGCTTTACAAACCAATTGTGTAATGATCAACTCAAAACAGATAAGTTTGAACCTTCACAAGTCCAAAAACTTACTATTCCTGTAATGACACCTGCTCAGTCCTAAGCTCAGTATGACCAGCACACTTGCAATTGGTTTAATTCCTTCTGGGAGTATTAAATTAACTTAACAAGCTACCATTAGCAAGTTAAATCACTCCAATTAACAAACTATACACTGAGCATGATTTTTAGCAAAATCAGAGACACCCCCGACTTTTTAGGAACAACTCAGAAATATACCAGTGACTGCTTCGACTGTGGTTTCTCCCAATTGGCTGAATAGAATGACTTGAAATTTTGTAATGTTGTAGAATGCTTTGAGCTGGTTCCAATGAGCTTTGAATCATCCAATTTGGTTTAGTAGATCTTGAGATATGCCCTGTTGAAATTGACAGACTTGAAGATGTTCACTCAGAAAAAACACAGAGATAATGACTATGAGTATATGTATTGAATCTATCAAATGTACATTCCCATTGGCAAGATAAGTAATGCCCAATGGTACTCTGAGGTGTAGGCTAAAGAGTAGCTCTCACACACTCAATAATCTGCTTGGATTAGCCTCGGAAAGAGTGTAACAACTCCGCGACTTTTTACATAGTCTTTTATAGGAGTTTTTGAATGAATTTGAATTTGAATTCAAATTAAAGTTCCCTTGATTCTCTCTACTAAACTTAGGGAGATATTCCCTCAACTAAATCATTTACCTTTTCCACGACTCTAGTCTAGTAGGTGTGATTACATTGTTGATAAAAGTCACATGGACTTTTTACATGAGATAAAAGTAAGAATCACTAAGACTAGGTTCATATGGTTATTGATTCTTGTGAATGATCCAATCTTTTAATCTTCCAAGGTTCCAATAGTCCAAGCCTTATGTTAATTCTTCAAAGTACAAAACAAAGCCAAGTGTTAAGGCTTGTTTGCACCAACAGCTCCCCCTCAAGCCAAACACTTGCTTGAGTCTTCATCTTTAGTCTTTAATGATATCCTGTAATCCTATCATGGATTTAAACTTGCATAGCTTGCTCCCATCCAGAGCTTTTGTAAGCAAATCTGCACATTGAATATTAGTAGACACATATGATAATTGGATTTCCTTGCTAAGTAATTTCTCCCTCACATAGTGGTAATGAACCTCTATGTGTTTTGTCCTAGCATGATACACAGGGTTTGCTGCTAGGTGAAGTGAACTTGTGTTATCACCAAATATGATTGGTGGCCTTGTGTATAGGCCCAATTCTGAGTATAGTAGCTTCAACCATATGGCTTCTTGAGTAGCATTGGCTAGCCCTCTGTATTCTGCCTCAGTAGATGATAGGGCTACTGTAGGTTGTTTCTTGGATGACCAAGAAATTGGTTTATCACCTGCAAAGCATATGTAACCAGATGTACTCCTCCTGTCATCCTTGCAACCTGCCCAATCTGCATCTGAGTATACTTTGATATCAATGTCTGATGAATATGGAAAGTACAAACCATGATTTTGTGTTCCCTTTAGATACTTTACTATCTTCTTGGCTGCCTCCAAATGTGGTACTCTTGGCTTATGCATAAATTGGCTAAGTACACTAACACCATATGATATATCAATCCTGGTTAAGGTAGCATAATTAAGACTACCTACCAAACTTTGGTAACCTGTTATATCTTTGAGTTCTTCTCCTTCATGTGCACTGAGTTTGTGGTTGACCTCCATAGGTATGTTTGAGACTTTAGCTTCCTGCAAATTGAACTTCTTGACCATGTCCTGAATGTACTTCTTCTGAGTAATGAATATACCTGAATTTGTGTAGACCAATTCAAGTCCTAGGAAGTACTTCAATAATCCAAGATCATTGATCTTGAATTCCTTCATCATTTGGCCTTTGATGTGTCTAATTCCTTGAACATCATTTCCTGTAATAATGATGTCATCAACATAGACACACAAGTATATTACCTCTGAATTGTTCTTCTTTATAAACAATGAAGTATCTGCTTTACTCATTACAAATCCTTGATCCAAGAGATAGGTTGTCAACCTGTAATTCCATGCTCTAGGTGCCTGCTTCAATCCATACAGAGCTTTCTTCAATTTGCAAACATGATTTACCTTATTGTGATCTTCATAGCCAGGTGGTTGTGACATGTAGACCTCTTCAGATATCCATCCATTCAAGAATGCATTCTTCACATCCAATTGGTACATGTTCCAATTTTTGGATGCAGCTACACTCACCATAATTCTGATAGTTGGCATCTTGGCCACAGGAGAAAATGTCTCCTCATAATCAATGCCTTGGGTTTGTGCAAAACCCTTGGCTACCAACCTAGCTTTATACCTGTTTATTGTACCATCTGAGTTCCTCTTGAGTTTGTAGATCCATCTGGATCCTATCACTTTCATGGAGTCCTTCTTGGGTACCAAGTCCCAAGTATCACTCTCCTTGAGAGCCTCCATTTCTTCATCCATTGCTTCCTTCCATTCTGGTTTAGTAATAGCTTCTTCAAATGTACCTGGTTCTTCATTCAAGATATCCTTTGCAAGATATACAGAGTGCTTGGTTACAAGTGAAGTATCATACCCATACCTAATTGGTTTCTTCTTCTCTCTTGAAGATCTCCTCATAGCTTGAGTTGAGGATTCTGGATTGTCTTCAAGTTGCTTCATCTTCATCTTCCCTTTGGATTTCCAAGCCTTGAATTCTTCAATGTTGATGGTGTCTTCATCATCTGAGCTTGTGTCCTCCTTCTGAGTTGGTTCTTGCCTGATAAGTTTTGGAAAGTCTTCTTCCATATTATAAGGTAGGCTAACTTTCCTGCATTCATTTTCATACCACGAATCATTTTCATCAAAGATGACATCTCTGCTTACCTTGAAGCCTTTGTTTGAGGGGTTATAGAACCTGTATCCTTTCTGATTCAAATCATATCCAATAAAAATACACTTTTCAGCCTTAGGGTCTAGCTTTCCCCTTACCTGTGAGGGAATATGCACATATGCAACACACCCAAAGATCTTGCAATGATCCAGAGATGGTCTCTTACCATGCCAAGCCTCATAGGGTGTCATTCCATCAAGTGTCTTTGATGGCAACCTGTTGATTAAGTATGTGGCAGTAGATACACTCTCTGCCCAAAGATAATTTGGTAGTTTTTTTTCATTAAGCATAGACCTAGCTGTCTCCACAATGAGTCTATTCCTCCTTTCAGCTACCCCATTTTGTTCAGGTGAGTACCTTGTGGTAATCTCCCTCTTGATGCCTCTTTCCTACAAGAATTCTTCAAAGTCATTGGAGAAGTATTCTCCACCACCATCTGACCTTAGTCTCTTCAAATGTCTACCTGTTTGATTCTCAACTAATGCAAGATACTTTTTGAAACAATTAAATACTTCATCTTTATGTTTCATGAAGTACAAAACAGTCCATCTGCTATAGTCATCAATAAAAGATACATAGTACCTTGATCCAGATATGGATGACTCCTTGCTTGGTCCCCAAACATCTGTATGCACCAATTCCAAGTAGTCTTCATGCATAAAACCCTTTTTGGTATATGGCAATCTGTGTGACTTACCAAATTGACAAGCCCCACACTTGTATATCATGTGTTGCTTGGATACATTAGGTATCCCAAGCACACATTGATCCCTACTCATTTGCTTTATGGTCCTCTCTCCAATGTGACCTAATCTCTTGTGCCACATCTCCAATTCTGATAGGGTTTGGTCCTTATAGTTGTACAAGGCAATATTCTTAGTATCCTCAAGTTCAAAGGTAAACAATCTACCTGACTTCTCTCCCTTGGCTATCCTTCTGAATCCATGTCTTGGATCCTCCACATAAGCACCATGTTGAGTGAACCTGACCTGTAGACCTTTTTCAACAATCTGACCTACACTCATCAGATTCTTGGTGATTGTTGGAACATACAATACTCTGCTTAGTAAATTCTGATTACCATCACTTGTTTTGACATTACCTACTTTAACCACTGAATGTTTAGTGTCATCACCTGTCTGCACTTGGTGCTTGCCTTTAGGTTCTTCCAAATCAGAGAGTAAGGCAACATTCCCAGCTACATGGTTAGAGCAACCTGAATCAATATAGAACAAATGATCATCATTGATACCTGATTTAGATGTCATGTTCATAATCAACAAGGAATCATCTTGATCCTCTGCATAATTGTTGTAATCCTTTCTGTTCCTGTATCCTCCTTGATAATTGCCATTGTGATTGTAGCTATTGTTGTAGTTGTTGTTGTAATTATTGTTGTAGCCATGGTAGCCTTGAGATTGATTGAATCTACCTCTGCCTTGAGAGTATCCTCCTTTTTGGTGACCTCTTCCTCTTTGGTTCTTGTAGTTTTTATAGCATTCATCTGTAGTATGGTTAGACAAACCACAAATATTGCATGGAGATTGATTATAGGGTCTCCCCCTACCTGACTTACCTCCTCTGCCCCTACCTCTAGATGATCTACCTCTCCCTGCATAGTTTGCTTGGGAGGTGGATCCTTCTTCATCAACCTTCTTGCTTTTACCCTTGTCTTTAGACTTCTTATCAGTATATAGGGCAGAGGGATTGTTACCTTTTGATTGCTCTCCATTCTTTGTGATCTTTGCTTCATGTGTAAAGAGTTGTCCAATCAGAGTTGTTAAATCAGGTGCTTGGATGTCCATGTACAAGTCCATTGCAGTGGTAAAGCTCTCCCACTTGTCATCTGCCTTTAGTCCATTGATCACTTGTCTGACTATTTGCTCTTCTTCAATTTCTTCCCCAACACTTGCAAGTTGATCTGCAATGTCTTTGACTTTGGTGACAAAATCTGAGACACATTGTTTTGATTGCTTCCTAAGAGTTGTAAACTCAATCCATAGCTGATTCTTTCTGGCCCTTGTGCTTGATGAAAAATATGTTGACAAGGTTTCCCAAGTCTCTTGGGAAGTCTTACAGTTCCTTACATGAGGTAGAAGGAAATCAGAGATAGAGTTTAGAAGATATGACCTTGCCAAAGCATCTTTAGCACACCATTGGTTGAGTCTCTCATGTTCATCCTTTGTAGGTAGGCCTCTGGTTTTGAATGAGGGCAACTCCTCATCTCATGATATGTATCCATACAAGCTTCTCCCTTGTAGATAGGTCTTCATTCTCAATGACCAAGCCTGATAATTGTTTCTATCCAATTTGTCAATGAAGGAAGGGAAACCATCACCCATGATTACCTTTTTGCTCTGATACCACTGTTGGATGTGATGGCTGGGTACTCTCAGAAGTTGAGTTGGTGCTGCAAATCCTGCTTCACACCTGCCCTCTTTTCTCTTCAGATATGGTTAGGAGACTCCTTGAGCTTTCAAATGACACCAAGAAACTATATATGTGCTTTACAAACCAATTGTGTAATGATCAACTCAAAACAGATAAGTTTGAACCTTCACAAGTCCAAAAACTTACTATTCCTGTAATGACACCTGCTCAGTCCTAAGCTCAGTATGACCAGCACACTTGCAATTGGTTTAATTCCTTCTGGAAGTATTAAATTAACTTAACAAGCTACCATTAGCAAGTTAAATCACTCCAATTAACAAACTATACACTGAGCATGATTTTTAGCAAAATCAGAGACACCCCCGACTTTTTAGGAACAACTCAGAAATATACCAGTGACTGCTTCGACTGTGGTTTCTCCCAATTGGCTGAATAGAATGACTTGAAATTTTGTAGTGTTGTAGAATGCTTTGAGCTGGTTCCAATGAGCTTTGAATCATCCAATTTGGTTTAGTAGATCTTGAGATATGCCCTGTTGAAATTGACAGACTTGAAGATGTTCACTCAGAAAAAACACAGAGATAATGACTATGAGTATATGTATTGAATCTATCAAATGTACATTCCCATTGGCAAGATAAGTAATGCCCAATGGTACTCTGAGGTGTAGGCTAAAGAGTAGCTCTCACACACTCAATAATCTGCTTGGATTAGCCTCGGAAAGAGTGTAACAACTCCGCGACTTTTTACATAGTCTTTTATAGGAGTTTTTGAATGAATTTGAATTTGAATTCAAATTAAAGTTCCCTTGATTCTCTCTACTAAACTTAGGGAGATATTCCCTCAACTAAATCATTTACCTTTTCCACGACTCTAGTCTAGTAGGTGTGATTACATTGTTGATAAAAGTCACATGGACTTTTTACATGAGATAAAAGTAAGAATCACTAAGACTAGGTTCATATGGTTATTGATTCTTGTGAATGATCCAATCTTTTAATCTTCCAAGGTTCCAATAGTCCAAGCCTTATGTTAATTCTTCAAAGTACAAAACAAAGCCAAGTGTTAAGGCTTGTTTGCACCAACAAGGAGATATTGCCTTAGCTCAAAAATTTGTGGTTTTAGGTAGTTAGAGCCACGAATTTGCTTTTACATCATGGATGAGGTAAGCCATCCTTTTCCTTTTTTCTTTTTTTCAATTACAAGAGATAAAATGTACTCTTTTACAAGAGGTCTTCACATGACTACACATGTGACTTACCAATGAGGATAATATCAAGCATATCAAGCATGTAGGCTTGGGTAAAATGCACCAACATTTTCAACCCTGTGGCTTTGTGCAGAAAGGGCATGAAAACCAGGTGTGTAGGTTAAAGAAGGCATTATATGGTTTAAAGCAAGCACCACGTGCTTGGTATGAGAAGATCCATGCCTATCTGATTGCACATGGTTTTGAGAACAGTCCAACTGAAAGCACCTTATATGTTAAGCATGCTAATGATGTGCTTCTGATCATTGTTGTCTATGTTGATGACATTCTCTTCACTGGTCCTATTAAGAAGCATATTGTTGATTTTAAGGCTGATTTGCATGCCTCATTTGAGATGTTTGATTTGGGGCATTTGCATCATTATTTGGGCATTGAGTTTATGCACGTTGATGGTGGAATGGCTTTGTGTCAAACAAAATATATTGACACATTATTGTAGTGTTTTGGCCTTGAAGACAGTAAACCTATTACCACTCCTATGGAGACAAGTTTATGATTGAGTCTTCATGATGTTGGAGATGCATTTGATGTTGTTCTCTATCAGCGGGCTGTTGGATGCCTGATTTACTTATGCATTAATCGGTGAGATATTTAGTTTGCTATCACAGATGAGTAGATTTATGCATTACCTAGGTGTCAAGCATTGGTAGGCTGTTAAGTGCATCTTTCGCTACTTGATTGGTACCTAGCTACTTGGGTTGTTTTATCCCAAGTGGGTATCACTACTTCCAGATTTGCATGCTTTTTCTTACTCTGACTTGGTTGGTTGCTATGACACTCATGTGTCCACTAGTGGTTTTTGCTTCATGTTTGGTAGCTCATGCATATCTTGGCTGAGCAAGAAGCAGCCTATTGATTCCACTTCCAATTATGAGGATGTGTATAGGGAAACTTTCACAACGACTGTTGAGTGTGTGTGGTTGGGACACCTTATGGCTGATTTAGGTGTTGGTCAGTCTTCTTCCACCACCATCTTCACTGACAGTCAGAGTGCATTGGAAGTTGCGAGGAACCATGTGTTGCATGCTCACACTAAGCACATTGAGGTGCATTATCATTATGTCAGGGAGAGGTTCTCTGATGGGGAGGTCAGCTTGGCATATGTGCCCACATAGGAGAACATTGCATACCTTTTCACGAAGGCTCTACCTAGGGACAAGTTTGAAACTTTCTATATGACTCTGATTGTATCCACATTTTACCAAGTAGTCCACAAGTCTTTGGTTCCAAGCCCTTGGGGCTTGCTTGAGTCCATAAAGAGCCTTCTTAATCCTAATACATGATGTGGAAATCTCTCATCTCTTCAAAGCCTTGGGGCTATTCCATGAAGACTACCTCTTCAAGCTCTCCATTTAGGAAAACATTCTTCACATCCAACTCGTACATCTTCCAACCTTTTAAGGATGCAATTGCAATCAACGTTCTTGTGGTAGAAATCTTAGCTACTGGAATGAATGTCTCCTCAAATTCTATGCCATAATGTTGAGCAAAACCTTTGGCAACCAACCTTGCTTTATACCTAGAGATGCTCCCATCGGCATGCCTCTTTTACCTTGTACACCCACTTCTTGCCAATGACTTTCATGTCCTTTGTTCTTGGCACCAATGAACAAGTATCATTTTCCTCAAGTGCCTTGAATTCCTTCTCCATGGCTTCAATCCATTCCCTATGCTTATTTTCTTCTTCAAAAAAGTTAGCTTCTTCACAAGCTTTAACTTGACTCATGTAGGCATAGTGTCTCACAATGAATGAATAATAACTTTGAATAGGGTATTTAACCCTATTGGATGACCTTACCTCACCATTAGTTGGTATGGATCTCCTCCCCCTTAGTTTATATGCTTTAAATCCTTGAGTTTCTAATTTCTCCACATCTTTATCACTGGTAGAGTCCATGTCTACCCATCGATGGTCTTCATCATCTGTCTTTCCCTTTTCTTTACTACTTTCACTTGAATGAGCTTCATTCCTTATTCTTCCATGCCAAGCTGATGTGGCACTCTCCTTTGATGGTGTGCTTAAAGTGGTTGGACCACTCATCTCCATGCTTTTTTGTTGCTCTTTGAACTTCTTCTTGGCTTCATATGCATCATCAACCTATAACACATCTTTCCTACCATATCAAGGCAGCAACTCATCAAATAATACATCCCTAGATACATTAAGCTCTTTGGTGCAAGGGTTATAGCATCTAAAACCCACTTTCTCTAAATAATATCCCAGAAATATACATATATCTGCCTTTGGGTCTAACTTGTGTCTCATATTCTTGAGGTATGTGAACATAACACACACAATCAAATACTTTGAGATGTGAAAGGTTGGGTTTCTTACCACACCAAGCTTCTCTGTTCTTCCTCTCTACCATCCCATTTTGTTGAGGTATATACCTACAAGTGAATTGCCTTTTGATGCCATTTTCATATAGAAAATATGAAAGTTCATTTGAAAAATACTCTCCCTCTCCATCTGATCTAAGGACCTTTAATCTACCCAAGGGATTTATTAGACATGCTATGTACCTTGGAAGATCACTCTCAAAAAGATGAATCAAAACAGATAGGTAGGGGTTGATCCAAGAGTAAAAAACTTGCTATTTTTGTTCCTACATATGTTTAGTGTTTTGAATAGTTCTCTAAGCACAATAGCAATTGTCTTAATTCCTTTCAAGGAACTCTAATTAACTTAGTAGGCTATCAATCATGAGTGATTTCATCAAAAATTATGGACTACACATAGAGAAACATGTTTAGCAAATCATAAGACCATCCCGACTTTTACGGGCTACAATAGTCAACAGACAAGTGAGCAAAAATATGATAATATCTCACAATGCCGAGAAGCTATGCCAATGAAATTTTGTAGGCATGTAATAGACAGTATCCTCAATCTAGCATGCTTTAAAGCATGAAAAATGATTAACTATGCACTAAGAACAAGCTCTGAGAAGATCACTATTCTCATGAAGTTATAATAGAGAATTCAAATGAGAATGTAATGCTCATATGTGTATTAAATTATATACAAACATAATTTCATTGGCAATCATACATTTCTCAATGTGTCAGAGGTGAATGTGCTACGAGATAAGCTCTCACTTCACAATAAAACTCACTCAATATTATCTCATGAGCTCGAGATAATATGCAGGTCTTTTGATCCCCTTTTTATAGTCATGTTTGGAGCCAAGGTTTGAATTCTAATTCAAACTTCTACCTAAAAGGTGAATCCTAAAGTGTAGGATAGACTACTGCATCACTCAACAACTGCTTGATTTGTTATTTTAGAGAGTATATCTGCACATTGTAAATGGGTTGATACATAGGATAGTTGAATATCCTTGTAAAGTAATTTCTCCCTTACATAATGATAGTGTACTTCAATATGTTTAGTCCTTGCATGAAGAATTGGATTGGCAGCCAAGTGAATGGAACTCATGTTGTCATAAAAAATACTTGGAGTTCCAATCTCCAATCCAAGATATGAAAATAGTGTCTTCATCCACATTGCTTCTTGAGTAGCTATAGCAAGACCTCTGTATTGAGCTTTAGTAGAAGAGAGAGAAAATATGGGTTGCTTCTTAGATGACCGTGAGACAATTTTTGACCTTGCAAAGGTAAGATATCCTGAGATGCTTCTCTTGTCTTCCTTGGAACTAGCCCAATCTACATCAAAGAACAACTTTAGACTTAAATTAGATACATACGGGTAGTATAATCCTTCATCTAGTATCCTCTTGGTAGCATCCATGTGAGGTTTCCTAGGTGTGTGCATAAATTGACTTAGCACACTCACACTATAACACATATCTACTCTGTCAATGCGGCATAGTTCAAACTACCCACAAGACTTTGATAAACTATTATATCTTCTATGAGTTCACCTTCATGTGAGCTTAGTTTATGATTAACTTCCATTGGAGTACCTGCAATCCTACAATCTTGCATCTTGAATTTTTTCAACAAGTCTTTAATGTATTTCCTTTGAGTAAGGAATAGACCATGATGTCTTCATACTACTTCCAATCCTAGGAAGTATGTAAGTGAGGCTTATTCACTTATCTTGAACTCTTCTTTCATGTGCTCCCCTATCTTCTTTATCCCATCTGCATCGTTTCCTATATGTATAATATCATCCACATGCACACACAAATAGATGACTTCAGAACTACTCTTATTGATGAAGAGTGATGGATCTGCCTTGCTAGGTTGAAATCCTTTATCTTGCAAGAATGAAACAAGCATGTGATTCCAAGCCCTTGGGGATTGTTTGAGTCCATGTAGAGATTTACTAAGTTTACACACATAATCAAGTTGTACTTGACTCTCAAAACCAAGTGGTTATGCCATATATACTTCTTCTATTATCCATCCAATTGAAGTATCTTCCAATTCTTGGAAGAAGCAATACTAAGTAGGACTCTAATTGTAGGCATCTTTGCCACAAGAGAGAAGGTCTCCTCATAATCAATTCCCTAAGTTTGTGCAAAGCCTTTTTCCACAAGCCTTGCCTTATACCTATTAATGGAGCCATCTGAGTTCTTCTTCAATTTGTAAATCCATATTAAACCTATCATTTTCATTGATGAAGACTTAGGGACTAATTCCCAAGTGTTATTTTCCTACAAAGCTTCAATTTCTTCTTCCATTGCATGCTTCCATTCTGATTTCTTGAATAATCTATCTATCTTTTCACCATTTGTAATCCTCCTAAATCCTTGACTTGGATCTTCAACAAATGCTCCTTTTGTGAACCTAACTTTTGGCCCTTCTCCACAATCTATCCTACACTTATCAAATTCTTTGTGATGGTAGGGACATAGTAGGTTGATGTTTCCATCAAGTGCTTTTACATTTCCTATCTTGTCCAACAGATGCCTTGTATCATCACCTATTTGCACTTCATGTTTGTTCCTTAGATCTTCTAAATCTGATAGGAGGGCCACATTTCCTTCCACATGATTTGAGCAACTTGAATCTATGTAGAAAGCATGCTCATGATTTACCTTGTGACATTGTCATATTCATGAGAAGAAGAGAATCTTCTTGATTTGAGTCTTCTCTATAATTATTGTAATCTCTTCTCCCTTTGCATCCTCCTTGATAGGTTGAATTGTTGTAGTTGTGGTTGCCATAGAAATTGTTGAACCTTCCTCTTGAGTAGCCATAGCCTCCTCTGTTGTAGCCTCTGCCTCTTTGATTCTTGGAATTCCTAAAGCAATTCTCAATTTTGTGATTAGTTAATCCACAAATAGAACAAGAATTAGATTCTTGAGGTCTCCCCCTACCTTGTCTTCCTCCTCTACCTCTACCTCTACCATGTCTTCCTCTCCCTGCATAGTTAGCTTGGTGCATATCTGCTTCATCATCCACTTTCTTTCCTTTCCCTTTGTTGTCTTTGGCTTTATTTCTATCAGTATACAAAGCAGAAGATTGATTACCTTGGAACCTTATCCATTCTGCATGAGCTTGGCCTCTTGAGTAAGTAGTTGTCCCGCAAGTGTATTGAAATATGGTACATGCATATCCATGTATAGATCCATTGCTATTGTAAAGGCTTCCCACTTGTCATGTGCCTTCAGGCCATTGATGACTTGCCTTAGAATTTGTTCTTCATCTATCACTTCTCCAATGCTTCCTAGCTGATCGGAAATATCTTTGATCTTTGTGACAAAATCAGTCACACTTTTCTTGGAAGATTTCTTGAGTGTTGTGAAGTCCAACCATAGTTGGTTCTTTCTGGCCTTTGTGCTTGAAGAGAAGAAGGCCTCAAGTGCATTCCACACTTTTTGGGATGTTTTACAACTTCTAATGTGAGGCAAAAAAAATATGAGATAGATTTGAGGAGATAAGACCTTGAAAGCGCATCCTTGGAGCACCATGTGCTCAATCTTTCTTGCTCTTCTTGTGTAGGTTGACTTTTATTCCTGAAACTTGGCATAACTTCATCTCTAGCTATATAACCATATAGATCCGTGCCTTGAAGATAAGCTTCCATCCTTAATGACTAGGCTGAGTAGTTACCTCTATCCAATTTGTCAACTGATGAAGGAAATCCATCTGCCATGTTGTCAACCTTGCTCTGATACCATTATGAGGATGGATTTTCACTTGATGAAGATGAAGTGGTGCTGCGAAAACTTTGCACTACCCCAACCAAATGAACTCTAGAAATATGTAGTGGACCCTTTTAGCTTCCCAAGGATGTATTAGACACCCTATGTACCTTGGAAGATCACTATCAAAAAGATGAATCAAAATAGATAGGTAGGAGTTGATCCAAGAGTAGAAAACTTGCTATTTTTGTTGCTACACATGTTCAGTGTTTTAAAACATTGTCTGAGCACAGCATCAATTGGCTTAATTCTTTCTAGGGAACTCTAGTTAACTTACTAAGCTATCAATTATGAGTGATTTCATAAAAAACGATGGACTACACATAGAGAAATATGTTTAGCAAATCATAAGACCATCCCAACTTTTATGGGCTGCAATAGTCAACAGACCAGTGATCTAAAATATGTTAAAATCTCATGACCTTGAGAAGCTATGCTAATGCAATTTTGTAGGCATTTAACAAACAATATGCTGAATCTATCCTGCTTTAAATCATGAAAAATGATCAACTATGCACTGAGAACAAGCTCTAAGAAGATCATTGTTCTGATGAAGTTATAATAGAGAAGTGAAATGAGAATGTAATGGTCATATGTGTATTAAATTATATACAAATACAATGTCGTTGGCAATCATACATTGCTCAATGTGTGAGAGTTAATGAGCTTTGAGATAAGCTCTCACTTCGCAACAAAATTCTAACTCTCGATGAAGCCCTCCGCTTTTACTCCAATTCTGCATGCAATCCCAAGCCTAAACATACATGGAGATCGATGGATTGATTGACCACCCAGCCACGTACCCCCTTGATTTGATCATCACCTTAATTTGATTTGATCATCGCCTTAATTCTAGTGGAGCCTAAGAGATGGTTCATACCATCTCTTCAATAGTGACTCCCCTCATAACATTTCCTTCCCCTTAACTCCATTTTTGTCCTCAAAAATGGTATTGGAAGGTCTGATAGAAAGAAGAAATCAATAGGGTGGTACTCCCACTATATCCCCATGTATGGAAATACATGGTCATATCTCCATGTTGTTTCCGCGTATCCTTCCCCTTAAGAAGATTCTTGGGAAGGTAACTTAAAACTGTGAAACTGTCTTTGAAGGGTGCTAACCTGCTCCCATGTGGCACTATCTTCTGAAGTATCTTTCCACTTTACTAGACACTCTTTATATAGGTGACTTCTCGTCCATTTCTCTTGAGTGCATAGTATGCTCTCTGGCTCGTGTGGAATAGATTGAATAGAAATAGGATCTACTACCTCACTATCTGGAATGAGTTTATCAAATTCACCCAGTCTTTTCTTAAGCCGGCTAACATGAAAAACTGGATGGATTTGACTATTCTCTTGAAGTTGGAGCTGGTAAGCCAGGGTCTCATCTTCATGGTTTTAAATCTAGATGGAACTCTAAGATAGACCTACTCTCCTACCTCAAAGTTGATGTCTCTCCTTTGACGGTCAGCATAGGCTCTAGCTCTATCCTGAGCTCTCCTAAAGTTGTCCTTAGCAAGCCTAAGAATATCATTCATCTCTTCCAAAAAGTCCTTTGCAGCTTTAAATTTCTCATCCTCCAAGCCTACTGCATAAGGAGCTCTTGGCTGAAACCCATACATAAGCATAAATGGACTATGCCCAATGGAAGAGTGCTTGGCACTATTATATGCAAACTCTACTATAGGTAAGTACTCTTCCTCGTTAGTTTGCCTTTCATTCACATATGCTCAAAGCATATCCTCTAGGATTTGGTTAACCCTTTCTGTTTGCCCATCCAAGTGTGGATGCTCGGCCGTACTCATGCTAAGTTTCGTGTCCAACCTTTTGAAGACCGCTCTCAAAAAGTGGCTAGTAAACTTCCTATCCCGATCAAAAACTATGTCTAAAGGAAGACCATATAACCGGTATAGGTTATCTACAAAGAGTCTATCCAACTCTGGTGTCTTCACTATAGTACGTGTCGGAATAAACCTAGCCATTTTGATTAACCTATCCATAATTACCAGACCAAGTCGTGCCCTCTCTGTGTCTTAGGTAATCCGACTATAAATTCCATGGACATACTCTCCCATTTCCCATTAGGAATATCCAATGGGTGGAGTAGTCCTCCAATCCTCAATCTCTCAGCTTTGTTGACCTGGCATTTAGTGCACTTAAGCATATACTCTAGGACATCCTTATGAAGTATAGGCCAATAAAACTGCCTCTTAACAAGATCATAAGTCTTGTTAACTCTTGGGTGTCTTGCACTAGGTGTTTCATGACACTCATATAAAATATGCCCTCTCATCTCAAGATCTCAAGGGACACATACCTTACCTTTATATAACAAACATCCACCTTGGACATTGTAATCCTTCCACTTGGATCCTTCTTGAGTACCCGTTGATATATCATGATCCCCATTCTCTATGGCTTCCCAAATCTCGGAATATGCAGGATCAAACCTACATTTTCCTCTAATAGACTCAAGTAGCTCACACTGCTCCTATGGCAAAATCACTCCTATCAGTCTCAACCACAAATGGCTTGTTGGGATCTGCTATATGTAAAAGTGGAGTTGTAGCAATTGCTACTTTCAACTTCTCCATACTTTGCTTTTGTTCGTCTCCTCAATGAAAGGCTTTCCCTTTCCCTTTAAGCTGTTTCGTCATCAGAGTGTCCTAGATAAGGCCGTAAAACACGTCATAAGCTTCATGAAAGTGGCAGAAGCATTGATGAGACCAAAAGGCATCACCAAAAATTCATAGTGGCCATATCTAGTCCTAAATGTAGTCTTAGGGACATCCTCTGCCCTAATCCTAATCTGATGATATCTTGATCTAAGATAAATCTTGGTAAAATACCTAGGTTGATGTAACTGATCAAATAGATCTTCCAATCTAGGCATTGAAAACCAATTTTTTATAGTTATCTTATTAAGTGCTTTATACTCTATACATAGTCACATAGAGCCATCTTTCTTTTTAACTATGAGCATTGGCGATGTCCAAGGTGAGTTACTAGGTTTAATGAAGCCTTTATCTAAATAATCTTGCAATTGCCTCTCAACCTCCTCATGTTGAGAAACACTAAGCCTATCCTTTTGTGCCATAGATCAAGCTCTGCTATTCGATGCATACCATAAGAGAAATAGTTTGTATGATTTGGGTTTACCTTGATTGTAAACAATCTACCTTGTTTTTTACCTCTGGCAATTAACCTCCTTTGCTTTGGATCCTCAATGAAGCAACCTGCATGATTAAATCTTATTTGCAAACCTTTTTCTACCATTTGACCAACTGACATCAAATTCTTAGTGATCGTTGGCACATAAAGTACATCCTTTAAGCAATTTGTCTTGCTCTTATCCTGCATAACAACATCTCCAACCTACATAATCTTATCTATTGTATCATCTCTTGTTTCAACATGACCTTTACATGAAGGATTATGCATATTAGAAAACCATGAAGCATCATGTGACATATGGTTAGAACAACCACTATCTACATACCATACATTACTATTGCAATTCATCTTAGTTTCTACATTCATCATAAGAAGAGAATCATATGGTTAGAACAACCACTATCTACATACCATACATTACTATTGCAATTCATCTTAGTTTCTACATTCATCATCACTTTTACCTTCAACCGCATAATTTCCTTGTTGTTTACCTCTTCTTGAATAGCCTCCTCTTCGATTACCACCTTGATTATTTTCATTTTGATAGCAATCTTTGGCATAGTGTCCATACCTTCCACATATATAGCAATTGTTGTTATCTTCACTCCTTTGTCTTTGATTGTAGTTGTAGTTGCCTCTTGTACCTCTCACGCTTGATCTTCCTCTTCCTCTTGTGTTGAAGAAGCCACTTGAAGTCCCTTGATCATCGCTCCTTCTTCCTCGACCTCTATTTGAACCTCTTCTTCCTCTGTTTCCACCTCTTGATGATCCTACATAAAGAGCTTGTCCTTGAGATCCTTTTTTATTTGAAGTAGAGCCATTTAGATTCATCTCCTCCGTGACCATGAGAGCAACAAGCTTATCAAAGTCTGGTAATTCTCCTCTAACATAAACTGAAGTAATGAATGGTTTCCATCTCTCATCATCCTTGAGGTCGTTGAGAGTATGTGCAACCAAGTTATTGTCCTCCACATGAGCTTGAATTGATCCTAGTTGATCTGCAATCTCTTTAACCTTCAACAAGTAATCATTGACCGATGTCCTTGTATCTTTCTTTATGTTATTCAACTCATTCTTGAGTTGAATCTTCCTTGCTCTTGTACCTGTAGCATACAACCTTTCCAATGCAAGCCAAACATCTCTACTTGTGTCTAGATCTTGTATGTGTCCTACCATTGAATCTTGAATATTTTGTGATAAAATGAATATAACCCTTTTGTCTCTTTCATTCCAAAGTCTAAACTCCCTCAATTGTTGTTGATTTGGATCCTCTGGTAATATAGGTTTGATATCTGTTCCATCAATCAAACCATACAAGCCTCTACCTTGCAAGTATGTTGTGATTCTAAATCGTCATGCTTGATAGTTGTTCTTATCAAGCTTCTCTATTTGTGCATGTTGATCACCCAATGTGTAAATACTAAACTTTCTCCTTTAACCCTCCTTTTGCATATGTGTGATAAGAATAAGTATGATATTTACCTTTGTTATAAAGTTTATGCACCTTTCTTTGCTTGGATGTTGCTTGAGATGCTTCCTTGCTATCTCCTTCTACCTTTGTGTAGTGTCGATGATGAACCTTGTAGCTCAATGATGAGTAGCACCTCCTTTAATGTCAATCCGGGAAGACGTGAGGATGGTATGAAGACCTCGAGCAAGTGGAGGCACAAGTGCGTGAGTGAGAAGCACACAAACATGCACACACATACACACACACGCGCACACACGGCAAGACAAAGAGTGAGAAGCAATGGAGTTCTTTGATTACTTTCAAAAAGCTCTTACAAGTTCATTTCAATTACAATCTAACCTCAAAAATGAGCTCTCTAGCTCCTTTTATAGTTTTTGACTAGCTTTGGCCCTGTCCAGACTTAGTGTCTGGCCTAGTTAAAAATTAGGTTCCAGGGCTTATTAGAGGGCTCAAACGAGATCTAAAAAATATGAAAATTGGCAGGTAGATACTTCTAAAGCTCCTCAAGCTCAAGGACTCCTTGGCTTGCACAAAATGGAGCTACAAAAATACGAAATGATATTTACAATGGTTTTTAGTGATGAAAATCACTATTTGTGTAGGGATTTTCTCTATTGATTTGTCATACATACCTTTGAGCTCCCTACTTGCTCTTTCTTCTTGTGTGCTCAACTCCTTGATGTCTGAAAAATTTAGATGGCCTACTTGCCAGATCTTCTTTGACTGCCATGTCTGCTTGTGTTGTCCCTTCACTCTGACTCTCTTCGTCTTGTGGCTCCTTCGGTTCCCTGACTGCTGCCAACACCCCCCCCACTCTAGCGTCTGTTGCCCCTGACAGACCCTTGTCTAGATCTTCGTTGAACGTAGTATTGGACGACGTCGGAAGCGAGGTGATGTTCTTCTAATCTGAGCCCCCGTGCTAGATCTGTTAATAATGCGTCCCAATTCACTGGTCCTGGTACGTCCGGGTGTGGCACCCGCAGTTGTTCTGAATGTATGGTTCTCTCCACAGCGAATAAGTGGAGGAGATGTGAAGGCCTGGGTACAAAAATTTCTGAGTGATATTTCCAGAATCCCGTTATGAACATCTCCTCGAATGTCTGTTTAAAACAAGCAGGGAGGTACTTTATTATGGCGTGCCAAGCATATATTACTTCTATTGATGGGGTGGTGCTCATGTCGTAAACTAGGTCTTGGTTGCCTGTAACGAAGCCTACTCCTGAGAAGTGGGGATCCTTAATGTTTTTAAATGTCCTGAATGTGATCAGCATTAATTCAAATATTTTCATACACATTTGTGCCATCACATCGGGTGTATTGCGTAGTCGAGTGCTCCAGTGTCTGATAGTAGAAATCATGTAATTTACAGTGGGAGGTCCTCGTGGAGGTGCTAGATAAACATAATTTAGCCACTTGCCACAGCCTTTGATGTTCTTGACAGCAATGGTGAATTCGGGCCATGTGCGTCTTCGTAGGACTGGGGCATAACAAGGATTGTACTTAATAAAGAGGGGCATGTTATTCCAGGTTCGTACCATTTCAGGATAAGTCTCCAAGAGACGGATCCTCCAAGTGGGTTGATGAATAGATCCTCTTTTTGCACTCTCTGGTATATCGTCGGGGCCAAACTGGGTGGCAAAGGTGGGGGCCTTCCCACATTGTCGTTGGATCTCTGCGTTGTAATCAGCCAATAATATGCAATATGGCACATACTGATCATCATTGGTCCCTATCCACCTGTGATGGGACATACGTTTGAAATACTCGGACTTGATGACAGTGTCTTCTAATTTGGCTAATGATTGGATTTGTATTGCTACTCGTTCATCGTGGGTGTTCGCTGTCTTCTCTAATGACTGAAGCCATTCAGGTGCTTCCACTTCTAAGGTATCCATTCCTTCTGAGGTTTGTTGCCCTCCTGGCATTGGCATAGGAACGTATGGTTCCTCATACGAATCATCTACCTCAATGGGAACCAAGTCTTCTGGCTCAAGTTCTATAACTGGAGAGGGTTGCCTTTCATACTCTAGTAACTTTTTCTGGAGCTCAACCACCTGCTCTGTCAATGCCTTCACTTCCTCTGAAGTCGAGGCCGATTCTATTACCTTGGTTGGAGCCTCCTATTCCTTGAGCTGGCCACGTAGCTCATCACGTTCCCTTTCCAACTCATCATGAGCATCTAATAGATCTACATAGCTTTCCAAGATGGTCTTCATTGTCTCTGAGGATACGGCTTTAAACTGCTCTGGATCAATTTCGTGGGAAGAGCCTTCCATTGCTGCTTCTAGATTTGCTTCATTTTGCTGTTGCAGTCTCTTGTTCTCTTCAAGGGCGGTCGCCATGTGTTTTCTGAGGAGTGCCAAGTTACGCCGGACTCTGAGATTATCGGCTTGGTATACGTCCAGCAAGGCCTCGAGTTGTTTGGTACCCGGCTGTTGTGATGGTTGGGGAGTTTCTAGGAGTGTTTGGTGGGCATGTTCGAGCGTGGTGTAACGTTGGTTGAGTTCTGCATTTTCTTCCTCGATCGCTGTGAGGCGGCTCTAAAGTTTCTGATTGGTAGTGATCACTTGATGATAACGATCATCGAGAGCTCGATACTCATTCTGAAGTTGATAGACACATTGATTTAAAGCTAGGAATATACTATTTACATTAAATGATGCAGGGAAAGATGAAGATGCAGGGGAAATGGGGACGGGAAAGGGAGTTGTGAATGATGTGGAGTCAAGTAGAGATGTGGGTGGAGGGGGTATGGGAGATGGAGGTTGCGTGGGGGAAGGGAGTGGTGCTGTGGCAGGAGATGTTTCCATAGTGTCAAATGTTTGAGTGACCGTGTAGATGGGGACCGTGGGTGGGGTGGATGTGACGTTAGTGAAGAGAGTGGTGAAGGTGGGCATGGTGACTCCCCCGAATTGGATTCCCAGAGAGAGTGGAATTCCCATGACGATTGTGGTGATAGTGGACGTGGTGGCGATAGTGTCACGTGGTGGAGTGAGTTGTGTAGTGAGAGGTGGGGAGGGTGGTGACAGTGGTGCTTCCTGATGTTCGTCTTCTTGCGTTGTATTTCCTGGTGCTGATACGTTGATATGAATTTGTTTCTCGGATCTCATGGGACGGGCGGGAACTCCTTTCTCAAATCGGTGAATGTAGGCCATTGCCTCATGAATGGCCTCATCCAATCCTACTGCATCGGCGTGTAGGTTGATGGACTCGATGAACATATCATCCACGCCTTCCTCTGCCAGCAATTGGTTCATGAGTTTCTTGCCTGCTTCAAGTGACATTTTATGCTGTTCTTGAACTAGCTTCATGGTTCGATATAGTCTTTTTATTTGTGCCGAATACGCTGGGGCACTTGCTAACTCTGAAAGTTCGTCATACTCTTGTTCTTCGTAGGCTTCTTCCTCTTGTTCGGTCTCTTGTTCATCTACGTCGACTTCTATAGCTTGCGGTCGGGTGGGGGCTGACGTTGTTGTATGGGGTTGTGGTTCCTGAGCTCGCTCTGTTTCCGTTTCGAGATTAGAGTCGTAGATCAGTCTAGCCACTTCTTCATCAGTGAGATCATTGAGAGTAAAGCCCTGTGGAAATTCCAAGTCTGATGGGACAGGTGGAAACACCAGATTGGGTCCCTCTGTACTTGGTCTTGGTAGCCGAATAGTGAATGGTCTAATGCATCGTGTCTGGGGAGGGGTAATTTCTGGTGTAGTGGTGGCTCCCCTTGGTTGAGTGCAGGGTAATTGGACTCCCCCTCTCATCTTCTTTGATGGAGGACCTGTCGCTGATAGCCTTCTCTGGAACTCCTGGGCCCGGGACCATACGAGTGCCCGCTGAATAGGCACGTCATAGGCTAGACATTGATAGATTATTTTGGTCAGAGCACAACACCCGTGGAGCACATTTTTCTGCTTCTTGTTCCACCGTTGATGGGCAAGGTGGATCTGATCTATGATCCAATGTGGTACGTTGATAGGGAGATTTTCTGTCTCTGCCAAATACAAGCTAAACCATATCTTCTTTGGTGGCATGGTGAATCTTTCCTGGGCTGGAAAAGCAAAATGCTGCATGACGGTCCGTAGGTGAAGAGCGATGGTCGGTGTCATTGCTACCATATCCTTCAGTCTATTGAGATCTTTATGTTTCATTCTGCCTGGAACCATTGTTTCCTTTTCAGTAGGAATGTGCATACCATGCATGTCCAATGCTTCTCGTACCAGATTGAGGGTCAGTTTGAATCTTTTAAGTTCGTGGCCCGGCAACAGTGAGGGTAACACAAAAGTGATGTCGCCTCCCTTGGCCCTGCTAGGAGTGATAGTACTAATAAAATAAGAACAACGTAAGAAATCTGGCTTCGGTAAGTGGGCCCTGAAATAACTGTCCAGGCCCGCTTTGGTCCATACCGAACGCATTACTTCGGCATTCTGATAGCTCTCAAATTCGCGCGTGAAAAAATGGTAGCGTCCCCATTTACCATTAAACTCCAATTCAGCTTCCCAAAAATAGGTTCCATCACCCAATGGTCCTGCAACATCACTGAACCAATGAGCGTGTTTTCCCACTTGCGAGGTGTGTCCCTGAGGAGGATCCTGAATTGGGAGCACATGCACAGCTTGAAGTTCTTGTGGTCTTTCGGTGAGATGTGGTTCGAGGAGGAGTGTTTCTATGTCCACAATCTGTGCGCTGGATCCGGCGTGAGAACTGGAACCTCCAGCTTCTGCCATGGCACTGCTTGCTTGTTGGTTCTGTGAGAATATAGAACCATGTGTTAACATTGTAATGGATAGAATAAAACAGTTGTTGTCCCCGTTACAACATTAACATGAGGTAGATGATGAGTCAGTGGGTCAGTGAGTGCTCGACGAGTGTGTGTGCAGTTAGTGAAGAGAAGAGCTTAAATGGAAAGCTATGGTGTCTGAGTGATGTAGTTAGTAGTTGGACGTGAATTTACAAGGAAGGGTCGGGGGGTTTGTCACACATCTTAGGACGCCAGACACAACGTATGGTTTTGTGTCGTGGTTTGGTGGAAGGGCCTGAAAGCATTGTGAGGGTATCGGCTTGGAAATGAGGCTTTTTAGGGATCCATTTCCACATGATTCTTCTCGTGCTTACAGGTGAATGTGTGTTTGTGTGTGAGGTATAAGAATGAGTATCAGATGTGAGAGGAAATGGACCATGTTGTACAGGGGGTGGTGTCTGGATAGATATTTGAGCCCGCAAGTAAGCCTTAGGCACCCAAATTTGTCTTGATTGTGGCCTAGCCTTCATCAACTTCTTGGGTACCCAAATAGATTTCACTTTCTCAATAGAGGTTTTAGGAGTCCTCTTATTAGTATCAAGTCGTGGATTACTAATAGGAAGTTGAGACCGTTGTTGCGACTTGGTTACAGTCGGCAGCTCACCTTTTCGCACCCACGTTTGTTTCATCGGCTGAGTTGTTCTGCTTCGCGCATTCTTTTGGTCTCTCACCTGGAGAGTCTTCAGTGATTGATCTGCCCTTAGTTGTTGCCTCCTTCTGGCCTTTGGAAAAGAAGGGAGTTCCATTGTGGTTCTGACTCCTTTTTTGAGATCTTCATTCTTCTGCATCACATAGCCTTGGACAAGAACAGCATGGTCAACTTCATGTGTACCCCTGGAGGGACCAGGAGTCTGTGCCTTTTCTAGTTCCTTGAGTGCTCCATTATTTAACTCAATTGTAATTCTAGTCTGATTCACCCATACCTGAAGAAGTCCACTGCTTAGGTTTAAGTTGATTGCTTGGTCATAGATCCAGTCTTGACCCAAGACAAGGGGTTCAGTGAGGTCCTCATCTTGACATACTAGTACTTTAACTGTCATTGCCTCATCATGAATATAGAGGGGAAGTTCCACCTCGCCCATGCAAGGGGTTTCCATGCCTCCCAATCCTATGAGATATGCTTCCACAAGATTGACAGTTAATTTCAATTCTTGACAGTAAGACAATTTAACAGCACTAGTGGCTGCACCTGAGTCAATCAAGGCTCTTACAGTCCTTGCACTCTTTCCTTGTCCTATATCTAAGGTTATGAAAGGACGTCGATCAGTTATCCTACGTGAGCTAACACCTGAAACTTCACACATAGCCACGTCATATCCTTGATCTGCATATGCATCTTGCCTAGGGTGCTCTCTACCTTGTCTTCTTAATTTCATTCTCCGTATGCGCTCTAAGGCTTTTGCTTGAGCTTCTTCTCGAATTCGCTTTTCTTCCTCTTTGCGTTTCTTAGCAGTATTGAGTCGACTTAGCATTTCCTCTGTGAGAGGTTCCTGATACAACTTGACTCTGCATCCGCTGATGTAACTTGGGAGAACATTGCCTTCTAATGTGGCTAGCTGCACTGCTCCACTTGTTGAGATTCTATTAATGATCATGGGTCCATAGCCTCTCTTCTCCAGTTTTCTCGCATGTTGCTTCAATGTGTAGACTAAAACTAAGTCGCCTGCCTTCAAACCTTTATCCTTAACGTGGGCATCAAAGTATGCCTTCTGTCGTTTCTTAGCTGCATATATCCCTGCAGCCGCCCTCAGTCTTGTTTCTCCTAATCGTTCAAGGTCAAAAAGTCTTGAGGAGAGTTCATGACCCGTCCATTCATGATCTTGTGCTACTTTCAGTGTAGGTATTAGGAAGTCCAACGGTAGCACTGCATTTTGGCCAAATACCATCTGAAAGGGGGTGGCTTGGAGTACCATTTTGTAGGCGACTCGGTATGCCCAAACAGCATGGTGTAGCTGTTTATCCCAATCAGAGCGTTTATTGTTCACTAATTTCGTCAGTACATTGCATAAGATCTTGTTGGTGCTCTCAGCCTGGCCATTTGCTTGAGGGTGATAGGGGGCAAACTTCTTATGCACAACCAAGAATTCTTGGAGCAGGTTTTCAATAACTTCATTCAAGAAGTGAGTGCCTCTATCACTAACTAGCTCTATAGGTAGCCCGTATCTAGTGAACACATTCTCAAATAAAAACTTAGCTGTTGTTTGAGCATCGTTCTTCGTTGTGGCTTTTACCTCTACCCACTTTGTTAGATATTCTGTCGCAACAATGATATATTCTGCATGGGAACCCTTAGCTGGGGGATTAATAGGACCTACGAAATCTATTCCCCACTTAGAGAATGCACGTCCACCCATCATAGGTTTCAGTGGCATCTCATCTTTACGTATAGGATACCGAGTTCTCTGACAGACATCACATCGTTTCACATAGGTATGTGCATCCATGTGAAGGGTCGGCCACCAGAAGCCCGCAAATAGTATTGCCTTGATCACCCGATCTGGTCCAAAGTGTCCTCCTGCTACACCTTGGTGAGCAGTTTCCAAGATCTTAAGATATTCACTCTCATGGACACACAGTCTCAGGTAGCCATCTTTACCACGCTTGTATAGATTATCACCAATGAGTGAGTAATCCTGGGCTTCTTGTTCTAAACTCCTTTTCCTAACTAGGGTCATATCCAGAGGGAAAGCTTTCGTTCTTAGGAAGGAAACTAGTGGTTCACTCCAATCTGGCACTATGGACACTTGATAAAGAGTGGCATGTTCCACAGGTGGTTTAGTGCAGCAGATTGGGCATTCCTTGCACAACTTTTGGACATCAGCTTCCATAGTCGGCCAATGCACTCCTAGTCTCCTTAGTGTCTGTAAGGTTCGTTGCTTTGAGTAGTGTTGCTCTAATGCACCTACATGTGCTAATTGCAACCATTTAGCGTACTCATTGTTAGCCCGGGAATTGGCTGGTTTTGATGCACTACTATGTTTCATTTTGGAGAGTATTTGGTTGAACATAGGTGTTTTGCAATGAGAATAGATGGCCGGTAATGATAAGATCTACTCAAATGTGGACACGAAAATGTAGAGCAGTAGGCGGGCCATTTTGGGATGGGGCTGCTGTATTTGGATTATTAAAAGGTCGCAAGTCGAAGGGGGGTTGCTGTGCTTTGGCCGATCGTTCTCTTGTAGTTTTGTTTTGTGCAGGAGGTATTGGATGGATTAAGATTGGAAGATGCATAGGAGAGGGTCACAATGTGGTTTTTCAGGAAGGGTGTCCCAACTTTTTGAGGCAAATCTCATTGCACAATAATGTAACTGCTCACGTCATATCAGTCTGCTCGAGCAAATATTATATTGAGGGTGTCCTATCAGAAGAGGGCCTTGATTTTATAGAAGTACATTCTAATGAATTCATAACCAATAGCTCTTCCACGCTTGGAGGTATCAAACGGCTGGTGGAAACTCCATTTGATAAGGAGAGAGTCATGAAGGAATTGATTAGGAATGCAGATGGTCTCTTGGGACCTATCCGGTCGATTTTTATAGGAGATAGCGTGAGTGATATTTTGTGCTTGCTAGAAGCAGATATGGGCATTGTCATTGGTTCAAATCCAATATTACAGAGGGTTACTGAAGCTTTTGGAGTGACACCATTACATCTTTACAAAGGTGTTGTAAGTCAGGTACAGCTTGGAAACCTTGAATTCACAAAAAAAAAAAACAAAAATGCTAGAATATTATACACGGAAAACGACATCATCATCCTTAAGAAGTCACCTAAACATGTGGCATGGATTTTCCTCAAGAGATGCTATGAAAGAATCAAAGCATTCATTCTTTGTAATCTTCTGTTTGGGATAAAACACTAGCACCGAACATGTCTTCCATTATGAAGGAGGGGGCGTTTTTTTGTTTTCGGTGCAGAACAAAGGGGGTCCACTGTGGGCAGCCGCCTAAGGGGCTCTGACGGGAGAAACAAAAAAGGGAGATGGGGATTTTATGGCTCTGACAGAAAAACGGAAAGGGGGGGGTGCCTCACTGCCTGCCATCTGCCACTCTGTTCTTCTTCTTTTCCCTGGTCATTTTGTTGTGTAGTGAGCGATAATTCGTTTCTCTCGATCGCTGTATGGGTGATAGTGGGCATTTTTTTTCATCGCACCTTCTTCATTGCAAGACGAGGAGTGTACCAGAAAACGGGATACAGTTGCAGAGAAAAAGCTCTCTATGGAGTTGAATAAGGACAGCAGCGGTTTTGATGTCGTGCTTCTAAAAGATCGACGTGGGTTCTCTGCTCAATATAAGCCAAAGGAGAAGTAAGGTCTGTCCTTGGTCCCAGCCCGGGTGTTTAACTTCTTGACCATGTCCTTCTTATTACCAACAGGTATGCCTATCTCTGCAACCCATTGTAATACATCACTGAATTTTAAAAGCCCTATTGATAGTGGAGCCCTCAATAAAAATCCATTGTTCCTGTCCCTTTTTCCTGATTGCTATTCTTCTAATTGCCTTTCACTTGTAGCTTCTAACTCCTTGCACGAAACATCTTTCTTGCTTCTAAATCTTCACTACCCACTATTCTCTATTGTTTAGCTCTGCTGGGAACCCTTTTGTTGAGCGCTAGCTGTAACGTTCTGTTGCTGAGCTTTATTGCGAGTTCTGTTGACAAGATGATAACGGGCTTCTTCAAATGCTTAGAGTGTAGTTAGGCTTTTGTATGGAAAAACTTACGGAACTACTTGAAGATATTATGAAAACTTATGAGATAGTGCATTCAAATGAAGGCTTTCAATCAGTTAAGAAATTTTCCGGTCCTTGAGTTTTTTCTGTTTTTTTCTCGTTCAACTATTGTGAGGCAGAAAAGTGGTCATTTTTCATGTCAAAGAATCGAGCAGCGGGCATTTACAAATTTTTTTCCTTCTTCAAAAATACATGCGAGCAACCAGAATTTATGTGTGTTTTTTTTCTTCTCGTAAATATACACAAAATCCTTTCGAATGCTTATTTCTTGAATGGATCTTGTAGAAAAGAGAGGGTAGATGCAGGTTATGGCTGGTGTAGCTGTGGGGTTTGAAAGCTATAAATTGAGAATGGGGTTCTCCTTGCAAGAGCTAATTCCATAACACATTCTATGTATGCCACACATTGCACACAAAAGCTTACTACAGAGCTGCTTTTAAAGATAGAGTTCAGTACCACTTTCAAAAATGCAATATGACTGTAAAATTTAACAGCAGTAATTGCAATGGCCATAGGTGATGATATAATGCAAAGATGATTTCAGTCTCAGATGATTACACTCAATCTGCTAACATTCACAAAAGATTCAGCAATAATGTTATAACTGCCCTCACTGGGTGGCTACTTTAGGGATAGGTTCTCTTTGGAGAAGTATACATCATAACATGTATGTGCAAAAAACCACCAAGTACCAATACGTGAAATGCACAGAGTTAGAAAGAATGTAACTCTCAAAAGCCTACAAAAGGGGGCTTGTAAGAAAAGACACAATGTGATTATTCAGATATAAAACCAATACAAGAAAATGGTACTAAGCTCGACTCGCAATTCTAGCCCTGAACACGAGAGCATGGAAGGCGATGGAGAGGTTGCCACATAATCTATAGAGAGAAGAACATGAACACCTCAAGAGAAGAACATAACTTATTGCAGAAATTCCATACTAGGTCTGAAGATGGACTGGAAGAGAAGATCATGCCAGAGGAGAAAAGGAGAGGGAGAGGAGAGGAAGGAAAGAGTATGCATGTGAGTATGTGTGTGCGTGCTGTAGGTGTGAGCGTGTGTTGACAAGTGTGTGGATGCATGTGGTGCAAAGTGGGGAGATGTCTCCGTGTGAATGCCTGTGGAATAGGTGAATGTGATGTGGTAATTGTGAGTTTCGGATTGTGTGCTTGAATAAGTGTGCATAGGGAGCATGCGTACTATTGTTTGATAGCTCGAAATGTGGGTAAATGACTGTGCTACCGTCTAGCCGTTCGAGTAAGAAAGTGAGAGTGACTACAAGAGAGAGGAATAGAAAGATAGTGGGAAACCGAAAGAAAAGAGACAGAGAAGAGGAAGGTGGGACTCAGATAGAGGGATCTCGGAAACCAAGTTGTAAAGTTCAACCCCTGTTGCATAGGTGTTAGGATCTTCAGTCCCACTTTTCACACGTATATTTGGGAGTCGTCGGTGGATTCTGAAGCATCGAAGCAACAAACTAAGCATCGATCGGCATTTCTCTTGTTGACAAGAAGGCAACCATTTTGGTGCGTTGGCCGGGAATTTATGAGCTAGTGCATAGACATAGGAAGAATCCATTTCGAGATAATTGTGGGCTCTAGGTAATCCAAGTGGACCGATTGCGAGGGGTTTGAGCAAAATAAAAGCTTCCACAATCATCTTTTCCTTGGGCTTAGGAACCTATCATTTTGGTGCATTTGCCGGGAATTTATGAGCTAGTGCATAGACATAGGAAGAATCCATTTCGAGATAATTGTGGGCTCTAGGTAATCCAAGTGGACCGATTGCGAGGGGTTTGAGCAAAATAAAAGCTTCCACAATCATCTTTTCCTTGGGCTTAGGAACCTATCATTTTGGTGCGTCTGCCGGGAATTTGCTTGGCACGTCTCTATAAGAGAGTGCCATAGGTTCGCCTAGCGCCACAGGTTGGCCGAGCTTGCGAACCCCAAGATCTAGTACATGAGCGAGGGGAGCTCATCGTCAGGAGCAACACAAACTCAAAGAGAGGAACGCGCTCAGAGAAGAGCCCTTGAAAGAGAAAGGAGAAGGTGGGAACCGCCAGGTGAGTGGACCTCGATTGGTTCGAAGAAATCAGCCAAAAACGTGTACTCCCGTAGGAGAGTCGCGAATCAAGTGCGGAGGTTTGAAGGAGGGATCCTGAGGCCGCGTGCATTAAATTTCTGGGATCGAAGTGATATCGACATCACACCTCTATTCGAAATGGCTCAGCGGATTTCAGTTCACTTGGGGGACTTCACCAAGTTTTCAAGTACTTGGGACGAAGATCCGGATAGTTTTATCCAGTTGTTTGAGGTTACTTGTGAGGCCAATGACGTAGTTGACCAGGATCAAAGGTTGAGAATTTTTCCGGCTATTCTCCATGATGAGGCAGCCAATTGGTATGGGAATTTGACACCACAAGAGCGTGGAACTTATCAAATGCTCAAGGAAGCCTTCTTGGCAAAGTTTCGACGACAAGGCTTCCAAGACAGATTGGCCCAACAAATGGATTATTTGCGACAAGGAGTCAATGAGAGCATCGATAACTACATTCAGAGAATGGAAACGTTGGTAAGAAAGATGGGCGTGAATGCCCCGAACGATGAGACATTGAAACGAAGATTCATTTCGGGATTGAGAGATCCTACGGCACAGCAGCATATCAGCCTGACAAGACCTGCGACTTTAATGGATGCTAAGGAACAAGCGAGACTTTGGGAGGAAGTACAATTATGCCAACAAAGGAAGATGGAGCTCTTATACGAGCCAATGGGAGGCCCAGGAAACATACCGATGAAAGATCCTAGCCAAGGAAGTCCCGCCTTGACGACCCCAGCTTTTGTAGCTGCCACTAGCATGCCAGGCGAGGTAAAACCTGCGCTAACTGAAGAACGAATATTGGAGTTGGTCACGCAAGCTATAAAAGCTGCCACAATAACTCAGGAGACATACACAGTAAAACCAGAGGTGACTACGAACCCCAATCAAGTGTTTCGATCAAATACATGGTGTGGAAAGTGCCATGGTTACGGCCATTTGGCTTCAGAATGCCCTACACTCTCGAGAGTATTCACAGATAGATCACCACCTAGGATGCGTTGCACTTTTTGTGGAAGAAAAAATCACACGGAGGACCGATGTTACAACAAGAGAGCCTATGAAGAGAGGACCATGAAATCAGGAGATACAAGAGAAAGGCCTTACACGGGATTGCCCGCTCAAAGTGTCCCACCTACATCTCGTTGGGAAAACAGACCGACTTATGGATATGGTGCTCAGGGTCAAGGAGGAGACTATCCAAGAGGAGCCGCACGTGATCAAAGAAGAGATGGTCCAATCCAGTGTTGGAGGTGCCATGGCTTTGGCCATACTCAATCTAGATGTCCAAACGAAAAGAAACCAATTGATTACACCCCACTATGTAGGTACTGTAGTGGTGAGGGCCACTTTGATGAGGATTGTCCAAAACAAAGAGCTACCGCCGGCAAGGAAAAAGGACCAGTAGGGTCCTCGAATTATGTTGATACTCAGATGCATTCCACATCGAGAGCTCAAGAGCAAGTTCCTACAATCGGAGTAGTGTTCAAAACACCGAACCCTCAAGAAGGCTCTAGCTCGTCAATGCACTTTGTGGATGCTTACGAGGCCAAGAAACCACACAAAGATCCAACTGTGGCAGTAGTCACAAGGACTCAAGAGTATTCGAAGAGGAATCCAGGAGGCGAAGGTGAAGAAGGGAGTCAAGAGAAGATCGCTGAGCGTGAAGAGGTAGAAAACCAAGTTGGAGGATTTGCTGAGCAGCAAGAGCTTGAGGATGGGGAAGAGATTGAGATTCTTCCACCCGTGACTAAGGAGTTTGTGCCAGGCATAGCACCATTCCCTGAAAGATTGAAAGCCCCTAAGATTAGAAAGGAAAGACAAAGTTCGGAAGAAGTAGATATTGTAAAGTTGCTTGCTGACACGGAAGTCACGCTGGATATTGGCACATTGCTAAAATGTTCACCTGCTTATAGGAAACAATTCTACAACGAATATATTAAGAAGCCGAGGAAAGCTCGAGATAAAAATAGACAAGATAAAGATGTCCAAGGAATCATTCAAAGTATTACGACACAAATCGACTCGAATGCTCCAGCTGTGACGGTCGAGATTAAAGGATATGCAGTCCCCGGCGCTCAGTTAGATAGTGGAGCCGCAGCAACCTGATGACTGAGTTCATGATGAAAGATTTGGGCCTCAACCACATGGAAGAGACGCCGATGTCTTTGAGAATGGCAGATCAAACACAAGTGAAGCCTGCGGGTCTTTTGAAGAATGTAAGCACAGTTGTAGGCGGTTTAGAGTTTAAAGTTGATTATCTGATAGTAAGACCAAGGACCTCAGAGGCTACCTTCTCGATCCTACTTGGGCGGCCATGGCTGGTGCAAGCCGAATGTGTGCATGACTGGCGCACAGGTTTTATTTCAATAGGGCCAAAGTCTGATCGGATTCAAATACAAGTATCCCCACCCTCAAGCAACAAGAAGAAGACAATAATAGTCGATGAGATGGAAAAGAAAGAGAAGGAGAAAGCAAGCCACGAGATTGCACGAGCTAGGTTTTCTTTGAACACAGACACCTACAAGAATCTGATTCAAGACGGGTTCAACTTGCAGCTCTTTAAGAATCAAGACACGAAGATGGGAGAGTATCAAAATCCATTGCTCTATAACGACGATTCCGATCAGGAGTTGCTAGGATGGTTGACGCATACAAGAGAATTTGAGTGCTACATGTTGAGTATAGACACAAGTAAAAACAAAGCTACTCAATCCCTGGAGAAGGGAACTTCAAAAGATGAGTTGAAGCTGGAGTTAGCTCCAGCAATGGAAGTGCAACAGTTGAGAGAAAGAGTTAGAATGCTAGAAGCAGAGATTCTAAAGAGAAGTCGAGAATCGGAAAAAGAAGCGAAGAGTAAGTCTAAAGTGTCGGAAGCCATTGCAAAAGCTGAATTAAAGAAACTAGGTTCAATCGGAACAGAACAAAACAATGATTTACTGGCCAACCATGCACGCGTGATTGGAGAGCATGTTCCAATCACAGTGTCATCAAGGAATAAGGAATATTCGCGAGAAGCTCAGTTGGAAAAATGGGAAGTTTTTCCAGAAAATTTCTTGAGTATAGGGTCAGAGCTACCAGATGGAGTACGAGATTGTATTAAAATGACACTCAAAAATTTCGGCAAGGCCTTTGCATGGTCATACAGTGATTTGAGAGGAATTGATCCCCGAATCTGCCAACATTATATAGACTTGGAAGAAGGCACACGACCAATATGTCAGCGACTTAGGCGGACGAATCCAGTCTACTCGGAATTGATCAAGTTGGAATTGACTAAGCTATTGGAAGCAGGATTCATATATCCTATCGCATCCAGTGAATGGGTATCACCAATTGTAGTTGTTCCGAAGAAAAATAAGAAAATCCGTATTTGCATAGATTATCAAAAGTTGAACGAGCGCACGAAGAAGGATCACTTTCCCTTGCCATTTACTGATCAAATCTTGGACAGAGTGGCTGGCCATAAATTGTACTCATTTTTGGATGGTTTCAGTGGGTACAACCAGATCCAAATCCATGAAGAGGATCAATCAAAAACTACTTTCACTACAGAATGGGGTACGTATGCATATCGTGTGATGCCATTTGGATTATGCAATGCACCGGCCACATTCCAGAGAGCGATGATAGCTGCATATCAAGACTATTTGCAGGATTGGATGGAGATATTTCTCGACGACTTTGCGATCAGAGGTGACGATGAAAACATGATGGAGAGGATCGAAGCGATTTTAAGAAGAAGCATTGAAAAAGGCATCGCATTGAATCCTGAAAAGTGCACATTTGGAGTGTGGAGAGGATTGCTTTTGGGACATGTTATTTCCGAAAAAGGGATTGCGGTTGACGAGGATAAGGTGGAAAAGATTGGACAACTTCCACCGCCTCAAAACTTGCGGCAACTCAAAGGATTCTTGGGGCATGCTAATTATTATCGACGATTTATATTAAATTTTGCATCAATAGCAGCACCGCTGACGAATCTTTTGAGGAAAGACCAACAATACCAATGGACTGGAGAGTGTCAAGTCGCATTCGACTCGATCAAAGAGAGATTGATAAATGCACCGATTTTGGTAGCACCCGACTGGACGAAAGAATTCCATGTGCATACCGACACTTCTCATACTGCGGTTGGAGCAGTGCTATGCCAAGCCGATGAAAAGAAATTGGATCACCCTATTTATTACGCAAGTCGCAACTTGAATAGCACTGAGAGGAACTATACGACTACAGAGAAGGAATGCCTATCGATGATCTTTGCGGTGAACAAGTATCGGTATTACTTGATGGGAAAACATTTCACGTTTTATGTGGATCATGAAGCCCTTAAGTATATCATTAATAAACTAGAGTTATCAGGGCGGTTGATGAGGTGGATGCTACTCCTCCAAGAATTTCAGTTCACAGTGGTAACCAAACCAGGCAAAGCGCATATATTGGCTGACCATTTATCTCGAATTGTTAATGAGGAGCCAATCTCTGGTGTGCCCGACGATGCTCCTGATGGACATCTATTCCAGGTTGATGCGAAAGTACCTTGGTATGCCGACTTGGTGAATTTCTTGTGCACTACTAAATATCCGCCAGGAGCAAGCAAGAGAGAGAAGCAAAAACTGTTAGCATTGGCGAAGCACCATAGCATCATTGGGGGGCAACTCTATCGATATTTTGTTCATGAGAGCATTTATCGGAGGTGTCTCGAGGAAGAAGAAGCAAGCCTAGTGTTGAGGGCTTTGCATGACGAACCCTGCGGTGGACATTTTGCTGGTGAATTGACGGCAAGAAAGATTTTATTTGGCAGGGTATTGGTGGCCAACGCTGTTCAAAGACTCGCACACATACTGTAAGAAATGTGACAGATGCCAACGAATGGGCAAACCCACATTAGCACATGCTGCTCCTCTCACGCCGGTGCTCGCTCTTAAGCCGTTTGAGAAGTGGGGAATTGATTTTGTGGGGCCTATTGATCCCCCCTCACGACGAAGATCTAATAGGTATATTTTGGACTGCACCGACTATGTTACCAAGTGGGTGGAAGCCAAAGCTCTGAAGACTGACCGAGCTGTTGATGTAGCTAAATTTATGTACGAACAAATCATCACTCGATTCGGATGCCCGTTGGAGATAGTGAGTGATAGAGGAACACATTTTATCAACGAATTGATCGAAGAATTAATGGAATTATATAAGATCAAACATAGAAAAAGCACTCCATATTATCCGAGGGCAAATGGACAAGTGGAGGTCACCAACAAAGTTCTTGAACAGATTCTAACAAAGACAGTAGCTGTGCATAGGAGAGACTGGGATGAGAGACTTTTGGAAGCCTTGTGGGCATATCGGACATCCTACCGAGTGACGACTAAGAGCACTCCGTTTTCCCTAGTATATGGCGAGGAAGCCATCTTCCCCATCGAAAAAGAAGTGCCGACACTAAGAGTGGCCATTGAGGCCAGGATGGGAGAAGAAGAGTCATTGAAGGAGAGGTACATACAACTGGTCAAGCTAGAAGAAAAGAGACTCATTGCACAGCAAAGTCTGGAAGCTATTCAGAGAAGACGTAAAGAGAGGCATGACAAGAATCTCAGGACCTATGCGATTCAAGAGGGGGATTTGGTACTAGTCTATGATAGTAAATATTATAAATTCCCAGGGAAGTTACAAACAAGATGGGCAGGACCGTTTAAGGTGGTGGAACTCAATTCCAATGGTTCCATGCAAATTCAAGATTTAGGAGAAGAATATGCTCCCGTGAAGGTTAACGCGCTTCGGGTTAAACCATATTTCAAGTAATATTAGGACGGGAGAAGCCAGATGAGATCCAAGCAGAAGGACGTAGTAGACTCCTTGTACATACATGTATAGTATTATATATATATATATGCGCATATGTAAGCTATGATTTGTGTGTCATAAATATTCTTCCTTGCTAGCTCAAGAAATTTTGGACTTCTAATTATTTTTCTTGTGTTGCACAGAGACTGTTAGGAGCTAAGTAACGAAATGGCAGATCAAATAACGCAACTCTACTTGTACGAGTTAAGGATATATTTCTCGGACCAAACATTCGCCCGCATGGACATAGATGTCGACGACTTTGAGACGGAATACGATGTTGAGGAAGCGCATTGGCTGGTATGCTTTATAAACCAGGGTTTGGGTGTTGCATTTTACATTGAGTGTTTTGAGGAATACCTGACTCGACATGTAGGATGGGCGGGAGATCGATACTACTATTTCGATCCTTCGAGGGAAATGCCTAACGAGGAAAACGATATCACTTGGGCTTGGGCAGATGTGCTAACGATAGGGAGTGATGACGGAGCTCCTGAAGTTGAGCCTGACTCGTCCTAGGGAAGTTGTCGGGATACGAGTACGATGTGAGGCTACATGAGACATCCCAGAGATTCACATTCTAGGACACCTAGGGATAGGTATACGAGGGACTAAGGCATAGCTGGCTGTAGTTACCTAGTGAAAAGTCAACTCGATGAATACATATGTAGTGTCTGTAATTGAGAGAATGGAGTGAAGAGGTGGTTGATCTGTCAAAAGCTAGTGTGTATATGTTTGCATGCATGTGTGGGAAAAGTGGGAAAGTCCCTTTCTTCCTCTCCCTAATTCTCAGGACTTGGGTGAATTAATTAACTAAAAAAAAAAATGAAGAAAAAGGAAAAGAAAAAATATTGTGTTGTTGTGATCGTACCAATGCGCTATGGTGGGCTAGTAGGTGGGTGGATTTATCCTCGCCGGGTGGTTAGGACCACGAGCCGCAGCTAGTTTCGCCATAGGCTTGGGAGGTATATGTTGTGTCTTAGCTACGCGCCATAACGGGTTGGTAGGTAGGTGGAGCCATCGTGGCTAGGTAGTCACGACCATGAGCCGCATCCAGCTTTGTTATGGGCTAGCTGATATATGTTATGTGTTATCATTGTGTGGTCGTGTGTTGTGCGCTGCATTGCATTGGTAGATGGGTGGAATCAACCTGATCGGGTGGTCAGATCCACGAATCGCATCCAGTGTCAATGTAGGCCAACGTGTGATTAAAACAAAATTTTCATATGAAGTTATTCCCCACTCTTGAGGGGGAGAGAGAGAGAGAGGAGAGGGCGATGATCGCCTGGAAGGGAACGTTATTTGCTTGTGTGATAGGTATGTGATGGCTTGTGACAGATCAACTCACTTTGAATCAACATTCTTAAAGGCACGGATACTATATGTGCACTCATGGATAAGGCTTTAGCAAGGTAATGCAACGGTCTTGCTTTATAGCTTGTGTGCTCTATCTGAGGGTTTTTCTAGTATGTGGGACACTCCAGGTATTTTATGTAGGTCTTGACTTGTACTCGAATCTCGATGGTTTTTGTGGGACGACGATGGGGATTCTTCGCGAGTGTCTAGTCATGGGATAATTGTACATAGCGAATAGTAGGTGCAATAATGGGGTATGCATTTTGGGTATTTTTGCATGTCCTGTTTGATTCATTTCAGTTGTCGTTGTCCATTTCGGTATTTTCTTTTCTGTTTTCCGCAATGATAGTTGTATGTGTAAGATATGGAAAAATATGCATGTGTTATTTTGGTTGAGACTATACTCATAATGGAATGCATGAGCAATTTGATGGATGTAGAATTGGAGTTGCATATATGTGCATGTTGTTGGATCATTTGGAAGTGACTGATTTGTATGTATTCATGAGTGATTTTTTAGCACTAATAGCTTCAATGAGTGCAGGTCCACTTGGAATGATGGCTCGATGGGAAGGTATGCAAACTAGTTGTACACTAACATTTTCATGGCGGTTCTGATTATATTGCAGCAAGAATGGCTCGTCGAGGACGACTTCGCAAATAAGAAGAGGGGAGTATGTTAGCCCGGGAATTGGCTGGTTTTGATGCACTACTATGTTTCATTTTGGAGAGTATTTGTTTGAACATAGGTGTTTTGCAATGAGAATAGATGGCCGGTAATGATAAGATCTACTCAAATGTGGACACGAAAATCAAGAGCAGTAGGTGGGCCATTTTGGGATGGGGCTGCTGTATTTGGATTATTAAAAGGTCGCAAGTCGAAGGGGGGTTGCTGTGCTTTGGCCGATCGTTCTCTTGTAGTTTTGTTTTGTGCAGGAGGTATTGGATGGATTAAGATTGGAAGATGCACAGGAGAGGGTCACAATGTGGTTTTTCAGGAAGGGTGTCCCAACTTTTTGATGCAAATCTCATTGCACAATAATGTAACTGCTCACGTCATATCAGTCTGCTCGAGCAAATATTATATTGAGGGTGTCCTATCAGAAGAGGGCCTTGATTTTATAGAAGTACATTCTAATGAATTCATAACCAATAGCTCTTCCACGCTTGGAGGTATCAAACGGCTGGTGGAAACTCCATTTGATAAGGAGAGAGTCATGAAGGAATTGATTAGGAATGCAGATGGTCTCTTGGGACCTATCCGGTCGATTTTTATAGGAGATAGCGTGAGTGATATTTTGTGCTTGCTAGAAGCAGATATGGGCATTGTCATTGGTTCAAATCCAATATTACAGAGGGTTACTGAAGCTTTTGGAGTGACACCATTACATCTTTACAAAGGTGTTGTAAGTCAGGTACAGCTTGGAAACCTTGAATTCACAAAAAAAAAAAAAAAAAAAAATGCTAGAATATTATACACGGAAAACGACATCATCATCCTTAAGAAGTCACCTAAACATGTGGCATGGATTTTCCTCAAGAGATGCTATGAAAGAATCAAAGCATTCATTCTTTGTAATCTTCTGTTTGGGATAAAACACTAGCACCGACACATGTCTTCCATTATGAAGGAGGGGGCGTTTTTTTGTTTTCGGTGCAGAACAAAGGGGGTCCACTGTGGGCAGCCGCCTAAGGGGCTCTGACGGGAGAAACGAAAAAGGGAGATGGGGATTTTATGGCTCTGACAGAAAAACGGAAAGGGGGGGTGCCTCACTACCTGCCATCTGCCACTCTGTTCTTCTTCTTTTCCCTGGTCATTTTGTTGTGTAGTGAGCGATAATTCGTTTCTCTCGATCGCTGTATGGGTGATAGTGGCCATTTTTTTTCATCGCACCTTCTCCATTGGAAGACGAGGAGTGTACCAGAAAACGGGATGTAGTTGCAGAGAAAAAGCTCTCTATGGAGTTGAATAAGGACAGCAGCGGTTTTGATGTCGTGCTTCTAAAAGATCGACGTGGGTTCTCTGCTCAATATAAGCCAAAGGAGAAGTAAGGTCTGTCCTTGGTCCCAGCCCGGGTGTTTAACTTCTTGACCATGTCCTTCTTATTACCAACAGGTATGCCTATCTCTGCAACCCATTGTAATACATCACTGAATTTTAAAAGCCCTATTGATAGTGGAGCCCTCAATAAAAATCCATTGTTCCTGTCCCTTTTTCGTGATTGCTATTCTTCTAATTGCCTTTCACTTGTAGCTTCTAACTCCTTGCACGAAACATCTTTCTTGCTTCTAAATCTTCACTACCCACTATTCTCTATTGTTTAGCTCTGCTAGGAACCCTTTTGTTGAGCGCTAGCGGTAACGTTCTGTTGCTGAGCTTTATTGCGAGTTCTGTTGACAAGATGATAACGGGCTTCTTCAAATGCTTAGAGTGTAGTTAGGCTTTTGTATGGAAAAACTTACGGAACTACTTGAAAATATTATGAAAACTTATGAGATAGTGCATTCAAATGAAGGCTTTCAATCAGTTAAGAAATTTTCCGGTCCTTGAGTTTTTTCTGTTTTTTTCTGGTTCAACTATTGTGAGGCAGAAAAGTGGTCATTTTTCATGTCAAAGAATCGAGCAGCGGGCATTTACAAATTTTTTTCCTTCTTCAAAAATACATGCGAGCAACCAGAATTTATGTGTGTTTTTTTTCTTCTCGTAAATATACACAAAGTCCTTTCGAATGCTTATTTCTTGAATGGATCTTGTAGAAAAGAGAGGGTAGATGCAGGTTATGGCTGGTGTAGCTGTGGGGTTTGAAAGCTATAAATTGAGAATGGGGTTCTCCTTGCAAGAGCTAATTCCATAACACATTCTGTGTATGCCACACATTGCACACAAAAGCTTACTACAGAGCTGCTATTAAAGATAGAGTTCAGTACCACTTTCAAAAATGCAATATGACTGTAAAATTTAACAGCAGTAATTGCAATGGCCATAGGTGATGATATAATGCAAAGATGATTTCAGTCTCATATGATTTCAGTCTCAGATGATTACACTCAATCTGCTAACATTCACAAAAGATTCAGCAATAGAGTTATAACTGCCCTCACTAGGTGGCTACTTTAGGGATAGGTTCTCTTTGGAGAAGTATACATCATAACATGTATGTGCAAAAAACCACCAAGTACCAATACGTGAAATGCACAGAGTTAGAAAGAATGTAACTCTCAAAAGCCTACAAAAGGGGGCTTGTAAGAAAAGGCACAATGTGATTATTCAGATATAAAACCAATACAAGAAAATGGTACTAAGCTGGACTCGCAATTCTAGCCCTGAACACGAGAGCATGGAAGGCGATGGAGAGGTTGCCGCATAATCTATAGAGAGAAGAACATGAACACCTCGAGAGAAGAACATAACTTATTGCAGAAATTCCATACTAGGTCTGAAGATGGACTGGAAGAGAAGATCATGCCAAAGGAGAAAAGGAGAGGGAGAGGAGAGGAAGGAAAGAGTATGCATGTGAGTATGTGTGTGCGTGCTGTAGGTGTGAGCGTGTGTTGACAAGTGTGTGGATGCATGTGGTGCAAATTGGGGAGATGTCTCCGTGTGAATGCCTGTGGAATAGGTGAATGTGATGTGGTAATTGTGAGTTTCGGATTGTGTGCTTGAATAAGTGTGCATAGGGAGCATGCGTACTATTGTTTGATAGCTCGAAATGTGGGTAAATGACTGTGCTACCGTCTAGCCGTTCGAGTAAGAAAGTGAGAGTGACTACAAGAGAGAGGAATAGAAAGATAGTGGGAAACCGAAAGAAAAGAGACAGAGAAGAGGAAGGTGGGACTCAGATAGAGGGATCTCGGAAACCAAGTTGTAAAGTTCAACCCCTGTTGCATAGGTGTAAGGATCTTCAGTCCCACTTTTCACACGTATATTTGGGAGTCGTCGGTGGATTCTGAAGCATCGAAGCAACAAACTAAGCATCGATCGGCATTTCTCTTGTTGACAAGAAGGCAACCATTTTGGTGCGTTGGCCGGGAATTTATGAGTTAGTGCATAGACATAGGAAGAATCCATTTCGAGATAATTGTGGGCTCTAGGTAATCCAAGTGGACCGATTGCGAGGGGTTTGAGCAAAATAAAAGCTTCCACAATCATCTTTTCCTTGGGCTTAGGAAGCTATCACTCATCCTCTTCTACACAAGAAGCCAAGATCCCTTGATCTGTGTGTTTGTACATACTACCTGCCATGATATGATACTTTTGGGCTTTTACTACCTCTCTATCCTGTGTGTTTATTACTGGGTGGTTAGGTCCGTATGTCAATACTGGCACTAATGGCTTAGCCCACTGCGGTACCACTTCCAAGTTAAACAAGTAAGCATCAGGAAGGTCATCTGACACTCCTTGTGGGGCTTCTCCAGATGTGAGCCTAGAGAGATGATCTGCTCTCAAATGAGTCCTCCCTTTTCTTACCACAACCTCGAAATCATATTCCATTAGTAAGAGAAACCATCTTACTAATCTTCCTGTATTGCATGGCTTGTTCACGAGATATAGCAATGCGTGATGATCAGTAAAAAATTTAAACTTATTTGCAAGCAAATAATGTCTAAATTTCTTAACTGCATATACCATGCCTAAGCCTTCTCTCTCAGTAGTGGTGTAATTTTGTTCAGCTGCATTCAATTGTCTACTGGCATAGGCAATTGGGAGATCCATATTACCTTCACTCATAGGTTGTGCGAGTACACACCCAATAGCATAATTGGATGCATCCACGTGAACATGGAATGGCTAGTTCCAATCTAGTGTGGTTAAGATTGGTGCTGAACATAATCTTCGTTTAAGCTCCTGGAAGGAATTCTCACATTCACCAGTCCATTCAAAGTTAGTCAGAAGTCCGTACATGGGCTTTGCAATGACAGCATACATGTGTATAAACCGTCGGTAATAACCACAATGTCCCATGAAAGTTTGTACTTCCTTGACATTCTTTGGCCTAGGTAATTCGGCTATAGCTCTTACTTTCTCTTCATCCGTAGATATGCCATTCTTTGACACTATGTGTCCTAGAATTTTGCCTTCCCTGACCATAAAAACACATTTTTCTGGGTTTAGGCAGACTTGGTATTCTCTACATTTGTCAAAGATTTGTCTGAGTTCAGGAATATGGGTTTGTCTAATGTTGGAATGAGCACAAAGATCATCAACATAGACTTCTAGATTCTTCCTCAAGAACTCCTTAAATACATGGCACATTAGTCTCTGGAAGGTTGCAGGAGCATTGGTAAGCCCAAATGGCATTACACGAAAGGCAAATATACCCCACTCTGTGGCAAAAGCTGTCTTATGCTGATCTTCTGGAGCTATGGCTACTTGATTGTAACCCGAAAATCCATCAAGGAAGCTGTACACTTCCTTGCCTGCTACTCTTTCTAAGAGATGTTCTGTGATGGGAAGCGGATATTATCTCGAATTGTGGCTGCATTGACCTTCTTCAAGTTAATGCATACACGCAGCTTTCCGTTTTTCTTGGGCACCACTACAATGGGGGATACCCATTCAGTGTGCTCAATTTCATAGATAAATCCAGCTTTGACCAGTCTATCTATCTCCTCTTTGATCTTGGCAGCGTAATTATCATTGTATGTATATGGCTTTTGCTTAGAGGGTTTGGCCTCTGAGGTCATGGGGATGGTGTGTGAGCATATGTCAGGGTCCACACCTTTCAAGTCCTTGTAACTCCAAGCGAACATATCTCTGTATTCTCTTAGCAAGGCTATTAACGCATGCTCTTCTTCCTCTGTTAGGTCATGGCCTATGTACGTGCATCTCTCCTCTCCTTCTTCTAGGGTCACTACTATTTTTTTGGTGGTTTCCTTGTTATCATAGGCCTCTCCTGATTGTGCCTCTCGTTTAGGCATTCTGATCATGACTCTTCTGTCGTCTATCTCATACTTCCTAAAATTTTCTGGGACCTCAAACAAAGATTCCTCCCCTTCTTGTGTGACTTCTTTCTTCTTCCTTTTCTTTCCTTCTTCCTTAGGAGTTACATGTGTGGCTAGCCTTACGTCTTTGGTAAGCTCTCCGTGCCTCTGGGGTTGAAATTCTACTTCATAGAAGTATTCTTCATCTGATGCAAAAGGTGGATCCATAATGATTGACTCTAGATCAGAGTCATTTGCATCCTCAAATGCATTAGGGCTAGGTTCACACTCTTCTAACACTGCCTCTCCCATGATTAGCTCTATGGAGAAGACTGAAATGTCATAGCCATCTTCATCACAGTGAGGTGTCCATTGTTCTTCATTGATGGCTACATCCATTGTTGCTAGGATTTCTGCCCAGTCGTGGGGTTCAAATTCTTCGTCAGGAAATACTACAGGTGCATAGGCTGGGTCTTGAATGGGTCTATGTGTTTCGTTTGCACCTATATCTCTGGCCTTTTCTCTTTTCTCCTCTTCTACTGCTACTTTGCACATCCATAAGTGAGTGTCTTCATGCATCCATGAGGATCCTGATCCTATGGAATGCACCGATTCCGTATCATCTTGGGCTCTATGGATGGGATTCCATTGGATGGGAGGGACATCTCTATGAGAGTAATCTTTGAGATTCACTTTGGTCGTAACACCTAAGTGTTGTAGGTACAAAGAATTGGTTCCCCAATCCTGTACCACTTGCAACTGTCGCATAAAGGGTCGTCCCAAGATCATTTCATAGGCATGGTTCTTGCTAAAATTACATATAGCAAAGGTATGCTCGAACTCGACACCATAGGTGGTGAGAGTTATTCCTTCTAGCAATCCTAAGGGCCTCTCAATATGACCATCGGCCATCTGCAATTTCATTCTCGTTGGCCTGAGTGCTGGCTTGCCCCAACGCTTCCATAGGGAAGTGGTGGCAATTGCAACTCCTGCACCTGAGTCCAAAATTGCCTTGGTGGTGTACTCCTGGTAGGTAATGGGAAGATAGGTGTTCCCTTCTTCACCTTCACACATATCTCCTATCTTATCCAAGGGTATCTCTGGCACTGTCCTATGTGATCCTACCTGGGAATGAGGTTTCACTATCGCTGGTACTTGTTTGGCGACATGTTTCCATAATTCAGGTCTAACCTTGAGTAGCTCTTCTAACTTGAGATTGCACTGCACTTTAGTGTTTTTCACTACCTCTGTGTTCCCAGGTAAGACTGAGTCCCCATTTCGTACCATGACCGTGGGTGCTCTCATACAAGTTGACTTAGCTTCCCATGGGCCTATGAAGTGTGGTAATTCTTGTAGAGAGTTAGACTCAAAGTCTAGTCTTTCCTGAGAGTGGGTGCTCTCCTGCCCCTCATAAATGGATGGGATGTCTTGTGGGAATTGGTCGTGTGCATCATCCACCAGTTCAATGGGAGGAGGAACCTCACTCTCTTTAGCCCATTTCTCTTCTTGAATCTCTCGCAAGAATTTTGGTGTGTATTGATTCATAGAAGAGGAGGTGTCTGGCTCCGTAGAGTTAGGCACGTAGGCCTCAGGCACATAGGCTTTCTGGGTAGGAAGACCTGCTCTTTCACTAGCCTTGTCATGGTGTTGAGGGGCGGGTTCCTTTTGTGATTATGCAATTAGATTCTCTATTCTTTCTAGGGAGGGGGGGTTGTCTGGTTCAGTGGAATTGGGCACATAAGCTTTCGCTGGGGGATGGGTCATGTTTTTGCTTGCTTTATCTCTTTCTTGATTTTTTTCTTCCTTGGCAGATCTTGCAATTATGCCCTCTAACTTCTCTAGAAGTCCATCCAAGTGTAATTGCGTCTTGGCTGAGCCCGAGTAATTGAAAAGGCAACCGGCTTCAAACATAGTATGAGCCAATGCGACCATTTTTGCGCAAAGCTTGGTTCTTTCTATCTCTAGGTCATCTCTAGGGTAGCACTTGTCATGATCCGTGACATTTGGCCCTTCTTGGATTCTGGCCTGGTATGCTTTAAGCATCATGTCTATGTCTTCAGGAGTGGGATCAGCTAATACTGATCCTGCTTGGGGTGGTGGGTGGGTTACGTGGGGTGTATTAGAGGGTGGAGGGATGGAGAGTGATGGGGATGGTAGTGGTGGGAATGTGTGAGAGTGCGGTTGAGATGTGATCTCTATGATTTTGGCCTTGGTTTCTCGTACACTTTCCTCAAGTTCACTCATCTTCTTTGCCCATTGCCTTTTCATACGTTCCCGGCTATCTCTCCAAGCTCTTGTTCTCTTCTTATTTTGGCTATCAGTATCGCTAGCGTCTGGGCTCTTTTCCTGGCTTACTCCTTGGTTTGTTGCACTGCTTGAGCTCTAGTGACTACCTGTACGGGTGCAGTGGAAGTGACACTTCCTGTGGAATCTACCACTAACCCAATAACATTAATAGGAGTGATTTTTGGCATATTATTAGGGTTCTTATGGAAGTCTCATAAGAGATGCTCCTTTCCGCACTCTTGGCAAAAGCCTTGGATCGTCACTGATTGGGATTGTGTAGGTGCTGGCATGGGGCAATCACGTATGAGGTGATCACCCTAGCATCTGAAGCAAGGTCCTCTAGGAAAAGGGGGTCGTATCTGCCTCGGTTGAGGTCTAGAGTTGGGGTTTGTGTACATGACATTAGCACATTCAGGCTCCCAAATAGGTTCACTCGGTTCCTCACTGTAGTAAGACTCACCATGTTCAGGAGACTGCATGTAGTAAGCCTGGGGACTATCAACATGTGTAGAATCAAAGCTATGGTCACTGGGATCACTTTCTGAGATTAATGGTGTTACTGGGACTATTGCTCTATTCAGGTTCTCTTCTGCAGCTGCATATTTTACTTGGATCACATTAGTAGGAGCAGGTGGTTGCTGTGCTAGCACTGGCTGGGGTCTCAGTTGGTTTTGGTAGGGTTGGTAGGTTTGTTGAGGTTTCACATACTGCTGAGGTGGGTACTGATTCTGGTATCTTCCTTGTTGAGGGTATGGTTGTGGGTACGTCTGTCTAACGGTTTGCTTATTGTAGGGATAATCTTGTGCGGTGTGATTGGTGTACCTTCGTTCTATGGTGCAGTATTGGCTACTAGGATTTACTTGAGGTTGAGCCATAATGGGACAGACTGGGTGACTGGTGACTACGTATATGGTTCCTTCTTTGTCCAAGTATGCTCCGTTTTCAAACTTGATAGCTGGGTGTTCTAATCCTATGGATTGGTCAGGGTTTTTAATCTGGACCACAGATCTTCCTAGGCCGTCCTCATAGATGCTAGCACCTAATCGGTTGGTCCTAAGGTATTCTAGCTGCGTCTTGTATGGGCCTTCTACCCTGTGCAAGTATGGCACTCCTGAACTTCCCGTAGGTCGGTCCATGCCTTGAGACATCTCTGATTCACTAGTCTCGGAACTAGGGTAGTATGAGTGGTGGCTCAACTGTTGGGCCCAAGACCTCGCAGTGTGGTTGACACTAGCCTCTGAAGACCTAAGACTTTGTCTATCTCTCCCTAGATGTCGCCCTGATCTAAGGTTCATAAGCCTAATTGAATAACCCAAATTTGCCCAAGTACAACCTCGTTGCAGAGTCCTTTTGTATCAGTTACTTGATTCTTTTTAGTTGATTACCGTGTTAAAATTCTTGTCTGATATCACATCGTAAGGTATATTTGAGTGTAGTTCCGCACTTAAAGTTGATCATTCCACGTTAAGTTCTTTTCCCTTAAAGTTCTCGACAGTACAAAGATTATGTTCTTAGCTTGAACTTGAAAGTTTAGGTATTCTTCAACTTGATAATTGCCTCTCGTCACCCTGACTTACTCCTACCTTTAGTCGTTCTTAGCCTAAGCTAGGAATTGATGAAGGGGAGTTGAGAATATTCCGACCTTTCTTGCTGATCCTTGCTCTTTAGTGCTCGAGAAGTTGATTCTCAAGCTTGCACAAAGCCCTTGCTTGGACGCTCTCAATTGCTTCTCAATAGACCTGCATCAGTCCCAAGATTAGCTCCAGACTTAAATTCAAATGACAGACTAGATCACTTTCATGCATGTGACTTACCGACCAAATTATCTCTTGCCTTTATAAAAAACAATCCCAAGGATCCCTGAGTTTTCCTACCTCGGGTATGGTTAACTTCAAAAAACCCTATCTAATAATCCTGATCTTAATTTTCACATAACCAGTGGAAGTTTTGGTTGTAATTCCCACGAGCTTTCCAACAAAACAAGAATCACAGCAATTGAGATTTCGTATGAGGAAGTTATGTCAATTCAGGCTTTAGGGATTAAAACAGGGTTCAAAACAGTTTAATCAAGCAGGCAGAAATTCTTCAATTACTTGGGTTGCGGCCTCAACATGCAATGCTAACCCCGAGTGTTTGTCCCACAAATTGACCAAATTAGCCCTCTATTCTTTACCCTAGAAAATTGGCCAAATTTTCCCTTCTAACACGTTCGCAAGTTCTGTCAGTCGCGATTGACAGGTCAGTCGTGATTGATGTGTCGATCGCGATTGACAGGTCCATCGTGGCTGTCAGTCGCGATTGATGCATCAATCGCGATTGACACGTGGCTCGGAAAGTCAATCAGTCGTGGTCAAAGGGTCGTTGACTCTGTCAGTCGCGATTGATGGGTCGATCGCGATTGACAGGTCGGTCGCGAGGGTCTGTCCATTGTGGTCAAACAATCATTGACTGTGTTGGTCGCGATTGACAGAGCCGTCGTGGGCTGTCAGTCGCGATTGATGGGTCGATCGCGATTGACACGTGTCACGCGTATGATCTGTCCGTCGTGGTCAATCGGTCGTTGACTCTGTCGGTCGCGATTGACAGAGCCGTCGTGGCCTGTAAGTCACGATTGACTGGTCGATCACGATTGACAGGTCTGTCCGTCGTGGTTTGTCGATCGCGATTGACAGAGCGATCGCGATTGACAAAAATCTGAGGAGTTTCAAAAATCTAAGCACATTTTTGGGAAGCTCTAGGCCTGTAGATCATGGTTTTCCACTTTGTTTGGCAATTTGAGCATTTTTTCTGTCGGTCGCGATTGACAGAGGTCGGCGACACACAGACAGTTACCGAGAATTCCGTACCTGCGCAGAGTGCTGGGGACGATGATGCAGCCTGTACCTGCAAGACAGCTCAAGAAACATGCAAAAACAGCACACACAATTTCGCTCTCTCGCTCTCTCTCACAAGTGAAATGAGGGAAATGAGGTGGAGAAGGTGATATGATAAAAAAACTGAAATTTTCGCGATGATGGAAATGGAGGTGGAAGATGGTGATGATGATGATGGTGATGATGGTGGTAAGGTAAGAAAGAGAAAAATAGGAAAAGTAAAGAAATTACCTACAACGCCAACGTCTCCAATCTACGTCTTACCATCACACGCTCGTCCTCAAAGCTCGATCCCCGGCAACGGCGCCAAAATTTGGTGTAGCTCAATGATGAGTAGCACCTCCTTTAATGTCAATCCGGGAAGATGTGAGGATGGTATGAAGACCTCGAGCAAGTGGAGGCACAAGTGCGTGAGTGAGAAGCACACAAACATGCACACACATACACACACACGCGCACACACGGCAAGACAAAGAGTGAGAAGCAATGGAGTTCTTTGATTACTTTCAAAAAGCTCTTACAAGTTCATTTCAATTACAATCTAACCTCAAAAATGAGCTCTCTAGCTCCTTTTATAGTTTTTGACTAGCTTTGGCCCTGTCCAGACCTAGTGTCCGGCCTAGTTAAAAATTAGGTTCCAGAGCTTATTAGAGGGCTCAAACGAGATCTAAAAAATATGAAAATTGGCAGGTAGATACTTCTAAATCTCCTCAAGCTCAAGGACTCCTTGGCTTGCACAAAATAGAGCTACAAAAATACGAAATGATATTTACAATGGTTTTTAGTGATGAAAATCACTATTTGTGTAGGGATTTTCTCTATTGATTTGTCATACATACCTTTGAGCTCCCTACTTGCTCTTTCTTCTTGTGTGCTCAACTCCTTGATGTCTGAAAAATTTAGATGGCCTACTTGCCAGATCTTCTTTGACTGCCATGTCTGCTTGTGTTGTCCCTTCGCTCTGACTCTCTTCGTCTTGTGGCTCCTTCGGTTCCCTAACTGCTGCCAACAAACCTCTTCTCCAATAGCTTCAAATTCTTCATCAAGGTATTATAACATTCTCCAAGCTTCAATTCCTTGCTCTGATACCAATGTTGGAGTTTATTGACCTCCAAAATATAGCAGGAAGTAGGTGGAACCCCCTAGGAACAAGTTGACCTTCTCACAAACTTCATCACAAAAAACCAGTCATGCTTGCAGAGCTTATTATTCTCTACTGGATTAGAATTTTCTGAACCGGTTTTAACCACATAAACTAGAGACCAAGAGCTTTCCAATGAGCCAAAGAACACTCAATTTGGATAAATACACAAGGAGATATGACCTCTGCAAGTTGGAGGTTTAATGGAGACCTTCAACAAGGATAAAACCAGAGAACACACACTACTTGCTGAGAGTACTGCTCTCAGCTCACAAATCCAATGATTATGAAAATTTACAGAAAGAAAGTAGACAGTAAGAGCTTTCAAATGAGCTATGAAACATATAATTTGGATATCTAATGAGGGAGATACAAGCTCTGCAATCTCTACAATCTCTACATAAAAAACTACAGCAGCGTAAAGATACACATATGCCTCTCTTGGAGTTCCCACAAGATCACGACTTTTCTCCTCTTTATATAGCATGGAGAACTAATCTAAAACCTTCCTAATACATCTAAACTCGTGGTAGACACTTGGGTGGAGGTTTTACATGACTCAAGTGCTCAAATAAGCAAAGTATTGATGGACTTTGAGAACTAGCCACATCGACCTTCCACTAGGACACCACTGCAGCTCCCTTGTGACTCACTAAATTGACTCACCATGTTCTAGAATTTACATGGTATTTTTGCTATCTTTTATGAATAATATGAGCCTTCTTGAAGTATTTGAAGACTTCCCAAAGGTATTTTCATAATTTGAAACTTGTACCCTACATAAAACAAATGTTCGCAACAATTGTGTGTTGTGCTCCAAGCTTCTTCTTCTTCCTTGTGCTGCTCGCGTGCTTCCGCAGACGTCTAACTCCAACAATTGGTATCAGAGCAGGTCGTCGCTTCATCTAGGGTGCCGTCGACACTCCTCCATTTGCAGTCTCACAATCATACGAATTTTGGTGAGCATACTCAAGGTGTTTCGGAGATCAAAACTGCTTCGCTCTGTGTGCCGAAATCGCGATTTGAGCTCGTTTTGGCCTCCGAATGCACTATTGCAGTGCTTGTGCAGGCTATTTCATCTTTTTGTGCCAAAGGTATATACTTGTTTCTGTTCGCCAGTATAAGCATCTCGAAGTCTACTACAGGTTTAGCAGAACTCGTCTGGGCAGTTCCGTTCAACTTTTTGAGATACAGTCAAATTTCTGCATCAAGCTATTTTAGTCATCGGCCATGGCTAAAAGCAGTGATGTATTCCGTATGTTGGCTGTTGAGGATAAGTTGGATGGTACCAACTACCCGTTATAGGCTTATATGATGCGACATGTATTGGTTGCAAAAGGATTTTGGAACATTGTGCAGGGTGTTGAAAGACATCCTGTTACACCTGCAACTACAGGTACTACAAATACAGGTGCTGGAGGTGCTGGAGCTGATGAAGATGGTGTCGAAGATGATATTGTGCAGATTCCTATTTGTGATGTTGTTTCTGCTGCACCTACTGCAGAGCAGATTCATTGGGATGGCAGAGATGCCCACACACATGCATTGATAGCTTTGTCCGTCAAACGTGCCATTATTCCTCATATTCGCTCTTGCAGAACAGATAAGGATGCTTGCGATACACTTACCACATTGTACCAAGCTAGGAATGAGGCTCGTGTTGCTTACCTCCGAAAACAGTTGGAGAGTGAGCATATGAATGAAGGTGATTCTATGGACAGTTTCCTAACGAAGATCAAAGACTTGAAGGAACAGTTGATTTCTGCTGATGAGGTTATACCAGATAGCTCACTTATGCAGACCGTTCTGAATGGTCTTCCTGATTCATATCAGAGTTTTGCTTCTACTCTTTGGTTGATGATGAAAGGCAATCCAAATGCCTTATCATTTGAGGAGTTAGTCTCTGTTCTGTTGCAAGAAGATCAGTCCAGGCAAAACAGGTCCATTATGCGAGTTGCAGATCAAGCTTTCCTGGCTAGTGAGAAGGGCAAAGGAAAATGGAGCTCTTCAACTAGTAAGCAAAAATCTACTAATTCTGCATATTCAAAGAAGGAAGATAAAGATGAGAAGAAATCAGAAAAGCAGAAATTGTTTTGTAAGTACTGTAAAGGGAATGATCATATCATAAAGAACTGTCCAAAACTGGCTGCTAAAGAGGCAAAGAAGAACCAAAAACAGAGTCTGCAAATCTTGTGTAGGAAGAAGAATGGGTGTTTACTACTGTCTGCAGTTTTGACCCATCTTCTCATAATCAGTGCATGTCTGCAGTAGACTCAGATGTTTGGTATTTTGATAGTGGGGCAACCAAACATATTACCTCTCAGCGTAGTTTCTTCTCCTCTCTCGAGCTTGCCCCTAGAGGGAATACTCTTACATGCGCCAACAACTCCTCTTATCCTGTTATGGGAGTTGGTAAGATCATTTTGACTACTGCTTATGGTAGTTCTTTCACTTTGTCAGATGCTTTATTTGTGCCAGGGATGAAAAAGAACCTGTTATCAGTTTCTGCATTAGCCAAGATTGGCTTGGTTGTGAAATTTTTTGATGACAGGTGTACAGTTCCTGATCTGTCAAATGACGATGTGATTATTGCTTTTGGCATTTTATGTCGTGGGTTGTATAAGCTCATAGACTATGAAAGATCTGAAAATGATTTGGCATGTGCAGTAAATGATTCTCAGGCTATGTCAGATGTAAAGCTTTGGCATGCACGCTTTGGTCATCTAAATTTTGCTAGTCTGCTACGCCTGCAGAAATCTGAAATGGTGTCCTCTTTGCCCAAACTTGAGGCACCTAGAAAACATGTTTGTGAGGGCTGTATTTTGGGCAAAATGCAGCGTTCATCCTTTCCAAAAGATGGCTCAGTTCGGGCTACTCAGAAATTGCAGCTTGTACATAGTGATGTCTGTGGTCCTATGCAGACACCTTCTTTTGGAAATTACCTTTACTTCGTGACTTTCATTGATGACTTTTCCAGGCATGCATGGGTATATCCACTCAAAGTTAAGTCCGAAGTGTTTATGTGCTTTAAACAGTTTTTGGTTGTGGCTGAAAATCTGTCAGCATGTAAAATGGGAACCCTCTGTTCTGATCGAGGGGGGGAATATATGTCTTTTGAATTTAATGCATTTCTGGCTTAATGTGGGATAAAACACCAGTGTACAGTGCCATATACACCTGAATAGAATGGAGTTGCTGAACGAAAGAACAGGTCACTCATGGAGATGGCGAGGTGCATGGTCAAAAGTTAGGCTTTACCACATAGTTTCTAGCTTGAGGCTGTCATGTGTGCAGCATGTGTACTCAACAGGTGTCCCACTAAAGCGCTACAATCTATCACTCCATATGAGGCTTGGCATGACCGCAAGCCATCTATTGCTCATTGCGTGTTTTTGGTTGTTTGGCATATGCACTAGTGCCTGAACAACATCGCAGAAAATTGGATGATAAGGCAGTAAAATATATTTTTGTTGGGTACAGTTCTGAAAGTAAATGCTATGTCTATATCATCCACAGACTAAACGCATTCTGGTTAGCCGTGATGTTGTCTTTGTGGAAGATGCTATTCAGCCATTGCTTTCATGTACTAAGGAGACATTTGTTAGCTCCAAAGACATGTATGATACTTTGATGCCTCTTTTTACAAGTGGACAGTCTAGTGCTGGTCCTAATGAGGCAACTTCTCAGCCTTTGCAGGTTTCATATGATGATGCAGATCATTCCATTTTTGAAGCATATTTACATGATGTACTTGTTGATGAGAGAGCTGATATTGAGCAGGCAAAAACTATGCCAAAATGGCTGGTGTAGACTTTGCGTGACAGCAAATTAGATGCATCTTTGTCATATCGTACGTGTTCAGGCTCTCATAGTGCCTCTTTTGCATCAGATTGCTATGCTATGGCTGTGTCTAGTCTTTGTGATGAGAATGAGCCTGTTTCTTTTGATGAAGCATAGAATTCAGAAAATTGGATGGCTGCTATGCAATCTGAATATGATGCTATAATGAAGAATGGTACATGGTCTTTATGTGACTTGCCTCCTGGCAAGAAGGCCATTGGCACTAAGTGGGTATACAAGCTGAAGCGTAAACCTGATGGTACAGTTGACAGGTATAAGGCGAGGCTTGTTGCAAAGGGTTATGCGCAGGAAAGAGGCATTGATTTTGATGAGACCTTTGCATCGACATGCCGTATGACTACTGTTCGGAGCATTTCTGCACTTGCAGCCCATCATGGTTGGATGTGTACATCAAATGGACATTAAAACAGCATTTCTGAATGGTGACTTGCATGAAGAAGTGTATGTTTTTCAGCCCCGTGGCTTTGTACATAAAGGGCATGAAAACCAGCTGTGCAGGTTAAAGAAGGCGTTATATGGTTTAAAGCAAGCACCACGTGCTTGGTATGAGAAGATACATGCCTATCTGATTGCACATGGTTTTGAGAACAATCCAACTGAAATCACCTTATATGTTAAGCATGCTAATTATGTGCTTCTGATCATTGTTGTCTATGTTGACGACATGCTGCTCATTGGTCCTATTAAGAAGCATATTGCTGATTTTAAGGCTGATTTGCATGCCTCATTTGAGATGTCTGATTTGGGGCATTTGCATCACTATTTGGGCATTCAGTTTATGCAAGTTGATGGTGGAATGGCTTTGTGTCAAACGAAATATATTGACACAATATTGCAGTGTTTTGGCCTTGAAGACTGTAAGCCTATTGCCACTCCTATGGAGACATGTTTACGATTGAGTCTTCATGATGTTGGAGATGCATTTGATGTTGTTCTCTATCAGCAGGTTGTTGGATGCTTGATTTACTTATGCATTACTCGGCCAGATATTCAGTTTGTTGTCTCACAGATGAGCAGGTTTATGCATTGCCCAGGAGTCACGCATTGGAAGGCAGTTAAGCGCATCTTTTGCTACTTGAGTGGTACTCGGCTACTTGGGTTGTTTTATCCCAAGGGGGGATCACTACCGCCAGATTTGCATGCTTTTTCTGACTCAGATTGGGCTGGTTGCTATGACACTCGTGTGTCCACCAGTGGTTTTTGCTTCATGCTTGGTAGCTCATGTATATCTTGGTTGAGCAAGAAGCAGCCTACTGTGGCCACTTCCAGTTGTGAGGCTGAGTATAGGGTACCTTTCACAGCGACTGTTGAGTGTGTGTGGCTTAGACGCCTTATGGCTGATTTGGGTGTTGGTCAGTCTTCTGCCGCCACCATCTTCACTGACAGTTAGAGCGCATTGGCAGTTGCGAGGAACCCTGTGTTCCATGCTCGCACTAAGCACATTGAGGTGCATTATCACTATGTTAGGGAGAGGTTCTCTGTTGGGGAGATCAGCTTGGCATATGTGCCCACGCAGGAGAACATTGCAGACCTTTTCACGAAGGCTCTGCCTAGGGAGAAGTTTGAAGCTTTCCGCAAAGCTTTGGGCTTACTTCCTTTTGTGGAGTGATTTCCACATAGCTTGGCACTTCCTTATACATGAGTGCTAGCTCCTTGTTCACTCATCACTCCCAAGGGGGGTTTGTTGATATATTTAGGTAGTGATGTGTGTGAACACACTAGGACCGCCGGGGCACTTTTTTCCCTCTTTAGGAGGTTTTTTCCCCCCTGCTTGTATATACGCCTATTGCCCTAATGGGCTACTTATCTTTGTACATTCTCTAGTAATACATTCAGTATTGTGTGTTGTGCTCCAAGCTTCTTCTTCTTCCTTGTGTTGCTCACGTGCTTCCGCAGACGTCTAACTCCAACATCATGGGCCTGTTTGTCACAATAGATGGATGTCTATCATGATAGACAGATGTCTATCATGATAGACAGATGTCTATCATGATAGACGATATATATCATCTGTCATGGGGCCTTCTATAGCAATAGATAGGTGTTTGTTATGATAGATGAAAAATGCAAATTTTGTGATCTTTCTAGTGATTTAGGATGCTCTTGTGGTGCAGTTTATCGTGACATGCATGAAAACAAGAAATACAAACTTTCTTTGTCTGCATTTTGAGAATTTAAGTTCTCTATCTCTCTATCTGTATACAGTTATTGTTAGTCTGTTCTGCATCTGATTACTCTACATGACAATCCAATTTTGCTGCATTTTCTAGATTGATATATATATATATATATATATATATATATATATATATATATATTTATTTATTTATTTATTTATTAATTTATTTATTTATTTATTTATTTATTTATTTATTTATTTATTTATTTATTTATTTATTTATTTATTTATTTACTTACTTACTTATTTATATTTTTTCTTACATGGTATCATAGCTTAGGAGGTTTTGAGCAAAAATGTAGAAGTCATAGAAGTCCTCGAACAACTAAAGAGAGAAGATGTCAAGCAGTGTATCTTCATCTACTATTGGGAAGCAAGGTGGTTTATTAATAGGAGCATTCAGAACACAAACCGAAGTATTAATAATTCCAATCATGCCAACATTGCAAATACGGCCACTAGCATTCACAAAAGGTAAACTCAATGGTACTAATTACACCTTGTGGAAGTTTAAAATCACTTCTGTCCTTGACTCCTATGAGCTGATCGAGATTGTACTTGGGACTAACTGTGAGCCTCAAGAAACACCTGACTCAAATAATCCCGATCGGATGATTCTTTTTACATGCTTGGAAACGAAGGAATGTGGATGCACTTTGAAGCAGACATGTGTGCAAATTATGTGTTGAATCACTGCCCTACAAAAGCATTGAGAGTCATCACTCCTTATGAGGCTTGGAATGGTCATATGCATGTGTTTGGTTGTTTGGCATATGCTCTTGTGCCATCACAACAACATCACAAACTTGATGATGAGGCAAAGAAATGTATATTTGTTGGTTATAGTGCTGAAAGTAAGGGATGTCGTTTGTACCATCCATTGAGGAACACAATTATTGTGAGTCGAGATGTGGTATTTGCTGAAAATTCAGTTTTCCCTCTACTTAAATGCAAAAAACAGCCAACAGTTAGCTCACAAGATGTGTTCAATACACTCATGCCTTTGTTCCAAAATGGTGCGCTTGACTATGGCCATGTAGATCAGCCAACCGAGGTTCAAAGGGTTGAAAAAATTCTAGCCAAATAGGGCTGAAAATGTAGAGAATTTCTAGCCAAACATGGCTGAAAAATTTCAGTCAAAATTATCAAAACTGCTGGAAATTCCTAGCCACATATGGTTGAACATTTGCATCAAAATATGGCTGAAAATGAGCACGAAATTCAGCCCACGCATGATGTACATATTGAAGATGTTTTACATAATGAACGCATATCTATCAAGAGTGCACAAACTATGCCAAAGTGGTTGAAACAAACTTTGCAAGATACCAAATTGAGTGCACCTTTACTTGGTAGAACAAGATCAAGCTCTCACCATGCATCAAGTAATTTTGTGGATTATTCTTTTATTGCTACAACATGTAATGAATAGCCACTTTTTTTTGAAGATGCATGTGACGATCCACAATGGATGAGTGCTATGCAATCAAAAATGGATTCCATACATAGTAATGGTACTTGGGAGTTATGTGAATTGCCAAAAGGAAAGAATGCCATTGGTACAAAGTGGGTTTACAAGATTAAGAGAAAATTTGATGGTGCCATTGATCGCTACAAAGCTAGATTGGTTGCCAAAGGATATGCGCAACAATATGGCACTGACTATGAGGAAACATTTGCACCTATTTCATACATGACTACCATTCATACCCTAGTTGCATTGGCTGCTCATTGAGGTTGGAAAGTGCATCAATTGGACATAAAAATGGCCTTCTTGAATGGTGATTTGCAAGAAGAGGTTTATGTGAAGCAACCTCCTGGATTTGCTATGAAAGGGAAAGAGCATATGGTTTGTCACTTGCATAAAGCCTTGTATGGTCTCAAGCAAGCTCCACGTGCATGGTATGAAAAAATCCATAAGCACTTGATTGCTCTTGGCTTCACATGTAGTCAGATTGAAAGCACAATCTATGTACGCAAAAATGGGGCTGATTTTATAGTGCTTGTTCTTTATGTCAAGGACATATTCTTAACTGGGTCATGTGATGCAAAACTTAATATTCTTATGGATGATTTGCAGCATACTTTTGATGTCACTTATCTTGGTCTTTTGAGCTACTATCTTGGCATCCAGTTTGTATCCATTGAGGGGGGGAATTGTTATGCATCAAGCAACGTATGTTGAAAAACTACTTCAGCATTTTGACTTTGAGGATTGCAAGCCAGTTTCCACACCATTTGAGATAGGATTTAGATTCTTGGTTGAGGATTCCAGTGATGCATATGACACTTCTCTTTATCAGCAAGTTGTGGGATATCTTATATATGCATGCAACACAAGGTCGGATATATAGTGTACAGTTTCCTAGTTGAGTCGATTCATGCATAGCCTTAACACTAAGCATTGACAAGCAGTGAAGCGTGTGGTTAGATATCTCCAAGGCACTTTGAGCTTAGGTCTCTTTTATGGTAGAGATATTCAGTCATGCTTGCATGCTTTTACAGATAGTGATTGGGCTGGTTGTTATGATACTCGCGTGTCCACTAGTGCTAATTGCTTTAAGATTGGAGACTCGTGCATATCTTGGTTGAGTAAGAAGCAACCTACATGGTGACTTCGAGTTGTGAAGTTGAGTACAGGGTAGTTTTCACAGCTACAGTGTAGTGTATATGGCTGAGATGCCTATTGATGGATCTTTGCATGGAGATTGATGTTGCTACACGTATTCTCACTGATAATCAGAGTGCTTTGGATGTTGCACGAAACCCAGTGTTTCATGCACGGACCAAACATATCGGGGTGCATTATCACTATGTGAAAGAGCACTTTCATGCAGGAGATATTGATTTGGTATATGTGCCTACATAAGATAATGTGGCAGACATATTCACCAAAGCTCTTCCACGGGAAAAGTTTGAAGCTTTTCGCAAAGCTTTAGGCTTATTACCTTGTGGGGGATGATCTGTCCATGTATGTGTTCACATCATTCACTTCAGGGAGGTTTGTTACACTTGTGTTCCTCGAGTAGCTTTGATGTGAACCTTTTCCCTATACATGGGCAATTTTTACTCTAGTGTTGGCTAGAGGTTTTTTCCCCATGTTACCAAATACTTGATACTCTCATATGTGGTGGTACTTTGTACTTAGGGATATTATTCAGCTCTTACTTTAGTTCAGTTCATTGTCAATAGAGAGAGCTATTCCATCCATCGTCTTCGTCGTGTGTCTTGTTGCATTTGTGCTCCTTGTGTGTGCTTCTCGTGTGTCTCTCACACTTCTACATACACCCAATAGCTAACACTGTCAAAACTGAGCTTGACTTGTTCATTACGATAGAGGAAATGTGTTCCTTGACTGAAGATCCAACCATGGATGACTCATGGGTTTTGAATAGTGGTGCCTCTCTTCATATCACAAGCATAAAATACCTTTATAGTTCCCTACAACCTCTAGAGGAACCCATCATGGTAAAGATGGGCAATAATGCAAGGTGTCCTGCAAAGGGCAAAGCTACGGTGTCTTTCATTAACAATAAAGGAGATATTAGAAATCTTACAAATGTGTTGTATCTTCCACAAATCAAACAAAATTTCATTTTGGTTGCTTCTATAACTGATCAAGGTTATCAGGTGTCCTTTCGTAAGATAGGAGTGGAGATCTGGACCAGAACAACAATGTTGTTTGTTACCATTAGTGTCCATGTGAAAGGCCAAATGGCCACCGAACACTTCTATGTATATGTTCTTTAATAAAACATATAGTGTCCTGGTCAGCCACAAACTATAAGTTTGACTGCATTTGTAACACCTAAGAATTTTGTGTTCATGCTCCTTATGTATTGTGTGTTTCTGCGTATTTTGCAGCCTCTGTGTAGAGTACCATGTGTAGCACTTTGAGCTCTATTTTCTACTTCGAGGATATCATCATGGAACTCTCAAGAAGGGGCATGCATTGTGATGCATCGCGATCGAAATACTTCAGTGATATCATAGCATTTTGACACAAAATCTTTGTTCCTTTTGTGCGAGTGAAGCGAGCACCTGTCCGCGCACCCAAGGCTTTCTCCAAGGCTTAAGACTAAGGTAGAAAACAAGGAATAGGTCTTGGCATATCTCGTCATCTGAGTCACCGAAGTCACCATTGGTGTCGTTGGGTGCGCGCAAGGAGGGCCCCAATGATCAAGGAAGATAGAGGTTCGCGATACTTCCCAGGAGATCACCCATCCCAGTATTGTTCCCCCTGAATCTCGCTTAACCATGGCAATATCTTGCCATTAAGCTACACTCTTGTGGTGTCTGAAGAAGGGGAAAGATTAAGGTTAACATCACCTTGAACATGTTTTGCTCCCTCAAAGCTTCATCCTTTGCTTTCAAAGCCTATTTTTGAAGCATTTTTGGGGTGATTTTTGGATCCATTTTGGAGTGCTTTCATGCATAGGTCTCTTCACACAATTTCAAGGAACATCAAAACGAGTATTCTTTGTACTTCTCCAAAAATAAGCATTCACCTTTGGGGTTGTGTTTTCAGCCACACTCATAAAACTACAGGTTTCTCGTAAGGCTTCCAGTTGTGGTGGGAGCATCCACTCCAAATTTATGTAGATTTTTGAACCAAAACAATAGAGTTGGCAGATACTTGTGTGTGTTGTTGGCTAGTTTTTGGTTGTGCATTTAGCCTTTCAGTTTCATTTTATTGCATATATTGAGCACATATACACTATGTACGCTAATGTGGGTATGCCTTATGTACGTCCATGTGGTCATTGATATAGCGGTTATGTTTTTTTGCATAAAGCCTTTTACGTTTGATAAAGAGGGTCGCGGTGAGGTTTTCTTAACTAGGAGACATCCAGATGTTGGGGTCTCTTTGATGATATAGGTGGAAGACTTACCCAGCCTCACCGTAGGAGATGTATGATAGTTGTTCATAGGTGCTCAATAAGCCTAGTTGGCTTCTTTCGGCTAATTGATTATATATAGTGGAGTCATTGAATCACTATGCATGTAAACATGTTAGTACTTGAAATTTTATGAGATTTTGACACTATTGATATGCTCATTTTGCAAAAGATAATCTGGCATTTTGTTTTTAGATTTTTTGGTTTTGTCAACTATATAGTGGTTGATTTACTCCTTGATACACATTAGTGTGAGCACATTCTCAATAATCCTTATCGTTGGTCATTACTGTTCATTAATTCATTTTTCTAGGAAAATTATTGAATTCTCTCCTAGAATTTGACACTTGGTCATCCTTCTTTGAGCCTTAGATGTGTTTGGACTCTTCTAGCTCCATTATCATTCTATTGATTTTTCTACCATCATGACATCATAGGACTCAGGCACTCTAGTGGATCAAGATCCAGTGCTAATGTTCAGAGGAGGAGCTATAACTTGCAGGGCAAAGACCATTTTGAGATCCAAAAATTTGATTGCACAAACTTTGCTCTATGGAAGAATCAGATTAAAGATGTGTTGATTCAAAAGAGGCAATGGAAGTCAGTAAATCAAATCTCAAAGAAGCCTAATGACATGGATGAAGATGATTGGGATGAGTTTGATGAAATGGCCAGGTCTACCATTTGATTGCACCTGGTAGATAATTTTTACCTTACAGCATTAGATTGTGAAAGTGGAGAGGAGCTTTGGAAGAAGTTATGGAAAACATATGAAAAAGAGACATCATCAAATAAAGTGTATCTGATGAGAAAGTTATATGACCTTCGCATGAAGGACACAGATAGTGTTGCTGCTCATCTAAATGAGTTTGATGCTATATTCTCCTAGTTATAGGCTCAAAAAATGGATATGGATAATGAAATGAAAGAAATCTTGTTGTTATGCACCTTGCCATCATCATGGGATACGTTTTGCACAACTATTAGCAATAGTGCACCTGGTGGTAAACTGGTCTATGATGGCATATGTGGAGCACTCTTGAGTGAGGAGATTCATTGAAAATATATGGTTGGCACTCAGAGTGTAGATGCATATAATGTTCATGATTCTTACCAAAGAAAGAATCAACAATGCGGCAGGAGTAAGAACAAGGAAAAGAATGGTCAAGGAAATAAGAGTAGAAGTAAATCAAGGAAGAGGGATATCGAATGCCATTATTGTCATAAGAAAGGACACATGAAGAAAGATTGTTATGCACTAAAGAATGCTAAAGGTACAGGACACAATGTTGATGGGCATGTTCAACAATTTCTTGCACCATCTACTTTGACTATGAAGATTTAAGAAATTAATCTATTTCTAATGATGGTTATGTGTTGACACTTGATAGTACTGCGCCAACTATGGCTCTTATGGCCAATTCTCTTTCCCACACATGGCTACTAGATTTTGGTGCTTCTTTCCATGTGGCACCACACATAGAATGGTTCTCTAATTATGGAGCAAAGTCTCTTGGTACTATGAGACTTGATGACTATTACGTGGGGATTGGAGATGCGGTTGTGCAATTCATTGATGATTCAAAATTTACTATGCATAATGTATGCCATGTACCTCAGTTATCACGTAGTTTGATGTCAGTTGGTCAACTTGATGACCTTGGTTACAAGGTGGTCTTCTATGCTCAATCCTTTCACATATCAAAAGGCAATATGGTTATTGAAAAAGGAAGCAAAGTTGGCTCACTTTATCCTTTATTTGTATCATAGAAAGAACACTTGTTAGTTGTTACTAAACAACCTATTGCTTGTATTTGGCATGGTTTTTTGGGCCATATATCTCATAGTGGAATGGAAAATCTTTCTCATTCTAGCTACTTACCTGTGTTATCTTTCTTTGATTTTTCATTTTGTGAGCATTTTTAATATGGAAAGCGAACCAAAAATCTGCATAGAAAGCACATTGACACTTCAATTCAGCCTTTAGATCTCATTCATACATATATGTGTGGTCCTATGCCCACAAGGTCATTAGGTGGTTCTCTTTACTTTGTCACTTTCATAGATGATGCTACTAGAAAAGTTTGGGTATATCCTATCAAATCCAAGGATGAGGTATTCCCTACTTTTATAAAATCTTGTGCTTAAATTGAAACTAAAAAAGGAACTAAGATCAAAGCTTTACGTTTAGATAATGGGGGTGAGTATACCTCATGTGAATTCAGCCTTTTCTACCAATCTAGAGGAATTTGTAGATAGTTTATAGCTCCTTATACCCCAATACAAAATGGTGTAGCTAAAAGGATGAATAGAACTATTCAAGTCCAAGCTACATCATGCAAACCTTTCACAAGGCTTTTGGGCAAAAGCAGTATTGATTGCAATTCATTTGATAAAGCTTTCACCTAGTACTGCCAAAGGTCCGAAAGTGGCACAAAAGTTATGGATAGGGAAGCCACCATATTATGATCATATTCGAGTTTTTGGGTGTGAAGCATATGTTCATATACCCAAGAATATTAGACAAAAGTTGGATCATAAGTCAAAGAAATGCATTTTTCTTGGATATGGTCAAGAAGGACAATTTGGATATTGCTTATGGGATCCTAAAACACAGTCAATGATCAAAATTAGTGATGTCAGTTTCAATGAGTTTAAGATGCATAAACAGCCCACTAAGGAGGTTGAAGTGAGAAGAGTAGTGTTTGAGGATACAAGTCCTCTGGTTAGCAATCATAAGAATGTTGCACATAGGGACGTTCAAGACAATTCCCAATTAGATCAGTCTACAAATGTTCTTGTTTAGCAATCATTGGGATGCTCTGCACTATCTCACATCCACCTAATAGATATGTTCCAAGTTTAGATTTTGTTATGCTAACAGATGCCGGTGAGCCTTCTTGCTACAAAGAGGCTATGCAAACAGAGGATCATGTCAAGTGGGAGCGTTTCATGAAGAGTGAGTTGGATTCTATTCATAAGAATGGTGCTTGGGATTTAGTACCTTTGCTAAAGGGCAGGAAAGCTTTACCATGTGGGTATATGAGTTGAAACTCACATCAGATAGTGCTTCTCCAAATTATAAAGCAGGATTGTTGTAAAGGGTTTTAAGCAACAACATGGTGCTGATTACAAGGAGATCTTGTCTAGAGTGGTCAAGATGACTACCCTATGCATGTTGCTTGGATTCGTTGCAATGGAAAACTTAGAGCTAGTCAAAATGGATGTGAAAACTGCTTTCTTGCATGGAGATCTTACAGATGAGATCCATATGGAACAACCAGAGGGTTATGTGGTTCCTTTTATGAAGTCTCAAGGATATTCTCAAAGCAATGAGGATCATTGTCTCTACACAAAGATATGCTTAGATGGCAGCTTTATATGCTTGATACTTTATGTCGATGATATGTTGATTGTTGGGAAGTCCTCTTATGACTTGTCAATTCTCAAAAAGAAGTTGAGCTAGACATTTGATATGAAGGATTTGGGGGATGCCAAACATATTCTTGGCATGTGCATTACTTGTGGTAGGAGTAAAAGATGCATATACTTGTCTCAAAGTGAGTACATAGCCAAAGTACTTCACATGTTCAATATGCAGGGTGGAAAGGCATTGAGTACACCTTTAATTAAGCAAGGATGATTGCCCCAAATCAGATGAGGAAAAGGAATTCATGACCAAACTTCCCTATCACTCTATTGTTGGTAGTTTCATGTATGTTATGGGAGCTATGAGACCAAACATTGTATTTGTAGTGGGAGTTGTGAGAAGATATATGTCTAATCCTAGCAAGAAACATTGGGAAGCAATCAAGATGATTTTGAGATATCTGAGTGGCACTAAGGACAAGTGTCTATGCTTAGGCAAAGGAAAGCATCCATTATTGGTTACACAGATTCTGACTATGTTGGTCCTCTAGACAATCATAAGTCTACATCATGGTACATTTTTCATTTTGTTGGAGGTGTTATCTCTTGGAGATCTCATCTTCAAGAATGTATAGATGTTTACATCATAGAAGCAGAGTATGTTGCAACAATTGAGGCATGTAAGTAAGTATTGTGGCTTTCTCGTTTTTCATGTGATATGGGTTTACCTCATCATGTACCTCATTTGCTCAGTGATAGTCAGAGTGCCATTGCTTTGGCTAAGAATCTAGTCTATCATGCAAAGGCCGAGCAAATTGAGGTGAGGTATCTCTTCATTAGAGATTGCTTAGCCACTAAGCACATTATTCTTGAGAAGGTTCACACTCGAGATAATAATGCAGATACTTTGACTAAAGTTGTATCACAGGATAGCTTTTGACACTGTTGTCACTTGACGGGGGTTACTTGATTCATGACCTTACACAATCACTTGTATATTGTGTAACATGCCCATCAAGTGGGATGTATCTCAGGTATTCTTTATCATTCTTTATTTTTCTCTCATAGTTACTTTGGCCATATTGGCCTTTAGTGCAAGATTCTTACTGTTGGTGTCCATGTGAAAGGCCAAATGGCCATCAAACACTTCTTTGTATATGTTCTTTAATAAAACATATAGTGGTTGAAGATAAGTTGGATGGTATGAATCACCCATTGTGGGCTTATATGATGCATCATGTATTGGTCGCAAAAGGACTATGGAATATTGTGCAAGGTGTTGAAAAATGTCCTATTACCCCTACAAATACAAGTACTGAAGCTGATGCAAATGGCATCAAAGATAGTGATATTCTGTACATTCCTATTCATGATATGGTTTTTGTTGCACCTATTGCAAAGAAAGTTTGTTGGGATGGCAAAGATGCTCAAGCACATGCATTGATAGCCTTGTCTGTCAAATGTGCCATTATTCCTCGCATTCACTCTTGCAGAATAACTAAGGATGCTTTTATATCAAGCAAGGAATGAGGTCCGTGTTGCTTACTTCTGAAAACAATTGGAGAGTGAGCACATGAATGAAGGTAATTCCATGGACAAATTTTTGACAAAGATCAAAGATTTGAAGGAAAATTTGATTTCTACTAATGAAGTCTTACTTACCTGACAGTTCACTTGTGCAGACTGTTCTGAATGGTCTTCCCGATTCATATCAGAGTTTTGCTTCCACTCTTCGTTTGATGATGAAAGGCAATCCAAATGCCTTAACATTTGAGGAGTTAGTCTCTATTCTACTGCAAGAAGATCAGTCTATTCTATTCTCCATTATGCGTGTTGTAGATCAAGCTTTCTTGGCTAGTCACAAGGGCAAAGGTAAATGGAGCTCTTCTATTAGTAAGCAAAAATCTATTAATTCTGCACAATCAAAGAAGGATGATAGAGATGAGGCGAAAACAAAAAAGCAGAAATTGTTTTGCAAATACTATAAAGCAAATGATCATGTCATAAAGAGTTGTCCAAAACTGGTTGCTAAAGAGGCAAAGAAAAAAGAGGATCGAATGGTTGTTGTAGAGGCCTCTATACCTAAAATAGAGTCTCCTAATCTAGTGTAGAATGAAGAATGGGCATTTACTATTGTTTGTAGTTTTGACCCATCTTCTCTTGAATAGTGTATGTCTGTAGTAGACTCAGATGTTTGGTACTTTGATAGTGGGGTGACCAAACATATTACCTTGCAGTGAAATTTCTTCACTTCACTCGAGCCTTCCACTACAGAGAATACTGTCACATGTGCCAACAACTCCTCTTATCCTGTCATGGGAGTTGGTAAGATCATTTTGACTACTGCTGATGGTAGTTCTTTTACATTGTTGGATGCTTTATTTGTACAAGGGATCAAGAAGTTTGTTATCAGTTTCAGTGTTAGCCAAGATTGCCTTGTGAAATTTTTTGATGACAGATGTACAGTTCATGATGTGTCAAATGGAAATGTGATTATTGCTTCTAGCATTTTATGTTGTGGGCTATATAAGCTCATAAACTATGAAATATCTATGAATGATTTGGCATGTGTAGTACATGATTCTCAGGCTATGTCAGATGCAAAGTTTTGGCATGCACGCTTTGTTCATCTTAATTTTTCTAGTTTTCTATGCGTGTAGAAATTTGAAATGGTGTCATCTCTACCCAAACTTGAGGCACCTAGTAAACATGTATGTGAATGATTTATTTTGGGAAAAACGCAGCATTGCTCATTCCCAAAAGATGGTTCAGTTCAAGCTACTCATAAATTGAAGCTTGTTCACAATGATGTCTATGGTCCTATGCAAACACCCTCTTTTGGGAACTACCTTTACTTCATGACTTTCATTGATGATTTTTCCAGGCATGCATGGATATATCCATTGAAAGAAAAGTTAGAAGTGCTTCAAATAGTTTTTGGTTTTGGCTGAAATCTGTCAGCATGTAAAATGGGCACCCTCCATTCTGATTGAGGGGGAGAATATATGTCCTCCAACTTTAATGCATTTCTGACTGAACATGGGATAAAACATCAGTGTACAATGTCGTATACACATCAACAAAATGGACTTGCTAAACGAAAGAACTGGTCACTCATGGAGATGGCGAGGTGCATGGTCAAGAGTCATGCTTTACCACATAGTCTCTGGCTTGAGGCTCTTATGTGTGCAACATATGTCCTTAATAGATGTCCCACTAAAGTGTTGTAATCTATCACTTCATATGAGGCTTTGCATGGTTGCAAGCCATTTGTTGCTCATCTATGTGTTTTTTGTTGTTTGGCATATGCATTAGTGTCTGAATAACAACGTAGAAAATTGGATGATAAAGTAGTGAAATGTATTTTTTGTTGGATATAGTTCTGAAAGCAAAGTCTATCATTTGTATCATCCACAGACTAAACACATTTTGGTTAGCCATGATGTTGTTTTTGTGGAAGATGCTATTTATCCATTACTTTAATGTACTAAGGAGACAACAATTAGCTCCAAAAACATGCATGACACTATTTTACCTTTTTTATAAGTGGATAGTCTAGTGTTGGTCCTAATGAGGTAACTTCTAAGCCTTTAACGGTTTCATGTGATGATGCAGATGATTCCATTTCTAATATAGATTTACATGATGCACTTGGTAATGAGAGAGCTTATATTGAGAAGGCAAAAACTATGCCAAAATGGCTAGTGCAGACTTTGCATGACAACAAATTAGATGCACCTCTATCATATCCTACTTGTTCAAGCTCTCATAGTGCTTCTTTTGCATCACATTGCTATGATATGGCTGTCTAGAGTCTCTGTGATAAGAATGAGCTTGTTTCATTTGATGAAGTACAAAATTCAAAAAATTGGATGGATGCTATGCAATTTGACTATGATGCTATAATGAAAAATGGTACCTGGTCTTTATGTGACTTGCCTCCTGGCAAGAAGGCCATTGGCACTAAGTGGGTATAGAAGCTAAAGCATAAGCTTGATGAAACATTTGACAGTTATAAGGCTAGGCTTGTTGCAAAGGGTTATGCTCAGTAAAGAGGAATTGATTTTGATGAGACCTTTGCTCCTACTTGCAGAATGACTACTGTTTGTAACATCTGTGCACTTGTAGCTCATCATGGTTGGAATGTACATCAATTGGACATTAAAACTACATTTTTGAATGGTGATTTGCATGAAGAAGTGTATGATTTTTAGCCCTGTGGCTTTGTGTGGAAAGGGCATGAAAACGAGGTGTGCAGGTTAAAGAAAGCATTATATGGTTTAAAGCAAGCACCACATGCTTGGTATGAAAAGATACATGCCTATCTGATTGCACATGGTTTTGAGAACAATCCAATTGAAAGCACCTTATATGTTAAGCATGCTAATGATGTGCTTCTGATCATTGTTGTGTATGTAGATGACATGCTGCTCACAAGTCCTCATGAGAAGCATATTATTGATTTTAAGGCTGATTTGCATGCCTCACTTGAGATTTCTAATTTGGGGCGTTTGCATCATTATTTGCGCATTCATTTTATACAAGTTGATGGCAGAATAGCCTTGTGTGAAACAAAATATATTGACACATTATTGCAGCATTTTGGCCTTGAAGACTGTAAACCTATTGTCACTCCTATGGAGACAAGTTCATGACTGAGTCTTCATGATGCTGGAGATGCATTTGATCTTGTTCTCTATGACCACATTGTTATATGCTTGATTTACTTATGCATTACTCGACTAGAAATTCACTTTATTGTCTCATAGATGAGCACGTTTATGCATTTCCCAGGTGTCAAGCATTATGCAGTTAAAGTGCATCTTTTGCTACTTGGGTGTACTGGGCTACTTGGATTATTTTATCCCAAGGGGGATCACTACCGCCGGATATACATGCTTCTTTTACTCTGACTAGGCTAGTTGTTATGACACTCATGTGTCCACTAGTGGCTTTTGCTTCATGCTTGGTAGCTCATGTATATCTTGGTTGAGCAAGAAGCAGCCTACTATGGCCACTTCTAGTTGTGAGGCTTAGTATAGGGCAACTTTCATAGTGAAAGTTTATGTGTGTGTGGCTCAGATGCCTTATGGTTGATTTGGGTGTTGGTCAATCTTCTGCCACCACCATCTTCACTGACAATTAGAGCGCATTGGTAGTTGCAAGGAACCTTGTGTTGCATGCTTGCACTAAGCACATTGAGGTGCATTATCACTATGTCACGGAGAGGTTGGGCTCGAGAGATTAGCTATGCATATGTGTCCATGTAGGAGAACATTGAAAACCTTTTCATGAAGGCTCTGCCTAGGGAGAATTTTGAAGCTTTCAGCAAAGCTTTGGGCTTACTTCCTTTTGTGGATTGATTCCACATAGCTTGGCACTTCCTTATACATGAGTGCCAGCTCCTTGTTCACCACATCACTCCCAGGGGGGATTTATTGATATATTTAGATAGTGATGTGTGTGAACACACTAAGACCACTAGGGCACTTTTTTCCCTCTTTAGGGGGTTTTTCTTCCCCGGGCTTGTATATATGCATATTGCCGTAATGCGCTACTTATCTTTGTACATTATAGTGGTAATACATTCAGTATTGTGTGATGTGCTCCAAGCTTCTTCTTTTTCCTTGTGATGTCAATGTGCTTCCGCAGACCTTGAACTCCAACATCATCCTCAGATGATGAGACTCTAAGTCACCAACCTGATGTCACTCAATTGGAGAAGCCATTGCCATGGTGGGTAAGACAGCTCTATGATTGTGCAAATCCCATTCCACAGCCAATTGAATAGATTGCAGATGGTCCAAGTGATCACATAGAATAAAGGAACAGGAATAGGTAGTTGCACATATTGTAAACTCACATTGATGGCTAAGATTATTGGGAAACAAACAAAGGAGCCAACAAGTGTGGAAGAAGCACTCCAAAATTTGGACTGGAGAGCTGCTATGCAAACATAATATAATAGTATCATGAAGAATGGAACTTACGAGCTAGTGGAGCAACCTCTAAAATGGAAGGTCATTGGCAACAAGTGGATCTAGAAGCTAAAATACAAGGCAGATGATACTTTAGAGAAGTACAAAGCTAGACTTGTTTCATATGGCTATTCCCAAGTTGAAGACATTGATTTTGGTGAATCATTTGCCCCAACATCAAGAATGACTACTATTTGGCTAGTAGTAGTTGTGGCTACACATAAACAATGGGCAGTATATCACATGGATGTCAAATCAACCTTCTTAAATGGAGACCTCAAGGAGGAGGTATATGTGTCTCAACCACCAGGGTTTGAGGCTTCCCATTCAGAGAACAAAGTATGTAAGCTGAAAAAGGCATTCATTATACAGGATGAAACAAGCCCCAAGAGCATGGTATCAACAAATAGATAGGTATCTTTTGAAGATTTGATTCAAAAGATGTGCTTTTGATGCTAATTTGTATGTTCTAAAGAAAGGTGGGAAGACAATTGTGCTTGTACTCTATGTAGATGATCTTGCAATCTTTGAAGATGCTAATGCACTTCTCAAACAAACAAAAGATGCCTTGAGTTCAGAATCTAAGATGATAGATTTGGACTTAATGCATTACTGTTTAGGTCTTGAAGCCCGACAGGAACCAAGGAAGATCTTTATTTCACAATAAAAGTATGTGAAGTATGTGTTGAAGGCATTTGACATGGAGGACTGCAAAGAAATTTCTACACCGATGGAAGTCAACACAAAATTATATATTGAAGATACTTCACCTCCAATAGATATCAAAAAATACATGAGATTAGTCAGAAGTCTCATTTGCTTGTGTAATAACAAACTAGATATCTCTTATGTTATTGGCATAGTAAGCAGGTTCTCTAATAAGCCGTGCCTAACACATTGGAAGGCATGCATGTAGATACTCAAGTATGTCAAAGGAACCATTGAGTGGTATTCTTTACGGAGAATGGACATCTCTGAGTGGATACTAGGAATATTCCAAAAAATCAGTTTCTAGGTATTGCTTCTCTTTAGGTTTTGGAATTGTTTCTTGGATCAATAAGAAGCAACCGACCGTAGCACTATCTTCTACCGAAGTTGAGTACAAAGCAGCATGTTTTGCTACATGTGAAGCAGTATGGTTGAGAAGGGTCCTATGGCATATAGGAATTCAAGGACAGGAGGCTACAAGGTTGCAATGCGACAACCAAAGCTACATAGCCATCGCCAAGAATTCTTTTGTTGATAGAAGATGAAATTGTGGAGTTATGCTATTTTCAAACCAAAGAGACATTCTCACCAAGGTTCTATGAAAAGAGCATCTACATCGACATCTTCTGAAGCTTGCTATTGGACAAAGAAAGTAGTTCACCACAGGTGGATATTGAGAGGGGGTGTTAGATATACTCAATACTCCACCCACAATTGGCCACAAATGATCCATGATACTCTAAGTTCTATCAACCCCTTTATGAGGAGAAGCTAGTATGAGAGTTTGGACATTTGTGATGAGGTCTACATGAGACTAGCAATAGTTCTAGATGATATATGTGAGGCTATCCAAGGTATATACTTCAGTCACACTGAAATTCTCGAGGTATGACAATTCAGAAGTCAACCAATCCAGAATAACGGTGACTTTTCCAAGGAAGCTCCACTGTGGGAGTGCATGGGTGGATAATATCATCATTGTACATTACTGCTGACATTTTGAGAATTTGAGCTCTCTGTCTCTCTATCTATGTATTGTTACTATTAGTATGTTCTGCTTCTTAGTACTCTACTTGACGATCCAAATCCACTGCATTTTCAAGATCGGTGTATGTGTATATTTCTAACACGAGCATAGTTCTAGATAGAGGAGTCACTCCAACTGAGCATGAAAATACGAGACCAACAAAGGATGGGACGCTTCCTCATGACAACATATGAGAGACAAGAGAAGATGCTACAACCCACACATTAGACATAGGGTGAGTACCCAATAGACTATTACTCAATTCTCTTAGTGAGCTAGGTAGGCCACATAAGATGGACCCACCTCCCATAGGCATAGGGCTCATGCTCTAGCAAGTAACATCATAGAGAGTGCAATGCCGACCACGTATGGTTGGTTACCGACAACCACACTTGCACCAGGAGGATATCTCATGCATCTAGATAGCCCACAACCACATGATGGAGTAGAGGTGCACCATCACCACTTGGACAACCTTCTTATAAGAGGTACGTAGACCACCATTGATGTACCACATACTCCACCCACCTCTACCCATCATCAACAATTAGGGTATACATATTTAACTCCCACATAGATCCCCCCTATATAAGGTGGCCATTACTTGTAGAGTCAGAGCCACGCTCCCCCCACACACCATTACATTATCCTTAATAATCCCTCATTATCAGGTACACCATCCTTTAGTTGTTTTCATCTTACACAGTTTTGTGTAGCGAGTATTTTCCCTTTTTTCATTTCTACATTGAGATGACCACAATTTACATGGTTTTGTCTCATAGTCCAAGTTTGGCCTTTGGAAGACATTAATATAACTTTCTTTCTTTCTTTCTTTCTTTCTCATGTTTGCTCTCTGCTTACACTATTCTTCTTTCTCCTTCTTCCACTCCCTCTCCCACTCCTCTTTCTCATTCTTCCATGTTTCCCTCTCCTTGTGATAGGTTTCTGTTTCTTTCTCAAGCTTTGAGAAGTAGTTGATGATGTTAGTGATAATGGAGTCCACCATCTTCTTGTTTTGTTTGATGGCTATGGTAAGCTTGTCCTCCATTTTTGTGAAGTCATCATTCTTAGCCATAATAATGATGGCATTGAGGATGGAGAAATGCTTAGTGTGTCCGGTCCAAAGACTATTGCGATGAAGACAACTGTGCACTCGATGTGCAATGGAGCAAGGGTGGGAGTGGCTAATAAATTTAGGCAACAGTTATTGGTCTGAGCCAAGGACATGTTGAAGATAAATGTACAAGCTCATTTTCATATGAGCCATGCTTGGATAAATTTACCAAATATAAAGATAAAGGAAAAGTAGAGGAAAAAAAGGAAAAAATAAGAAAAGAAAAAGTCTAGTCAAAACTTCATGATTAGTAAGAGATACAATATCTTGCCTTGTAGTTAGTAGCATGTAGTGGAGAAAGTGGTGAGTTAAGAAGGAGGCACAAACTTCTTCACATGCTCATTGGTTATAAAAGTGAAGTGGGAGCACATTCAAAAGAAGGAGAGAAAGAGGCAAGAGCTCCCAGTAGTCGGATCTAGCCATTTTGTCATTTTGGTTTTCCCTTAGACTCCTTCCAGCCGCACGTTAGTTTGTACACAGCTCTGTTGCAGAGCTCATATCTCCGTGCATATGTAACCATTTTGTGCATTTAAACATTCATTTGAAAGCCTATCTTGTTTAGTTTTTTCATATCAAATATCTCTTTGAAAGCTTATGTAGTTTGTGAGATATCAGTGAAAGAGTGAAGTCCAGTTTTTTAGCATACCTGTGTAGATAGGTAGTCTATTTTGGTCGTTCAGTTTCCCAACCAAAACATATCCAAATTGCATGATTTTTGTCTTGTTGGAAAACTTTTCGCATCTACTTTCACTTTTTCAAATATCTGATTCAGATCATTCATACTCTGTGAGATATCTATCATAGAGTAAAGTCCAGTTTTATAGTGTACTTATGTGTGCAGGTGGTCTATCTTGGTGAGTTGAGTTTCCTGATCAAAACACATCCAAATTACTTGCTTTTTAGCTTGTTGGAAAGATATTTGTGTCTTTTTTCTCTATACCAAATATCTTGCTCAAAGGATATATATTCAGAGAGCTATCAGTCCGAGAGTGAAGCTCAGTTCTTCAGCATACTTGTGTGGACAGGTAGTTCATCTTTGACAGTTGTGTTTCCTAATCAAAACTTGTCCAAATTAAGTCATTTATAGCTTGTTAGAAATCCCTCTTTGTCTAATTTGATTGCCAAAAGTCTCAAGTCCATTTGAGTTTTGTATTGAGAGCAGCAAGCTATCTAAGGTGTAGATGTTTGTCTAAGTGCTGGACATACAAGGGTGGTTCACTACACATTTCCGTTGCGCATAGGAGAACTCATTCTCCACAGTTGGTATCAGAGCAAACTTGGTGTTGAAGCTTCATCAACAGAGCTAGAGGTGAAGCAAAGCAAAAGAGGAGCTACAAAACAAGAAGGAGCTTCACAAATGCAAGAGCAAAGGACTATAACTATTCGAGGTAACTCTCAAAGTCTTTGATACTCTTCAGTGGCTGACTTAGGTCAACAAGTAGAGAAGTTGGACAAGGATAACTATCCCTTGTGGAAGTTTAGAATGACCAACTACCTAATGGGCAAAGGCTTATGGGGTATTGTGAGCGGCGATGATGCTCAACCTCAAATCAATCAAGCTATGGCCACCGAACTCCAAAGGAGGCAAGCAAAAGAATGGGAAGAGAGGAATAGGAGAGTCATGTTCCTCATTTCGCAAGTCATTACTAATGCCATGGTAGGTCATATTCAACATCTAGAGAAAGCTAAGGATGCTTGGGAAGCTCTTGAAAGGATGTATTCAACAAATACCAAAGCTAGGAAACTTCAACTCAAGAATGAGTTGAACACAATCAAGAAAAGTTCGAGTCAATCCACAACTGAATATACTTTGAAGATTAAGGAGCTAAGCGATGCTTTAGCTTCTATTGGCACAATGATTGAAGACGAAGATCTTGTGTGTTATACTCTCAATGGCTTGAGAGAAGATGAAAGATGGAAGCCTTTTATAACTTCCATTAACTTGAAAGATGTATATCCAGGTTTTGAACAACTAATCCCTCATCTTGTCACAGAAGAACTGAGCTTCGGTGGTCCCAAAGGAAAGGACAGCCACAACCAAATGTTATATGCAGGACGAGGTAAAGGAAGAAACTCAAGAGGAGACTCAAGAGGAAAAGGAAGAGGTCACAACCACTCCAACTACAATCAAAACAATTCGGAAGACAACAAGGATGCATCAAATGCCAACACACAAGGAAGAGGTCGAGGTAGAAGTAGAGGAAGAGGCCGAAGCTCCTACAATTCTCATAAAGTTATAACATGCTATCATTGTGGTAAAGTAGGACACTATGCTAGTGATTGTTGGCTGAAGAATGGAAGACCAAATGGAGGCAATCAAAGGAACCAAAGCAACTATGCAAGCACCTCAAGTGAAGGAAGCAAGGACACACTACTTGCAATGAGACATGAGTATAGAAGCTCTTGTGAAGATGACAAAAAATGGTGCATTGATTCAGGTTGTAGTAACCATATGTCATGCCAAGGAAGTTTGTTCACTAATCTACAAGTACCAAGTGGAAAAGGATGTGTTGAAACAGATGATGATACTCAACACATGATTGAACACATTGGAGATATAAGGCTTGGAGATACAAGCAGAGCAAAGGTACTATCTAATGTTCTTCATGTTCCTACAATTTCAAAGAACTTGATTTCAGTAGGACAAATGGTAGAGAAGAGTTATCAGGTCATATTCAATGAGAATGGGTGCTTCATAAAGAATAAAAAAGAAGGCTTCAAGGTCATTGCTTGAGGTAGAAGAGAAGGAAGGATGTTCACTTTGGATGTCCAACATCCACATGGAAAAGTCATGTACATTCAATGTGGGAACAGGAAGATTTCAGATCTGGACTTATGGCACAAAAGAATAGGACACATCAACATTCCAAAGCTGAAGGACATGAGCAAACATGAAGTGGTAAGAGGTCTTCCAAAATTTAATAGCATTGGACTACATGAGATATGTGAAGCTTGTCAACTAGGAAAGCAAATGAGGCAGCCATTCAAGAGGAGTAACTATGTGGCTCCAAATGTCTTGGACTTGATACATACGGATGTATGGGGACCAACCCAAGAGGCATCAATGGCTCGTAATAGATTTTTTGTCACCTTCATTGATGATCACTCAAGAGAGGTACGGTTGTTTTGTATGAAGCAAAAATCAGAGGTGTTTTCTATATCCAAAAGATTCAAAGTTGAAGTTGAAAAGGAAACAGGAAGGTCTATCAAAACCTTAAGGTCCGATGGTGGAGGAGAATACTTCTCCAAAGAATTTTCAGATTTTCTACAAGAGAATGGAATCAAAAGGCAGTTCACTTGTAGGTACACACCACAACAAAATGGAGTAGCTGAGAGGAAAAATAGGCTAATTGCTGAAATTGCAAGATGCATGCTCACCGAGATGAAGGTACCATTGTACTATTGGGCTAAAGCTACCACAACCGCTATTTACTTGATGAATAGGTGCACAACATCGGGAATACATCACTTGACTCTAGAAGAGGTATATTCCGGTAAGAAACCTGATCTTACACACCTCAAAGTTTTTGGATGTGTTTGCTTTGTTCACATTCCACAAGAAGTTAGAACAAAGATGGAACCAAGATCAGAAAAATGCATTTTCATCGGCTACTCGACGGAGCAAAAAGGATACAAGTGTTATAACCCTAGAACAAAGGAATTAAGAGTCTCGCAAGATGTGGTCTTTGATGAACTAAGACCATGGTATGAAGTTAAAGGAAACGAAAAGATTCTTGAAGAAGATTGTGATGATTATGCAGGAACAAATCAAAGAGAAGTTCAACAATCAAGCACAAAGGCTTCAGGTCCAGAGGCATCTACATCAAATGAAGAATGTTTAACATGGAGGGGGAGCCATTCTGTGTCTCTAGATTCAGCTCATAGTAGAGCCAAAGAAGCAATTGGTACTCCAAACAGTGAGGTAGATGCAAGTGAAGAAGAATATGAAGAGGTAATCACTCCGATGGTAAAGTTGAATAGGTTAAAGAAGCAACTTTCTAAAGGCAATGAAAGAAGATCTTCAAGGACAAGGCATCCAACTCAAAGGTTGAGTTATGATAGTTCTATGGCGACACATTTTGCATACATGATGCAGGTTATCAAAGACAAAGATCCTGAGACATATGAAGAAGCTTGCACACAAAAGGAATGGAAGCAAGCTATGAAAGAGGAGATCAAAGCTCTCAAAGATAATCACACATGGGAGCTAGTGCCAAAGAAAGAAGGTATGAAGATTGTTCCAAATAAATGGGTGTTTAAAGTAAAGAGGAATGCTGATGGTACACTAGCTATATATAAAGCTAGATTAGTTGCCAAAGGATTTAAACAAATACAAGGCATAGATTATGATGAAGTTTTCAGCCCCGCTGCAAAGATGGGAACTATCAGAACCTTAATAGCAATTGGTGCTTCAAGGAGATGGCCACTATATCAACTCGACATCAAAAATGCCTTTCTCAATGGAGAATTACAAGAAGAGGTATACATGAGTCAACCGGTTGGATTTCAAGATGAAAACCATCCAGATTTTGTTTGCAGGTTGAAGAAGGCACTTTATGGCTTGAAGCAAGCACCAAGAGCATGGAATCAGAGATTGGTAGAGTATCTAACTAAGTGTGGATACAACCCAAGTAGTGCAGATCCTTCGTTGTACATGAAGAAGGAAGAAAATAGAGAGGTATATATTTGCATATATGTCGATGACCTCATCATAACAGGAAACGATGTTACAGGGATTAAAGATATCAAAAGGAAGCTTGGTAAGGAATTTAAAATTTCAGATCTTGGGGAGCTGAAATATTTTTTAGGAATTGAAGTTGTTTATGGAAAGAGTGGCATCTACTTGATGCAAAGGAAGTACTTGTTGGATGTTCTTTTCAGATTTGGAATGAGTGAATGCAAACCACTCACTCAACCCATGGACACAAATACAAAGATTTGTTCAAATGATGGAGAGCCATTGGAAGATGTAACGACATACAGAAGCATTGTAGGATCATTGATCTATGCAAACATTACAAGACCTGATTTGTCTTATGTTGTTGGTGTACTTTCTTAGTTTATGCAAGCCCCAACAAGTGAACACTTAAATTCAGCCAAGAGAGTGTTGAGATACATAAAGCATACAGTTAATCATGCTTTGTTTTACAAGTTTGATGAAGAATTGCAGGTCAAAGGCTTTAGTGATGCTGATTGGGCAGGCTCAAAGGAAGATAGAAGATCAACCTCAGGTTATGCGTTCATGATAGGAAGCAAACCTATCACGTGGAGCTCAAAGAAACAACCTATTGTTGCACTTTCATCTATGGAGGCTGAATACAGAGGATTAGCATTTGCCACATGTGAAGCAATGTGGATTAAAAATCTTTTGGCTGATCTTGGAGTGCAAGTTGGAACCATCCCTATATATGGTGATAACATGTCAAGTATCTACTTGGCAAGCAATCCTATGTTTCATGCAAGGAGCAAGCACATAGAGGTCCACTACCATTATGTAAGGGAGAAGGTGTTGAGCAAAGATGTGGAGATAAAGTTCATTAGAACCAAAGAGCAGGTTGCAGATATTTTTACAAAGTTCTTGGATGCTTCTAAACTCAAAGGCTTCAAGGATGTGATAAATTTGCAGGACATGGATGAAGATAACTCCCAAATGAGCTTGAGGGGGAGTGTTGAAGATAAATGTACAAGCTCATTTTCATATGAGCCATGCTTGGAAAATTTACCAAATATAAAGATAAAGGAAAAGTAGAGGAAAAAAAGGAAAAAATAAGAAAAGAAAAATTCTAGTCAAAACTTCATGATGAGTAAGAGATACAATATCTTGCCTTGTAGTTAGTAGCATGTAGTGGAGAAAGTGATGAGTTAAGAAGGAGGCACAAACTTCTTCACATGCTCATTGGTTATAAAAGTGAAGTGGAAGCACATTCAAAAGAAGGAGAGAAAGAGGCAAGAGCTCCCAATAGTCGGATCTAGCCATTTTGTCATTTTGGTTTTCCCTTAGACTCCTTCCAGCCGCACGTCAGTTTGTACACAGCTCTGTTGCAGAGCTCATATCTCCGTGCATATGTAACCATTTTGTGTGTTTAAACATTCATTGGAAATATTATCTTGTGTAGTTTCTTCATATCAAATATCTCTTTGAAAGCTTATGTAGTTTGTGAGATATTAGTGAAAGAGTGAAGTCCAGTTTTTCAGCATACCTGTGTAGATAGATAGTCTATTTTGGTCGGTTCAGTTTCCCAACCACAACATATCCAAATTGCATGATTTTTATCTCCTTAGAAAGCTCTTGGCATCTACTTTCACTGTCTCAAATATCTCATTCAGATAATTCATACTTTGTGAGATATCTATCATAGAGTGAAGTCCAGTTTTATAGTGTACTTATGTGTGCAGGTGGTCTATCTTGGTGAGTTGAGTTTCCTAATCAAAACTCATCCAAATTACTTGCTTTTTAGCTTGTTGGAAAGATATTTGTGTCTATTTTCTCTATACCAAATATCTTGCTCAAAGGATATATATTCAAAGAGCTATCAGTCCAAGAGTGAATCTCAGTTCTTCAGCATACCTGTGTGGACAGGTAGTTCATCTTTGACAGTTGTGTTTCCTAATCAAAACTTGTCCAAATTAAGTCATTTATAGCTTGTTAGAAAGCCCTCTTTGTCTACTTTGATTGCCTAAAGTCTCAAGTCCATTTGAGTTTTGTATTGAGAGCAGCAAGCTATCTAAGGTGCAGATGTTTGTCCAAGTGCTGGACATACAAGGGTGGTTCACTACACATTTCCGTTGCGCATAGGAGAACTCATTCTCCACAGGACACACTATCTCCATGGCCAGATGTAGGGTTTGTGATGGGTAGAGTTAGGTTTTTTGACGAGTGGAGTTAGGGTTTGTTACACTTACGGTTTGTTGTAGTTTATGGTTCACATCCATTCACGACAATGCGAGAAAGTGGCATTTGGATGGGGGTTGAGGATAGGAGGGTGGGAGGGCAGTGAATGACAAAGGAAAAGATGGTAGAAGGTGATAGAGGGTGAGGGAAGCAGCACAATCAGTGTGAGACGGGCGCTAGGCAGGGGGTCTGCAATAGAGGGAGGGTAGAGAGAGAGAGAGTATCTAGGCTAAATTTGTTGGAATTAAGAGAAGCTACTCCTACTTTACTATCAAACACCATCCATCGAGCTATGGAATAAGAAAGAAAAGATAAGAAGAAAAATAAATAGAAATGAAACATAGAAAGAATGCTCTATGATAAGACTCCATGGGAAGAGAGTGGACACTCTCACTGAGAGTTGTGAGGCATGAAGAGAGGCCCTCTTTATATGGAGTGGAGCATATAATACATTGCATGTGGGATATGTTTGCTTGCATGAGAATGAAAGTGACTTTGGACAAAAGAGTAGAGCATGGAACTCTTAATCCTTCCTCCATGTGATGACCCTTTTGTTTGTGATATGGGGAACTAGTGATATACAATGTCACTTAGTCCATTGGGTTTTTAGATCTAAGGATATATGGGATCCTTGGACATAACTTGGACATATGGCATCCAAGTGGTTTTCTATCCATAGAAATATTGCATTCAAGTGGTTTTGTATCCATGGACTTATGGCATCCACGGTGTATGGGATATTTGGCATCCCTGGGGTCTAAAGGCATATGGGATCCCTAGACATATACTTGGAGTGGTTTTGTGAGAAATGTTCACATCATGGGGTAAGTGGTGCTTTCTTTTTCCTTTAGCTTTGTAGTCTTCCTTGGATCCATTTGATGGAATTTGTGGATATTTGGGTCTTTTCTTTGGTCTTATTCTTTTGGTTGCCTTCGGTTATTGTAGAAGCCACATTCTTCTTGTCTTCATGTCTGAAGAAGCTTAATCAAATACAACAAGTATGCCCTAAAGTTTGCTATGGGTGCACGTTAAGTGTCATATTATTGAGGGAATACATGTGAGATTCTGTGCTTAGTGACATACATATTTTAAAGTACCTAATGTGAGAGAATTTATGAGGAGCTTATAGGGAAGGTCCTATCTTCTCAATGAAGGTGGTGTATGATCCCTTTACAAGAGAGCAAGATGCCATTGAGAAAATGAATGCATATCTCATGGTAGTTTAGACCCTTGGATGATGTGAAAATATACAACATACAAACAAAAAAACTATTTATCCAAACTTGAAGTGGGTAGAAGGACGTCTTCTATCAGTTACGTATTCTTGTATTATTTTTCCTACATGGGTATTCTTGTACTGAGAAGTATATTTCATAATTCTTGTTTAGTGAAGTTAGAGAGCACAATCTAGTGCTCCCTGGACATAGACTATGCAAAATCTATGAATGATTTAGCATGTATAATTCAAGATTATCAAGCTATCTCAAATGCAAAGCTTTGGCATGCACATTTTAATTATTTGAATTTTGTTAATTTTCTATGCCTAGAAATATGAAATGGTATCCTTTCTGCCTAAACTTAAGGCATCTGTGTGAAGGGAATGTTTCTCCCTCTCAAAAGATGGTTCAGTTTGAGCTACGGAGAAATTGAAGCTTGTTCATAGTAACGTTGTTGGTCCTATTTAGACACTTTCTTTTAAGAACTATCTTTACTTCATGACTTTTATTGATGATTTTTTAAGGTATTTTTTTTAAGGTTGTATTTTGGGAAAAAATTAATGTTTCTCTTTCTCAAAAGATTTTTTAGTTTGAATTACTCAGAAATTAAAGCTTGTTCATAGTGATGTCTGTGTTCCTATGTAGACACTTTCTTTTGGGAACTACCTTTACTTCGTGACTTTTATTGTCATGGATACAAAGGAAACCATCTTGAACTTTAGATTCCATGTCACTTTCTATATCTAATGCTTGGTTCAAAATTTGGAGAAACCAATGCTTCCATTGCGTTTGGAATGTGCCAAAATCCTGATATTGTCTGTCAGTATTCTAAATTCTGACACTCGGAGGTCTTGTTTTTAGTTGATGACAGTATCAACTTGTAACTGCCCTTGAACCACCCTTGGGAAACCTATATAAGGAGGGTTTGGCCATATACATACTCAATCTTGCCAATACCATTCTTGGGGGCTCAAGGAGTCATGACCACCAAGTAAGTATCTTCAAAGTTCGAGTTCCAGTTCTTGTCTTATTCCTTGTTATAGTCCTGATTAGTCTAGTTCTTGGACATCTAGCCTTGTCCTCTTGTAATCTCACAGTACAAGATCTTGTCTAGTTAGTTCTTGTATCTAGTTATCTCCTTGAAGGGAGTTCTTGTAATCAAGAGATCTTGCTTCATACCTACAGTCTCAGGTTCTGGGATCTTCTCCATCATCTCTAGTTGAGTTATCTATACCTATCAATCTTGAGCTCTGAAAATTCTTGTATCACTTATTTATTCTTGTATTATTTCCCTATGTGGGTGATCTTGTAATTGAAAGTATAATTCTGAAATATTGTCTAGTCTAGTTAGAGGGCATAATCTAGTGCTACCCTGACATTTTGGCAAGACTATCCACATCAAGTCCATGTCAAGAACCATGGGCTCCATATCCATACTTAGAAATATAAAATTTACTTTGAATAATATATATCAAAAATTCCAAGATCTGGAAAGAAGGCTACAACAAGGTGATCGATCAGTTGTAGAATTTGCATCAGACTTCATAAATTTATTTCAAGGCAACATATCAAGAAGAATATCTAGTTAATCAATTTCAAAGTGGCCTAAAAGATGAAGTGAAGTATCTCTTGCTATCCATACCGCAAGAAGATACCTTGGATGATGTTAGTAATCAAGCAATTCAATGTGAGAGTCAATCGTTCAAAGAAAACCAAGTCCAAGAGCTAGAAGTATTGAATAATCAAGACACTATTCTTGAAGAATCTAAATCAAGAATATTTGAAGCCGAAGAAGTCAATACAAATGATATGGAGTATATATATTATGAAGATAACAAGAAGCTAAAGGACAAGTAGAAGTTCATGTTAAATCAATGAGGTGTGCTTACTCAAGGTTCTCCATCAAAGATCTTGGAGACACCACAATGTACCACTAGAAGCTTAAAGGATCTATTGCATGAAGAACCCAAGAAGGCTCAAGAGAGGCCTAGTCCTTCACCACCTATTAAGCTTGAGGCTCATGAAGAATTCAAGAGCATGTCTTAGATTCAAGAATCTCCCGAGGAAGATTGAAATACCTTATTCATTGAAAGGGATGCAATGCCAGTGATCGTACTTGGGAACTTACAGAAAATATTCACAGAGAAAAAATCAAGGTTTGTGAATTCCATAGGAAGAATCCAATGAAACCCAAGCTAGAGGACATGGCCGTTCCTCGTGGAACTTATCGCTTGAGAGGGAGGTGATGTCATGGATACAAAGGAAACCATCTTGAACCTTAGATTCCATATCACTTTCTATATCTCATGCTTTGTTCAGAATTTTGAGAAACCAATGCTTCCATTTTGTCGCAAACGTGCCAAAACTCGAAGATCGACTCTCTATTTGCTAATTTTGAAACTCTAAGGTCTTGTTTGCAGTTGATGAGATCATCGATGATATCGTCAATTCATAAACGCCCTTAAACCACCCTTGGGAAACCTATATAAGGAGGGATTGGCCACATACTTACTCAGTCTTTCCAATATCAGTCCTCGGAGCTCAAGGAATTGTGATCACCAAGTAATTACCTTCGAAGTTCCAATTCCGATTTTTGTTTTGTTCCTTGTATTATTCATGATTATTCTAGTCTTTGGACATCTAGCCTTTTACTCTTGTAATCTCATAGTGTCGGATCTTGTCTAGTTATTTCCTGTATCTAATTCTGAAGGGAGTTCTTGTAATCAAGAGATCTTGTTTCATACCTACGGCTATTTATTCTTGTATTATTTCCCTATGTGGGTGACCTTGTATCGAAAGTATAATTCTGAAATCTTATCTAGTCTAGTTAGAGGGCACAATCTAGTGCTCTGTTGACATTTATTGATGATTTTTCCAAGCATGAATGGGTGTATCCATTGAAAGAAAAGTCCGGTGTGTTTACGTGCTTCTAACAATTTCTACTTTTGGTTGAAAATTGGCTAGAATGTAAAATATGCACTCTCTATTTTGGTTGAGGGGGAAAATACATGTCTTTTGATTTTAATGCATTTCTAGCTGAACGTGGGATGAAATATGAGTCTAAAGTGTTGTACACACCTCAACAAGATGGATTTGTCCAAAGAAAGAATAGGTCTCTTTTGAGGCATTTGGTCAAACATGAGGCTTTCCCACAACTTATGGCTTGAGGCTGCCATGTGTGAAGCATATGTACTTAACAAGTATCCCATCCAAGCGCTACAGTCTATGACTCTGTATGAGGCGTTGCATGGTTGCAAGACATTTGTTGCTAATATGCATGTCTTTGGTTGTCTGTCATATGCATTAGTGCCTGAACAACAATGTAGAAAATTAGATGATGAAGAAGTAAAATGTATTTTTGTTAGGTGCAGTTTTGAGAGAAAAAGTTATCGTCAATATTATCCACGAACTAAATGCATCTTGGTTAGTTGTTATGGTTTTTGTGGAAGATGCAATTCATCCATTATTTTCATGTACTAAAGTGACATCAATTAGGTGCAAGGATGTGTATGACACTTTGCTTCCTTTTTTTACAGGTGCACAATCAAATTCTAGTCCAAATGAGGCAATTTCTCAGTCTTTATATGTATTAGATGATGATGCATATCATTCCATTTCTGATGAAGATTTACACGATGCACTTGTTGATGAGAGGGCTCATATAGAGAAGGCAAAAACTATGCCCAAATGATTAGTGAAGACTTTGCAAGATAGCAAATTAGCTTCATCTTTGTCATATCGTATTCATTCAGTTTCTCATAGTGCTTTATTAGTATCAGATTGCTATGCAATGGTTGCCTATAGTCCTTGTTATCAGAATGAGCATGTTTCTTTTGATGAAACACAAAATTCAAAAAATTATATTGCTTCTATGTAATCAGAATAGGATGCTATTATGAAGAATGCTACTTGGTCTTTACGTGATTTGCCTCCAGGCAAAAAGGCCATTGGAACTAAACGGGTATACAAGTTGAAGTGTAAGATTGAACAACTGACAAGTATAAGGCTAGACTTGTTGCAAAAGGTTATGTTGAAGATAGAGCCATTGGTTTTGATGAGACCTTTGCATTATGGTTGGAATGTAGATCAGTTGGACATTAAAACTTCATTTTCGAATGGGGACTTACATGAAGAATTGTATGTATTTCAACCCTATGGTTTTGTGGAGAAAGGGATGAAAGCAAAGTATGTAGGTTGAAAAAAACATTATATGGTTTGAAACAAGCACCATGTGCTCGGTATGAAAAGATACATGCCTACTTGATTGCACATGGTTTTGAGACCCATCCAACTGAGAGCACCTTATATGTTAAGTGTGCAAATGATGTGCTTCAGATCATCATTGTCTATGTTGATGACATGCTTCTTACTGGTCTTAAGGAGAAGCATATAACTGATTTTAAGGTTGATTTGCATGCCTCTTTTGAGATGTCAGATTTGGGGCATTTGCATCATTATTTGGATGTTCAATATATGCATGTTGATGATGGAATAGCTATATGTTAAAAAAATATATTTACACATTATTGCATCATTTTGGCCTTTAAGATTGCAAACCTATTTCCACTCTTATGGAAACAGGTTTATGGTTGAGTCTTCATGGTGATGGAGATGCATTTGATGTTTTCCTCTATTGGCAGGTTATCGGATTCTTGATTTACTTATGCATAACTCGGCGTGATATTCAGTTTATTGTCTTTGAGATAGGAGGCATATGCATTTCCCACGTGTCAAGCATTTGCAGCACATCTTTCGCTACTTGAGTGGTACCTGGCTACTTTGATTGTTTTATCTCAAGGAGGGATCACTACCGTCATATTTACATGCTTTTCTTACTCTGGCTCTGCTAGTTTCTATGACACTCGTATGTCCATAGTGGTTTTTGCTTCATGCTTGGTAGATTATGCATATCTTGGTTGCTATGACACTCGTGTGTCCACTAGTCGTTTTTTCTTCAAGCGTGGTAGCTCATGCATATCTTGGATGAGCAAGTAGCATCCTACTGTGGCCACTTCTAGTTGTGAGGTTGAGTATAAGGAAGCTTTCACATCTATTGTTGAGTGTGTGTGGCTCAGACACCTTTTGGCTGATATTGGTATTGGTCAATCTTCTACCATCACCTTCATTGACAGTCAAAGGGCCTTGGTAGTTGCAAGGAACCTTTTCCATGCTAGCACAAAGCACATTGAGGTGCATTATCATTATATCAAGGAGAGGTTCTCTGCTTGGGAGATCAATGTGGCATATGTGCCCACACAAGATAACATTGCAGATCTTTTCACAAAGAATCTTCCTCCAAAGAAGTTTGAAGCTTTTTGCAAAGATTTTGACTTGTTTACTTTTATGGATTGATCTCTTTCCACATAGCTTTGCACTTCCTTATACATGAGTGCGAGCTCCTTGTTCACTGCATCACTCCCAGGGGGGATTTGTTGATATATTTCGGTAGTGATGTATGTGAATATGCTAGGACAGGTACTTTTATCCCTCTTTAGGAGTTTTTTTTTCAGCTTGTATATACACCTATAACCCTAATTGGTCACTTATTTTTGTACGTTCACTTGGTAATATGGTAAGTATCATGAGTTTTGCTTCAAGCTTCTTCTTCTTCGTTGTCTCTTCGTGTGCTTCCATAGACCTCAAACTCCAACACACCAAAGTTAGCGGGTACCACACTCTCTTTGCTTCGTTAGATGACTGAGAACCAAGATAAAGCCAATGAAGATGTGTATGAAATTTTCTACTAATGTTCTTTGTATCATTGCCTTGGTCTTTTCTCTCTCTTCTGCTTTTGAAGGTTCCCATGTTCTTGGCTACATCCATTTCAAGATGGAGTATATTTAGACGTTGGAAAGTAGTTTGAAAGAGACCAAAGGAACTATGCATAAAAGACTTCAGAGTGCTTATAGGCACTTGCGATGAAAAATCAATTTATTACGAAAAAAATGATAAGAGATAAAAAGGAAAACAAAAAGAATGATGTTAACAATCTCTAATAATCAATTGAAATAGTTCCTAGAAGCACTTTTTTGATAAAGGTGGGGAGGGAAGGATTAAGGAAAAAAGTTCATCCATGCCAATGATGATGAACGAGAATGAGATCATGAAGTGAAAGAGAAAATAATTTATGCTTTGCTACCATGTTGGAATTCAGAGAAGCTACTCCTACTCTACTATCAAACACTATCTTACCAAGCTACGGAGGAAGAAAGAAAATATAAGAAAACATGGTGAGATAAATAAATAGAAAAGAACCTACAAAGAATGTTCTATGAGCATGGGGACTCCATGGGAAGAGAGTGGACATTCATAGCAAGAGCTAGGGTGAATGAATTTGTGAAGGGATTTATATGGAGTAGGTTGCAAAATACATTGCATATGGGATATGTATGCTTTTGGTAATGATAGAAACTTAGTTTGTAGAGCTTCTTGTGAGTTCATTGTGTATGTGTGTTATGGTATGCATGTGTGAGCATGTATTCATTGAGTTCTATATCCACTATTGGGCGTTGATGATCTTAGTGGGGATCATAGTATTGAGTTGATGCTCTACATAATGGAGCTAATATGCTATATAGTCTTGTGGTTGATGACCATGAGCTTATAGTTGCACTCTCATTTGACGATGAATTCGAGGTTTGCCTTGATTCATTCTCGTATATGTGATCGTCATATTAGTGGACATGCAATTGTCACTAGTGGATTCTTCGTCGGAGTTACGGCCAGGTCATAAGTGTGTATACCCTATCAGCTATGCATTATCTATAATGTTTCCTATCTTTTGTTTGCATTTTATACTAGGCTTCATTATGGCTGAGTGTGCCCATCACTTTCGATAGTGATAGAAACTCAATTCATAGAGCTTCTTGTGAGTTCATGCTCGTGATGTGTGCGTGTGTGAGCATGTATTTATTCTGAGTTCTATACCCACTATTGGACACTGGTGACGTTAGTGGAGATGTCATAGTATTGAGTCTTTACTGTGCATAATGGAGTTGATATGCCATATAGTCTTGTGGTTGACTATCATGAGCATATAGTTCCACTTTAATTCGAGGGTGAATTTGGGGTTTGCTTGGATTCATTTTGGATGAGAATGAAAGTGACCTTGGACAAAAAGAGCAAAAACTTTCAACAAAATTGACCCATGAGATGGATCATGTAATCATATCGGGTATAAAACTTTGTCATCAACCACAGAGAGAAGCAAGCAAAGAATGAAAGTGATGTGTGAAAAAACATCATTATCATGATCAAGATAGAAAGTGATAGGCTGGAGAGAGTCAATCCATATCCTCCATGGAATATAAATTATAATCATGGTATGTGCACTTAGTCCCCAAATCCTAAGGACATCAATAATTGGTGCCTACACTTAAATTGTTCGGCTAAGTGTGGAGTGTTTTCCCAAGTGTGAACTCGGCGACTTTCTTAAAAGACTATAAATAGGATCCAAAGTCTTATTTGTTATTCATTCCTCTCACGAGGCTCTTGGAACCTTGGCTCATGGTGGAGTCTTCCACACACGTATGGTGTGGGTATGGTGGTATGTAGTGCTACATCAGTTCATGAATTGCAAATTACGATACTCTTTTCAGGTTCTAAGCATTTCGTGCACCACAAATTTTTCGGTGCTATGCAAATGGGGCCCGAGAAAAGTGGTGCACAAATTAAAACGAGCTACTATATGTTCATAATGTTGTTCGATTGTGTTGCCTTGAAGATGATTTTTGCCTAAGAAAAGAAACTTTGCACTAGTTGAGAGGCCAACGACATATCGTCTGTCGTAATGCATAGGATTATTTAGAGTTGTGCAAGACATCTCTCTGAGGATTAATAATTCAAGTAATGTCCATAGTTTTCTTATAAGCATATGTTAATCTATTAAATTGCGGAATTTCTAGGATTTGTAAACCACATGAAGTATCTGCATTGTTACCATGTTTCGTCCACAACATAAATATTACACAAATTTTTCGTTTTTGTTGACTCAATATTTGTTGGTTATTGGATGTTTTAGTAGTTTTCTATAAAAGAGCTACTCCATTGTCAAAGTCACCTTCAATATACGTGGTGGCTGGCCACAAGTTTTGGTAGGAGAAAATCGATGGAGATGATGAAAGAACCTTGTAATAGGAATTGAGATGGAAATAACTCTAGCTAGTGTGAATAAGCCAAGGAAATAAGTATTGCAAAAGAGCATGTAATGTAACTACAAGGGATTACAAGGGTGGAAAAACAGATTATCACATATTTTGAAGCCTGATTATCATGTATGCAAATATGCATATCCATCAAGTTGGCATGATATGTTCAGTACATGGGTGTACAATATTCCATCTTGGAAATAGTTTATCCTACACTTCTATTACAATCTTCCTTAAATTGAAAATTTTGAACTTCAATCATATGCCTAAGATAAACGCAGCAACGAAGAAGTGTATGATCTGCATAACTACTTGTCAATGTTGGAGATGTTCAGTGAAGTTCAATCATTCATGTATTCTAAAAAGTGGAGGTGTCTATTCGACTATTGTACCTTAAGACTGAATAAAGCAAATCCTAAAGGACCATAATGAATTATCTTATTATTGTAACCAATATAAGGTTAGGCTATATGTAATATTGGACTTTATAGTAATCAATGAATTAGATATTTGAAGATTATAGATATAAACACTCTTCTGCATCACCTTGAATTCAAGAAAACCCTAATTTTATATGTGCATGTATGTATGAACATTGAATAATGATAATATATATATATATATATATATATATATATATATATATATATATATATATATATATATATATATATATATATATATATATAGAGAGAGAGAGAGAGAGAGAGAGAGAGAGAGAGAGAGAGAGAGAGAGAGAGAGAGAGAGAGAGAGAGAGAGAGAGAGAGAGAGAGAGAGAGAGAGAGAGAGAGAGAGAGAGAGAGAGAGAGAGAGAGAGAGAGAGAGAGAGAGAGATAATTGTTACATCACCTTACTTCCTCGTGCCATTCGGTTCACACACCTTACACACATTGAATTGAACGCACCCAATGCACTTGATTGCCATGGTGGTATGGGAGATCATGCTCTTGAGAGGGCTTCCATCACTTGGCTGCATGCTCCTTCTAGATATGCTTAATGCCTCATCCTTATGTAGCATCACCATTGTTCCATAACACTATTTTGTAAGGCCTGCATGATTGAGGTTAGATGAGGTCTAGAGTAGACTGTAGATGATAGTTAGGAAGATTGCTTCTAAGCAATTGGATTTAGGATTGATCCTATTGTGAGGATCGATCCAAATTAAGGGCTAGAAACAAAATAGCTTTCGTACTTGGGGAAGGATCTATTTGATATGGGCCATTGGATCTAGACTTATCATAATTTTGGATTAAGCAAGATGAAGGGCTACAAACAAATGATTGTTGATCCTATTTTTTACCATTGGATTTGGACCATAAATCAATGGTGGAGATTATTTTTGGCATGGATCAAGCTACCACGACCCTAGAACATGGGTAGGCTTACCTAAGCTTAGAGGACCTTAAAAGGATGGTTCTTTGCCTATCTAGGATCATAGTTTTTGGTGTTTGGAACCATTAGGATGTCCATCTTAGTACCCATTGTATTTGCCTATAGCCTTTCACTTGGATTCTATCAAGATCATAAGCTCCATATAGGGAGTGCATGGGTGGATAGAACCATCTAGATCTTGTGTAGTGTTTGAGTTCCATTGTATTAGAGTTTTGAGTTTGAGTTGAATTAAGTTAAGTTCAAACTATACTCACCTTGATTCCACTTTCTATTACAACCATATCTCTTGTGTTTTTCCCATGACCAACAATATCTCTCTTTCTCTCTAACCTTGATCCTATATATATGTTGTGGTAACTTCTACATGGTATTGGAGTTGCACCTCTAATCCACTATTATTCATCATTATTTGTTTATCATTTCTTTTTCTTACATGGTATGAGAGCTCAAGAAGGTATAGAAGTTTGCAGAGATCGTGGAGGCCATGGAATCACTCTAGCATTTGTGGAAGGCTTCAACCTCAAGCTTGTGAGAGGAAAGTGCTCCAACTCCAAAGTTTATGGGAGGCAAAGGCTTCGACATTGGAGTTCTTGGTGGGCAAAGCTTCAACACCATAGCTTGTGGGAGGCAAAGACTTCAACACAAGAGTTCTCAAGAGTTGAAGGCTTCAACACTAGATTTCTTGGGAGACAAAGGTGTCAAGGATTCAAGTTCATGGGACACAGGCTTCAAAATGATGGAGGTGTCAACATCTAGAAGTGGAAGTGGAGTTGGTGCAATGGAGTTTACAATGCAAACACTATGGGTTCATCCACCAATCTTTAGTGAAGGTAAGTTAGATGGATCATGGTACAAATTATTTTCTTTGAAAGTTCTAGATTATAGTTATCCTTAATTCTCATGATCTTTTGGAGGTTAAGGATTTGAGGAGATTCCTAAAGGCCACGTCCTTTAAAGAGAGTATAAATAGGACCATGGGCTCATTTGTTATGCATTCTTCTTGTGAAATTCTTGGACTCTTCGCCCATGGTGGATTCCTACACATACCTGTATGGCATGGTTATGGTGGTATGGGACACCATGCCTTTGAGAGTGCTTCCACTCACATGGCTGCAAGGCATAAGCTCCTAGGCTCAAGGGGTGGACTTGGCTCGAGGGTGAGTATGATGCTCACCTTTCTATGTTTGAGTATGGATTCTGTCATGTCTTGTGTTGTTGGGTTGATCTTGGAGGGATCTAATACTCTGTGGGGGATCTTAGCTCCATCTTAGGTAGGCTATGTGGTAAGAGGTATGTGTGGTAGCTTTTAGAGTATTTTATAGTTTGATTCTCCAATTTCATATTCATGATGTGTGATATATGTGAAGTCTGGAAGATATCGTTGCTTTTATGTTCTTTGTGCCTCTAGCCTCTACGTATGCAAGTGTCAACTTTTGAAATAAGTCAGCTAAATTTGTAAAAAAAAGGCAATTTCTATAATGAGTCCACTAAGTTTATAAAAATGGTCAACTTTTGAAATAGTTGAAATAGGAAAAATAGGTGAAAAGTAGGCAACTAAGCAATGGGAAAATAGACAACTGAAAAATAGGCAGCTTGAAAAATAGTCAATTGGAGAAATTGGTCAACTTAGAAACTAGGGAAAAATAGGCAACTGGAGAAACTGGTCAAATTAGGAAATGGGTCATGGAAAATCAAGCAACTTAGGAAATTGGGTAGTTTGTTGATTCCTTTCTTCTTAATGAATGGATCGACTTAGTTTTCTCCATCTTAGTCCTCTTTGCTTCTTTTGTTTCTCATCTTACTCAAAATCAAGATAACTCCTTGCCTCCTATCTTGCCAACTCATGAAAGCAAAAAGGATAAAATACATCATTCCACATACTCTTTAGAGTACCCCTCTACAATTGCATACATACATACATACATGAATGCATACCTATAAATCTTTGGCTCTTTTTTTAGAAAGACTCTTTGTTAGAGTCTCCACTTATTCTTGGGCACTGATCTAATGAGTAGGGATGTCATAGCTATTTGTCCAAGTTATGAACGAACGATAAAATTTAAATTATGATGCTTCTTGTTTTGGACAAACGTTGAAGTTGAAGATTTATCTTTTGTTTTGTTTTTGTTGTTACTCTTTTATTTAGTTATTTATTTTTATTAAAAAAATAATTTTAATTATTATTCTCTATATTTTATAATAATATTTTTCTTTCTGGTTATTAGTGTTATTTGTATTTTTTAAATATTATTTATTTATGTTTTTTAAATTTATTTATTGAAAGCTTTAATCTAAAAATCAAATTTTTCTTATTTTTTTTACTATTACTTATTTGTTCATTCATTAATTTATTATTATTTTTTTATTAATCATTCCTATATTTTTTTAATATGTATATCTTTTGTTGATATTGTTGTGCTCTACAATATATTAATTGGTCAATTTTTTCTTTAAATTTTTATTTATTTATTTATTCTTTCTTTCTCTTAAATTTTCTTTTTAATGTTTTTTTTGTTTGTTAATTTTTATAAATTTTATTATTATTTCATTTACTTTTTCATTTTGTATTGGCGTTTTTATTTGTTTTTATTTTTTTTAATGACTTATATTGATCTTATTTTTTGTGTAGTCTTTTGCTTTGGGTGCCAGTTTTCTTTCTCTTATGTGTTTGTGCTTGTGCTTTATCTTGAGTTCATAAGTTTGGATGTATGTAAAGGTTCCATAGGTTGTTGAAGTGATGATATGTGCTATTTTGCCAAAAACCTATGGATATGCTCTTGTTGAGGCGATTCCCTACCTTGGTCAAGGTCTATCTGAAATGCACTTCCAAGAACTCATGAATACGGAAAGATTATTACATCATTTGGCTACGTTGCTGAGCCAAGTGGTTTATATTTTGGCAGGAAAGCTTATCAAGCACATTAAAAAAAGCCATTTGTGGAACTGATGATGTAGCTGAAGTTGTTTGACTTACATTGCTTGGACCAGGGGACCAACCAAATAGGAATCGAACAAAGAAAGACATGTTTGCTCTTTCAGTGATGTTAGTCAAGAGGAAAAAGAGAAGTAAAATGGGATGCCGTGTTGAGTGGCTCTTGCATCAGTGGTAGTAACCTTGGGCAATTCTCAAGGAATCACTTATTCTTAAAAACCAAGGTATTCAGCTCATCCTGGGAAGTCACCCTTTCACGTCCTGCTGCTGCAGGCCATTAGTGTATCCAAAGAGGGGTGTCTGAGGGGGGAGGGGGGCTGTTGCTGTTGAAATTGAGATTTTCCTTTTCTAAAATGTGGATAGCTTTTGACTGATGGAGTATTTAGAAAGTCACCAGGGGCTAGAGCTTGCTGGTTGTAGAGCTGGTCATCATGGTGCCACATCTATATAAAGAGCAAGGAATTCAGCTCATCCTGGGAAGTCACCCTTCACGTCCTGTTGCTGCAAGCTATGGGAGTATCCAAGAAGGGGTGTCTGAGGAAAGGGGGGGGTCTGTTGAAATTGAGATTTTTCTTTTTCTAAAATGTGGATAGCTTTTGACTAATGGAGTATCTAGAAAGTCACCAGGGTTACAGCTTGCTGGTTGTAGAGAGCAGGTCATCATAGTGCCACATCTAGATCATCTACTTCCAAGTGTAATTGTTAGCAGTCGCATTTGAATGGTCACAACCAAATGAGCTTGATTTAGTTGGGTACACCAAGAGAAAAGAAGACAGGCATTCAAAGCTCTTTAAGAGCCCTGATACCAGTAACAGAGGGTAGCAAGTGTAGTGATAAGCGGTGACTCTGATTACAGGCACTGACAAAGAGAGAGACAAGGATACGACAGGTAATTTTTTCTCGTGTTTTTGTCTCTCAGGTATCAGTTTTGAGCATTGATTCCAGACAAGATAGGCAACACAGACTTAAGGGTTGGCAAGTGTAGATTGAAGAGAATAGGCACTTGCCCTGTTGTGGTGGAAGTGGAAGGGTTCAAGTAAGATGATATCCAAGTACGAATGCAAGGGGATAGAACTGATGTTTCTTGAAGTAAATGATGTTGATCTCTATCTGAAAAGAGGTCAAGTGCTTCCCGGGTGTGGAAAATTTGGAAAGAGGCATGGCTATTCTCTTCTTTCATCTGCATCTTTACCCAAATGTTTCAACCATGAATATCTTCTATAAAATTTCATTTGAATGGAATAGGACCTTTGACATGTCAGTCATATCTCAATGTTAAATTTGCCAGGTCCACACTTCATGAATTACAATAAACGATGGGGTTTGATTACAGGGGAGTTGAGAAGGTTATTTGAAAATTCAGACATGATGCTTTTAAATATTAATGAAAAACGAGATGAAAATGCTCCTTGGAAAGAATGGTGGTAGCCTATCCTGAAGAAACTTCTTTGAGATTCGTAAACAATGCACCAAGGAACTTCACTATCAATTGGAATCACAGAGGAATTGATGCAGTTTATGTAGTGCACAAGGCTCTTTAGGATTGCATCGTGCATGCCATATGCACGTCTTGATAGAAGATGAGGCAAAAGGAAAAATTGAAATACAGGGATTGACATTGAAGGCCATTTGGAAATGGTCTTAAAAAAACTGGGCAGAAAGTGGCTACTGGTATTACTGGATTAACCCAATCGCAGCAATATACAAATTTCATAAGATAGATTTCAATGATCCAGTGAATATGCCAGAGTGCATGTGGCATGCAAAGCAGACTATTAAGGCTATGTTGACCCCGAAGTCATGACTCGTGAGTTTCAGTTTTGACTTTACAAAGTTGAGGTGAAGTGATAAGTCACAACTTTGCCAATTTGCCATTGTGTTATAACAGGGCAGGGTGCAGTGTACGAGAGTCTCATTGTTCGAGTCTTCAGCTTGAGTTCATTGAAAAGTATCTCTCATATGTCACTCTTCATCTTTGAGTTTCACTATGCAGTTGTGGCTTGGCGTTGTTGCTGGCACTCATTAGTGGCTTGTTTATTGGCTTCAAGACTTTGAGCTTGGTGCTCAACCTTCTCTGCTTAGTGGCTTGCCACTGATTCTTCATCTCGAAGGTTGTTTTCTTGCTTTTTGGTATTCTTTGCTATTAATGTTTGATTAGTCTTGGAGTCTTTTGACTTAAAGTCAAATCATGCTATAAGTTGATATAGTGGGGTAAGGTACCAATTGTTCAATAACGAAGACACACTAAATAGGTGATTAACATATTGGAGCATCACCAATGCTGAGGAGTGAGTTATTGACATCAAAGCCCAACCATGACAATCAAGGTAGGATCAACTAGAACAATACAAGATAAAAGAATGATGTCACATCCACCCTCCTTGCACTTGCAATATGCATCTAGCATATTGATCAACACTCCTTTAGGTTGGGGAACTCTGAACTAATCTATCTACACATCACAAAGTCACTAGATAATGATGATAAATGAAGACCAGGAGGAATGTTGAGGGATGATAATGATGATGATGTCTGAAGGTGATAGAAAATGATCTTCCTCTAATGATGTGATGTTGCATACTCAACTCCCTGTCAATAGATATGTACATCTTGGATCACCTATAAGATAAAGCCAAATCTTGAAAGGTGACTCTCAGTTAATTTTTATTTTGTGAGCTTCCTAAGGGTGCATAGTCCTAAGGGATTTACAACATGAGGTGCTCATCTTGAAACTAGTCTTGAAGCTGTTTGTTGTTGTAAAGCATGTGTGCGTATATATCTTATCATTAACATACATACATCATACATACATAAATAGTTGATTCCAATGGGAATTGGACTTCGGACTCAGACGGTTTGGAAAGTCCGAATCAAGACCGGAAAAACGCTTCGGACATGATTTTTTTTCCTTAAGAAAATTTATAAAAATTATTGCAAATGTTTTTAAATGAGATTAGAAATATATGTATGTGTGTGTGTGTGTCTCTATATATATATATATATATATATATATATATATATATATATATATATATATATATATATATATATATATAGAGAGAGAGAGAGAGAGAGAGAGAGAGAGAGAGAGAGAGAGAGAGAGAGAGAGAGAGAGAGAGAGAGAGAGAGAGAGAGAGAGAGAGAGAGAGAGAGAGAGAGAGAGAGAGAGAGAGAGAGAGAGAGAGAGAGAGAGAGAGAGAGAGAGAGAGAGAGAGAGAGAGAGAGAGAGAGAGAGAGAGAGAAAGAAAGAAAGTCATATTAACATCTTTTGGAGGCCAAACTTGGCCTATGAGACAAAAACCATGTACAAGTGTAGTAACCCTATGTAGAAGATGAAATGAAATAAAAAGTATATCGCTACACAAAACAATATAGGGCTAGAAAAGGCTGGGGAGACGTGGCTCTCACTCTGCAGATAGTAGCCACCTAATATATGGGGGATCCATAACGTGAGTAAAACACCCTAGCTACTGGTGATGGGTGGAGGTGGGTGTAGTGTGTGGTACATCGATGGTGGTTTGAGTGCCTCCTCAAGGAAGACAACCCAGGGGGTGGTGGTACACCTATGCTCCATCATGTGGTCGTAGGCTGTCCTGATGCGTGAGATATCCTCCTGATATGGTCGTGGTCGACGATATCCACCCATGCGTGGTCGTCGCCGTGCTCTCTGTGTTGCTGCCCGGTGGAGCGTGAGCCCTATAGATGGACCTCTCTGATGTAGCTCATCTCGCTGAAAGAACATGGTAATGGTCTGCTGGGTACTCACCCGTGGCTGATGTGTGGGCTGTAGTGACCGCTCTCGCCTCTCGTATGCTGCTGTGAGGATACGTCCCAAGCGTCGCTGGTCTCCCATAGTCATGCATAACTAGAGTGACTCTATCTGGAACTATGCTCGTAGGTCTAAGTATGTTGGGCATCTGATAACAAAATGCTCCTCACTCTCTACCTTTGTCTCGCGTACTGGGCACCACTTCTCCTCACGGGGGACTCCTTGGACCGACCCCTCTCAATCTCGAGCTGATGTGATGAAACCTTGAGCTGCTCAATGACAACTCGGAGGTGATGGGGTAGGTATGTCTGCATACTCAATGAAGCCCTCGTCCGATATATGTAGAAAATGCTCACGGTAATAGAGCATTTTTGGTGGCAATGTATCCCTAGGGCTCACCCATGTCCTCTGTATGTATGTATGCCATATCTAGTGACGAATGACCCTATTCCTCTCTTGATGAGAGAGAGAGAGAGTAGGTGGATGCATGTGTGTCCTACTGTAGTGGTGGTACCCTGTCTATGTCAAAGCCATGGTGGGCCAGCAAGTCTAGTGTCTATGCATACCATGAGGTGTCGCCTGCTAATGCCATATCACGTGATGCCTGGAAAGCACGATAAGCAATGCTCTCTGTATCCATGATCAGAGTCTCTGTAATAGGCATACTATCTGGAATAGTGCCTCAACTAGCTTCGGTGGTGCAGCGAGCTCTGCTCTAATGATATCATGTGGTACTGAAGGCTTGCTGCAGATACGTCTGGCAATCATGAGGATCTGTGGCCTGTCTAATGCTGTCCATACTGATGTACCTAATCCTGGTCCCCATATGGCTACCCCATACATGAGCGCTGGCGTAACCAAAGTGTCGAAGAGCCACCCCTTTGTGCGGGGCTCCTAAAAATATGCCGCTGGCACTGTCTCTCCATCAAAGCTAGTGCTGTATACCCACGTGTGATGCGGTCACTGGCTGCCTGAGACATAGAGAAGACCCTTGATGCTGTTGTAAATGTCACTCCGAAGTAAACATATGATCTGACCACCTCAATCGGCCCACCTACGAAGTAAACATATGATCTGACCACCTCAATCGGTCCACCTCCTTTGAACAAACTATGTCTGCATACCTGTGCTTATGTATGAAAGATCATGACCTTGGTTTTACAAAGGTTCACAGATAACCCTCCGTGTAGATCATGGTGACCTGGGGGCCTCTCAATCTGCATCCACATCGCCTCCGTGATCCCTTGTGCCCATACTGTTGCTGCATACATCAATGCGGGTGTCACTAGAGTATCAAAGAGCCATCCCTTAGTCTGGGGCTCCTGAAAATGTGCCTGAAAGCAGAGTCTCTCCAATCCTGCCAGTGCCGCATAGCCTCTCATCAATCTATCTCTCGCTGCCTGTGCCATGGAGAATACTCATGTGCTGCCCGAGAAGGTGACACCTAAGTAGATATAGGAGTCCACTATCTCTATCTGTCCTCCAGCTACGGTGAAAGAGGCACGATGGCGTCCTGTCCTCAAGGTGTGGAAGATCATGACCTTGGTCTTGCCAAGGTTCACTATGAGTCCTTTCTCCATGCAGAAGGTATCGAGTGCCTGTAAATGTGATTGTAGCCCCTCCTGTGACTCTGAAAGTAGGACAATGTAATCAGCATATAATAATGTGTATTGGCGTACCTCCGAGGTCTCCTCCTAGCCCTCTTGCTCATTGTATATAGTCCGTGATCTCGTCGATGTAAAGACCAAAGAGAGTGGGTGAGAGAGGGCAATCTTGTTTCACACCGATGGTGCTAACAAGGCTGTCTGATAGGCCGTCGAGGCAGTGCACCCCGCCTGTGACTCGTGCATACAAAGCATGGATGGCCCATAACATGTGTGATGGTATCTGTAACTCTTGGAGTCTCCGTAGTAGTCTCTCTCGAGGGACCATGTCGAAGGCTTTGCGGAAATCCACAAAGCAACAGTATAGTCTCTGCTTCCTCGCCTTCGCGCTCTCAATCAAGCAACGAAGTACGAAGATATGGTCGATAGTGGAAAAAGTGCAACCGAAGCCTTCCTGACCGGGTGCTCTGATCCGAGCTGCCTCAGCATGCCTAATGAGTTCTTCTTCTAGTACTACCCCATAGATCTTGGCCAGGATGTGGCCTATCATAATAGTCTTGTAGTTCCCTGGGTCCATCATATCGTCGGACTTATGGATAGGTGCAATGGTATGCATAGTCCACGAGTCACGTAATCCCTCAACCAAAGCACGGTTGAAGAGACGGGTGATCAGGTGGGAAACTACATCAACTGCATATATAAAGTGCTCGCCCTGTAGTCCTGTGTGGTCTGCTAAATGGCCATGTTGTAGCCTATGGATAGCCTGTCGTACCATGCCTGCCGTAAATAGGGTGGATATCACAGGACGCGGTGTGGGAGGGATCGGCAATGGCGGCTGTCTTGGGACGTCATATACGCAATCCCTACTCATGAGAAGATCAAACAGCTCTGCTTCCTGTCTATCCTCGAAAGCTCGTCGTTTCTGGCATGTGAAGGCTAGCATCTTTCATTGTGCCTCCCTCTCTGTGATTGATCCTAAAATACTCTGTGCTCTGAGATGTCAATATAGTCGTATGCACTCCTCATCGTACCATCTATTTTGGGGTGTATGCCCCAGCAATGTCGGATGTGCAGTGTTGTGGGTGGTGTATGGGAAGCTGAGAGTAGCGGATATGTGGAGGATCGAGGAGAAGTGGGCGATGAGGGTATCCAATGGGGCGGAGGGATCAAGGGAGTAGATGCGCTCTCGAACATGGGAACTATAGATATGTGCTAGCTCATGTCTAAAGTGAATGGTGGGATGGGCATGTGGCGGTATGGTGGCGAGATGGGATATGCATGGTGTGCCTCCTATGGATAGGGCGAGATATGCATGATCAGCTCCAATCGGTGTGGGTGGGATGGTGAATGAGGTGATGAGATGTGTCTCCTCCGGGGGTCCGATAACAGAGTCTACCACACTGCCTCCATGTGGTGTCGTGGGTTGAATGCAGGTGAGACCACCCGAGGTGGGCCAAGTCGTCATCCCATTATATATAATGAGACGGTGTGCTCATCCCATCTCGAGTAGGTTTCAGCCGTATGAGGTGGATGTGGCGGGGTCGATTCAGGCTCTAAGTGTAGACCTGTCCTCAATGGTGCGAAGCATCTCAAGGTCATCAAAGTCATAGATATCACACTGGTGGCTCTGAGTGCGGGCATTGAAGTCTCCTACAAGGAAGACTTCGCCCATCCCGGTATACTCCATAATGGTGTCACTGAGGCAATCATATGGCGATGCAGTGTCTGGTCCTTCCCTCTCTGAGGGCTGCTCAAGGGAATGTGTGAAGCACGAGCCAATGGGTGCAATATAGCATACGGCGAAATACACTGCCCTTATCTCTGGTAGCTGGAGGCGTATCCACATGAATCGTGCCTCTGGGCCTCTGGCTACCATCTATACCCTGTGTTGTAGCGACTATCTATAGAGCACAACTACTCCTGATACTCGTGTGGTGTGCTTTCTCATCCGTCGGCGGTGAACTGACTCCCACATATAGCCCTCAATCCTCGATAGGCTCCTCCTGGGCTCTCTTGTGTCTCTATCAAGAAGATCATGTCTCTTCCCTCCATCACCTCCTTGAGGAGTCTTAGATGTGTCCACAAAGATCCATTGCATTTCTAGACTACAAAGCGCACCTCTTGCTGTGTTGTCTCATAGGCCATGAATCCCTAGTCTATTGGTCGTCCATCGATGATGACACGACCGTCTCTGTATAGGGCACGATGTTCCTCCCGTCGGGCCTGGAGGACACGTGGCATGCATGCGCGTCTGTGCTCTACCTGCATCCATGTGCGGTAGTCATCCAAATAGATCGAGGTGCCCGGTGTAGTGCTTAGTGCCGCTCGTCGTCTGAGGAAGTCTCTCCTCCGGGCCTCATCCAAGAACTGAAGGATAAGTGCTCTACTCCGCGTAGTGTCTCGTCCTGCTATCCAAGCTCTGGTGAAAGGAAGAGGCTCATCCGTGCGGTATCCAAGTAGTCTGCACAAGCGACGCCCGTCCTGCTCCGGTGATCCATCTGTGTCTGTGAGGAAAGAGACACGAACATTGAGCCTTCGGGCCTGTCGCATCCACTCCTCCTCAATGGTGGTGTGTATTATGTGGATCTCCTCATGGTGGGTGTTCTTCTTTGCTTCCTATCGAAGGTTTTTCTTGACAGCTTCGACCCATCCATCTTTTTTAGTCTCAAGCTCACTCTGAACCACCTCTATGCACTCCTTCTTGATAGCCACCCGAATGTCCTCTAATTGTGGGGCGATCTCCCCCTCCTCACGTATGCTATCCAGTTTCATTTTCATATCACTAAGCCCAGTGTGCAACTCTTTCTCGTCCCGTGAGTGCTGCTTGCGGATCGCAAGAAGCTCTTCCCGAAGCGACTCATTTTCCTTCTCCAAGGTTGCCACCTTCGCTTCGAGGGCGACGACTCTGCGGGTAAACCCGTTCAGTCCAGAATCTCCTTCTTTCTTGTGTTTTCCTATCAACTCTCGGAAGGTATGCTCTAAAGTGGCAAGCTCTTCTTCTAGCTTGGGAGCCATGGAAGAAGAGGGAGAGAGAGGATTAGGGTTAGGGTTAGGATTCGGGTTAGGGTTCAGGTTAGGTTCAGGTTAGGGATAGGATTAGAGTTAGGGCTCAAGGTAAGGATTAGGGTTTTCAAGGTAAGGGTTCAAGTTTTTCAGGTTAGGTCAGGTTTCAAAATTCAAAATGCAAGTTTCAAAATTCAAAATTTGTGTTGAAATATGGTTCGAGTTTAAGTTAGGGTTCGAGTTTAAATTAGGTTTAGAGTTAGGAATTCTGATCAAGATTGGGCCCGGATTAGGGTTTTGTGGACCGTGCATCGAGCAATGGCAGAGGGGCAACCCGCAGTGGGGCAACCCGTAGCAGGTAGGCACCGAATTAAGGTTTCGGGCACTGGCGACAGCTCAGGCAAGCCGACAGCAGGCAGAGACCGATGACAGGCAGGGAGGGAGGGGCGACGACGAGTAGGAAGGGCGACAGCAGGTGGGGAGGGAGGGGCGATGGAAGGCAGAGAAGGGAGGACGGCGGGCTCCTGCTGCCAAGGCAACGGGCAAGGATGCGCAGGGCATGGAAGGGCAGGGCAGCTGCTGCCGAGGCAACGGGCAGAGAAGGGACAAAGGGGCGACGACGGGCAGGGAGGGCGACAGTGGGTGGGGAGGGAGGGGCGATGGCGGGCAGCGGGGGGGAGGGAGGGAGGGGGGGGGAGAGAGAGAGAGAGAGAGAGAGAGAGAGAGAGAGAGAGAGAGAGAGAGAGAGAGAGAGAGAGAGAGAGAGAGAGAGAGAGAGAGAGAGAGAGAGAGAGAGAGAGAGAGAGAGAGAGAGAGAGAGAGAGAGAGAGAGAGAGAGAGAGAGAGAGAGAGAGAGAGAGAGAGAGAGAGAGAGAGAGAGAGAAGAGAGAGAGAGAGAGAGAGAGAGAGAGAGAGAGAGAGAGAGAGAGAGAGAGAGAGAGAGAGAGAGAGAGAGAGAGAGAGAGAAAGAAAGACTTTTTAACGTCTATTAGAGGCCAAAATCGGCCTATGAGACAAAACATATACATCAGTATGATCCAATCCACTATGATCCCAAAAGGAAAATAAGGTGTGAGTACAAAAAACGGGTATAAAAGGAGTGGATAATAACTTGCATCAAGGGTGTGGGGTGCTATGGGTATGCACTCTATATGCTCAATGGGTGTGATACAAATATGATATGCATAGGGAGGGGAGGCTCGATGGTATCACAACCCTCTAAATGCCTGGAGTGGGTGTAGGATATAATGCATCGGTGAGTAAGGCATCATGGCAATCCTCAAAATGCTCTAAACGTCAAGATCGACAGGGGTGCGCCGCCGACGTCTCCGTATCTCCATGTCATGGCGTGCGTGAATTGCCCGAATCTCTCTCAGGCGTGGACGAGCTCTCCGGAGTGGGGATCTCGATCGTCGATGTTGTCGTCTAAGCTCCTCTGCTCTGTGTAATGTGACACCTTGCATCGAGCTGGGTCCTCGAGTGGCTGTGGGTCTGGAAAAATCTGTAATATAAGTCTGAGGGGGGGGGGGGGGGGCAGGTGTATCTCCATTTGCTCCTCGAGGAGTGATGTACGACGGTGCTGGAGCTCTACTAGGAAACGACCTAGAGAGCGCTGGTCCTCTGTGCCCAATAAAGCCCTGATCTCTCTGCCCCCCCTGAAGAGCAATGGGTAGCGGTCATAGTTACTAGCACGGTTGGAAACGTTCGGTTCGGACTGGCCGAAAACGGAGTTTCCGAGTTTCCAAAAATTTGGAAACAGTAGGAAACGGGAAACGGTAATACATACATGCATACATACATACATACATACATACATACATACATACATACATACATACATACATACATACATGCATGCATGCATGCATGCATGCATGCATGCATACATACATACATACATACACACAGACATATATACATACATCATGATTCATATGATATTAGAAATTTACAATTTACATAATACATTATATTACATCATGCTTTATAGTACATACATGACACATGTACATGTAACATATGTCACAATGCATGTGTGTATATTGTTACGTGGGTTACATGTGTGTCGCTTTAATCTTATGTCTCACGTAGGATGTGTGCTCATAGACTCATCATGAATCATGATTCATGCACTCAAGTGACAAGTTTATGTAGTATGCACATGCCACCACCGATAATAGATGCATCATGCTCCTTTATTTAGTAGTGACTTAGTATCAATGTGAGAGTGGAATATCCATACATGAGGGGAAATAAAGGATGAGCTTGATGTGAATAGAGAGGTATGTAGGCATACAAACACATGACCAAGCAAGTATAAAGGGATGAAATCTATATGAAGGTGAATCCTGGCAAGGGCAGCCCCCTTTGGTTGGTAAGGGCAGCCTTTGGTTGGGAAGGGCAGCCCTCTTTGGTTGCTAAGGGCAGTCCTCTTTGGCTGCTAAAGGAAGTAAGTTAGAAACAGTGTGGAAGAGGCAAAGGATTGGTGGTCAGCAAGTGGCAAACAATAGGTCAGAAGTGAGTCCCAACAAACCTAAAGCAAAAAAAATGTAGGCCGGAAACAGCGTTTCCAAATGGAAACGGAACGCGGAAACCGCCGGTCCATTTCCGGACCCCGGAAACGCCGTTTCCAGTAACTATGGTAGCGGTCTCTGATGTCCTGATATGCCTGGCATCTACATGTGTCGTGCTCCTCATCCTCCACCTCCTCTCTACATATCCTGCATAATCTTTCGTCCCTCGGGGTATGTGTCTCTCGCCCAACCTCAATCTCGAGCTGGTATGATGATACTCTGAGCTCCCCAATGGCCACTCTCTCAGCTGGTGCCATGTATGTATCCATGTATCGTGGTCTTTGAATGAAACCATCCGCTTCCACAGTCAGGAAGTGCTCTCTGTAGTGTTTCCTCTTTGTGGGAAGAGGCTCCCGTGGTGCTATCCATGTCTCCCTGATGTGTATCAATAGTAGATCTTGATGGATGATCCTATTCCTCTCCGAACGAGAGAGGGTAATGTGGGGGGAAGAGAGGTCATGCTGAAAAGGGGGAAGATCGGTAATGCTCATGCCATGGTCTGCTAACCATCGGTAAGTCTGTGCATACCATACTCTCTCATGCCCTGTCTCGGCCAAATGTCTAGAGCTCTCAAATGCAAGCCTGATGAGTCGGTTGGTGGGGAGCTCTCTGACCCTGAAAATAAAGGTCACCAACTAGAAGAGGGCCTCCACTAGCATCGGTGGTGTGCCAAGCTCAGCTCGTATAATGTCATGTGGAACGGAGGGCTTGCTGCACAGCACGCATGAGATCATGGTGACTTGGGGCCTCAATCCGCGTCCACATCGCCTCCGTGATGCTAGGTGCCCAAACTGCTGCTGCGTACATCAATGCGGGTGTCAGTAGAGTGTCAAAGAGCCACCTCTTAATCTGGGGCTCCTCAAAATGTGTCTGAAAGCAACGTCTCTCCAATCCTGCAAGTGCCGCATAGCCTCGCATCAATCTATCTCTCGTTGCCTATGCCATGGAGAATACCCCTGTGCTACCTGAGAATGTGACACCTAGGTAGACGTAGGAGTCCACTACCTCTTATCTGGCCTCCAGCTGCAGTGAAAGAGGTGGGATGGCGTACTATCCTCGAGGTATGGAAGATCATGACCTTGGTCTTGCCAAGGTTCACTGTGAGTCCTCTCTCCATGCACAAGGTATCGAGCTCCTATAAATGTGACTGCAACCCCTCCTGTGACTCTGAAAGCAAGACAATGTCATCAGCATATAATAGGATCTGTACTGGCGTACCTCCGAGGTCTTCTCCTAGCCCTCCTGCTCGCTGTATATACTCCGTGATCTCGTCGATGTAGAGACCGAAGAGAGTGGGTGAGAGAGGGAAACCTTGTTTCACACCAATGGTGCTAACAAGGCTGTCTGATAGGCCGCTGGGGCAACGTACCCTGCCTATGACTCGTGCATACAGAGCATGGATGACCCATAGCATGTCTGATGGTAGTTGTAACTCTTGGAGCCTCCGTAGTAGTCTCTCTCGAGGAACCATGTTGAAGGCTTTGCGGAAATCCACAAAGCAACAGTATAGTCTCTCCTTCCTCACCTTCGCGCTCTCAATCAAGCAACGACGCACGAAGATGTGGTCGATGGTGGAGAAAGTGTGGCGGAAGCCTGCCTGGCCGCATGCGCTAATCGTAGCTACCTCAGCATGTGTACTAAGCTCTGCCTCTAGTACTGCTCCATAGATCTTGGCAAGGATATGGCCTATCATAATAGTCAAGGAGTTCCCTGGATCCATGATATCGTCCGACTTATGGATAGGCGTAATGGTATGCATAGTCCACAAGTCAGGTAATCCCTCTACCAAAGCACGGTTGAAGAGATGAGCGATCAAGTGGGAAACTACATCTGCTGCATATATAAAGTGCTCGCCCTGTAGCCCCGTGTGGTCTACTGAACGGCCATGCTATAGCCTATGGATGGCCTGTCGTAACATGCCTGCCGTGAAGAGGGTGGATATCACAGGACGCGGTGTAGGAGGGATCGGCAATGGTGGCTGTCCTAGGACCTCATATAACCTCTCGGCGTAGGTGTGCCAAGTCTGAGGACCTGCTATGGGTGTAGGTGGGCGTGGCTCACGTAGTGCCCTCCACACGGTGGCACAATCCCTACTCATGAGAAGGTCGAACAACTCTGCCTCCTGTCTCTCCTCGAAAGCTCGTCGCTTCCGGCGTGTGAGCGCTCGCATCTGTCGTCGTGCCTCCCTCTCTGTGATGGATCCCAAGATACTATGTGCTCTGAGATGTCGGTATAGTCTCCTACACTCCTCATCGTACCATCTATTCTGGGGTGTATGCCCCAGCCGTATCGAATGTGCGGTGCTGTGGGTGGTGTATGGGAAGCTAAGAGTAGCAGATGTGTGGAGGATCGAGGAGAAATGCGCAGTGAGGTGTCCAATGAGGCAGAGGGATCAAGGGAGTAGATGCGATCTCGAACATTGGAGCTATAGATATGTACTAGCTCATGTATGAAATGAATGGTGGTATGGGCATGTGGCCGTATGGTGACGGGGTGTGATATGCATGGTGAGCCGCATATGGATAGGGCAAGATATGCGTGGTCAGCTCCAATCGGTATGGGTGGGATAGTGAATGAGGTGATGAGATGCGTCGCCTCCGAGGGTCCAATAACATAGTATACCACACTACTCCCCTGTGGTGTCGTGGGTGGAGTGCAGGTGAGACCACCCGAGGTGGGCCAGGTTGCCATCCCATTATATATAATGAGACGGTGTGCTTCTCCTATCTGGAGTAGGTGTCTTCCGTATGAGGTGGGTGTGGCGGTGTCGGCTAAGGCTCTGAGTGTAGACATATCCTCTAGGGTACGAAGCATCTCAGGGTCGCCAAAGTCGTAGATATCATACCGGTGGCTCTGAGTGCGGGCATTGAAGTCTCCTACAAGGAAGACTTCGCCTTTCCCGATATACTCCATAATGGTGTCAGTGAGGCAGTCATATGGCGATGTGATGTCTGTTCCCTCCCCTCCTAAGGGCTGCTCGGGGGAATGTGTGAAGCGCGAGCCGGTGGGTGCAATATAGCATACGGCAAAATACGCTGCTCTCTCCTCTGATAGCTAGAGGCGTATCCACATGAAACGTGCCTCCGGGTCTCTGGCTACCACCTGTACCCTGTGCTGTAGTGACTGTCTGTAGAGCACAACTACTCCTCCTGATCCTCGTGTGGTGTGCTGTCTCCTCTGTCGGTGGTGTGTTGACTCCCACATATAGCCCTCAATCCTCGGTAGGCTCCTCCCCGGGCTCTCGTGTGTCTCTGTCAAGAAGATCATGTCTCTTCCCTCCATCACCTCCTCGAGGAGCCCTGGATGTGTCCACAAAGATCCATTGCAATTCCAGACTGCAATGTGCACCTCTTGTTGTGTTGTCTCATATGCCGCGAATCCCTAGTCAATGGGCCGTCCATCAATGATGACACGACTGTCTCTATATAGGGCACGATGTCCCTCTTGTCTTGCCTGGAGGACACGCGGCTTGCATGCACGTCTGTGTTGTACCTACATCCGTGTGAGATCGTTATCTAAATAGATGGGGGTGCCCGGTATAGTACGTAGTACCTCCCCTCGTCTGAGGAAGTCTCTCCTCCCGGCCTCATCTGAGAACTGATTGATAGGTGTTGTGCTCCGTGTGGTGTCCCGTCCTTCTCTCCAGGCTCTGGTGAAAGGGAGAGGCTCATCCGCGCGGTATCCAAGTAGTGTGCACAAGCGACGCTCGTCCTACTCTCGTGATCCATCTGTCTTTGTGAGGCCGAAGACGCGAACATTGAGCCTCCGAGCCTGTCGCATCCTCTCCTCCTCAATGGTGGTCTTAACTATGTGGATCTCCTCATGGTGGTTGTTCTTCTTTGCCTCCTTCCGAAGGTCCTTTTTTACAACCTCGACGCATCCATCTTTCTTAGTCTCAAGCTCGCTCTGAACCACCTCCATGCACTCCTTGATAGTCATCCGAATGTCCTCTAACTGCGGGGCGATCTCCCCCTCCTCGCGTATGCTGTCCAGTTTCGTTCTCATCTTAGTAAGCTCAGTGTGCAACTCCTTCTGGTCCCATGAGTCCTACTTGCGGATAGAAAGAAGCTCTTCCCGAAGGGACTCGTTTCCTTCTCCAAGGTTGCCACCTTGGCTTCGAGGGCGGCAACTTTGCCGGTAACCCCGTTCAATGAAGAATCTCATTCTTTCTTCTGTTTTCCTATTAACTCTCGGAGGATATGCTCTAAGATGGCCAGTTGTTCCTCCAACTTCGGAGCCATGGATGTGAGAGAGAGAAAGAGAGGGAGAGAGAGAGAGAGAGAGAGAGAGAGAGAGAGAGAGAGAGAGAGAGAGAGAGAGAGAGAGAGAGAGAGAGAGAGAGAGAGAGAGAGAGAGAGAGAGAGAGAGAGAGAGAGAGAGAGAGAGAGAGAGAGAGAGAGAGAGAGAGAGAGAGAAAGAAAGAAAGAAAGAAAGTCATATTAAAGTCTTATGGAGGCCAAACTTGGCCTATGAGAGAAAAACCATGTACAAGTGTAGTAACCCTGTGTAGAAGATGAAATGAAATAAAACGTATATCACTACACAAAGCAATATAGGGCTAGAAAAGGGTGGGGAGACGTGGCTCTGACTCTGCAGATAGTGGCCACCTAATACATGGGGGATCCATAATGTGAGTAAAACACCCTAGCTACTGGTGATGGGTGGAGGTGGGTGTAGTATGTGGTACATTGGTGGTGGTCTGAGTGCCTCCTGAAGGAAGACAACCCACGGGGTGGTGGTACGCCTATGCTCCATCATGTGGTCGTAGGCTGCCCTAATGCGTGAGATATTCTCCTCATATGGTCGTGGTCGACGATATCCACCCATGTGTGGTCGTCGTCGTGTGCTATGTGCTGCTCCTTGGTGGATCGTGAGCCCTATAGATGGACCTCTCTGATGTAGCTTAGCTCTCTGAAAGAACTGGGTAATGGTCTGCTGGGTACTCACCCGTGGCTGATGTGTGGGCTGTAGTGATCGCTCTTGCCTCTCACATGCTTGCGTGAGAAAGCGTCCCAAGTGTTGCTGGTCTCCCATAGTCATGCACAACTGGAGTGACTCCTCTATCCGGAGCTGTGCTCGTAGGTCTAAGTATGTTGGGCATCTGATAACAAAATGCTCCTCACTCTCTACCTCTGTCTCGCATACTGGGCACTGCCTCTCCTCACATGAGACTCCCCTGGATCGACCCCTCTCAATCTCGAGCTGATGTGATGAAACCCTGAGCTGGCCAATGACGACTCGGAGGTGGAGGGGTAGGTATGTCTGCATGTATCTCGGAATCTCGATGAAGCCCTTGTCTGATATATGTAGAAAATGCTCACGGTAATAGAGCATTTTCGGTGGCAATGTATCCCTCGGGCTCACCCATGTCCTCTGTATGTATGTATGCCATATCTCCTCACGAATGACCCTATTCCTCTCCTAATGAGAAAGTGAGTACGTGGTTGCATGTGGGTTGTACTGTAGTGGTGGTAGCCTATCTATGTCAAAGCCATGGTGGGCCAGCCAATCTCGTGTCTGTGCATACCATGAGGGGGTGTCTCCTGCTAATGCCATATCATGTGATGCCTGGAAAGCACGATAAGCAATGCGCTCTGTATCCATGCTCGTGCCTCAACAAGCATCAATGGTGTAGTGGGCTCTGCTCTAATGATATCATGTGGTACTGAAGGTTTGTTGTGGATAAGTCTGGCAATCATGAGGATCTGTGGCCTTTCTAATGTTGTCCATACTGATGTAGCTAATCCGGGTCCCCATATGGCTTCCCCATATATGAGCGCGGGCGTAACCAAAGTGTCGAAGAGCCACCCCTTTGTGCAGGGCTCCTGAAAATATGTCTGATGGCACTGTCTCTCCATCAAAGCTAGTGTTGCATACCCACGTTTGATGCGATCACTGGCTTCCTTAGACATAAAGAAGACCCCTCATGCTTCTATAAATGTCACTCCCAAGTAAACATATGATCCGACCACCTCAATCGATCCATCTTCCGCTGTGAACAAACTATGTCAGCGTATCTGTGCTTATGTATGAAAGATCATGACCTTGGTTTTACCAAGGTTCAGAGATAACCGTCTGTGTCTGCAAAAGTCATCTAGGCCATGTAGATGATGTTGTAGACCTTCTGCAGACTCTGAGACCAGTACAATATCATGAGCGTATAAAAGAATATGGACGGTGGATCCGCGTACCTCAATGCCATCACCCTCTGCTTCTGTATGTAGTCCACTATCTCATCAATGTAGAGACCAAAGAGGGTGGGTGAAAGAGGGCATCCTTGCTTCACCCCAATAGTGCTAGCAAGTGGATGAGATAAGCCCCTCGGATATCTGACTCTACCATATACTCTCTCGTATAAGGCGTAGATCCCCCATATCATCTCCTCCGGAGCTCCGATATCAAGTAGTCGTCTGAAGAGTCGTTCCCTGAGAACAGTGTCAAATGCTTTGCGGAAGTCCACAAAGCAACAATACAATCTCCTCTTCCTCACCTTTGCCTGGTCGATCAGGCATCTCAGAGTGAAGATGTGGTCAATGGTAGAGTAATCACGTCTGAAACCTGCCAGTCCTGGAGCCATGATGCCCTTCCTCTCAACGAGAGTACTCAACTCTGTCTCTAGTACCACCCCATATAACTTGGCCAATATAGGGCCAATCATGATCGTTCGGTAAGTAGTTAAATCCATAGTATCTCCTTACTTATGAATGGGCACTAAAGTGTGCTCAGTCCATGAGTCAGGGAACCCTTCAACCAATGCACGGTTGAAGAGGTAGGCAATGAGCGGTGCAAGGGTCGTGCCTCTGTAGATGAGGTTCTCTGCCTGTAAACTGAAATGGTCATGGGCCCTGCCATGCTGTAGACGGGAAATAGCGTGTCTCACCATAGTGGGTGTGAAGAAGTCAGAGGTAGTAGGACGTTTGCTCTATGGTCTCGGAATGGGGGCCTGGTCTGGGATCTCGTATAGGCTCCGTGCATAGCTGTGCAAAGTGCTCGGGTCTCGGATGGGTGTCAGTTGTCTCCTCTCTCTCAAATGTGGCCATGCCACTGCACTGTCTCGACTCGTGAGCAAATGATAAATATCCCACTTCTGTCTCTCCTCCCAATCTTGCCGTTTATGGCGAGTAAGGCTCTGCATGCGACGATGTGCCTGTGTGTGTAATATCCCCTCTATGCTCTAAAATCCGTAGGTGCTTCCGTAGCTCACGGCAATCTGCATTATACGAGCGGTTCTGGGGCATGGAACCTGTGCGTGGAGGGTGTATATGTGTGCGGTGTGGGAAGCTGCAAACATAGTAGATTTAAATCGCGATTTTTTCGCTAAAATAAAAATCTTTTAAATCGTTCTCGATTTAAATCTCTGTATACGATTTTTATCACCTTTTGAACGATTTTTATTTTTTTTGCTTTGACTTTGAAAAAGTAGTTTTGGACTCATAATTTGCTTTGGATTCTTCTTTTAGCTTGTTATAGTGGAGAGTAATGTATCTTAGTATTAGAACCACCTAGCTTATGCTCTAGAGATTGGTACTAGATCTTTGATTACCCAAGTTGGTTTCATTTTTGTCTCAGCATTTATCCAGTTATCATCCCCTCAAGAATATCTTGGTCATTGCATACCACGAAGGTGATTAGGATACTAGCATTGCCTATATTCAGATGTCTACATTTTTTTTTGCATATGTAGTTTATGCTCCTCATATGCCTACAATAGAAACCTTTATTGGCACTACATGACCTTTCAAGTAATTGATAATGAAAAGTTGTCCCTCTATATATGAGGACATTAAATACCCAATAATCTTCCCATACAATGTTAACTTGAACATATGGCCATCGATATGTGATCTTTTAATTCTCTTGCATTTCCAATCAAACAGTAGCTATTGATGTATATGTGAAAAAAATAAAAATCTCTCTTAGTGGATAAAAACCTCGATTTTTATTTTTGGTTTGAACGATCTAAATGATTAAATCTCGATTTAAATCTCACGATTTAAATCTCTCGGTCACACTATGGCTGCAGAGAGCTGAGTCCTGTAGGATGGTGGTGAACTGTGATGTAAGTATGTCCAAGGGTGAGAGTGGATCGAGGGAGAGTAGGCGGGTGTGTAAATGGTATGCATAAACGTGTGAGAGCTCATGTGTGAAGTGTATCGTGGTGTGTGTCTGAGTGGGTGAGGGAGGGTCTAATGGAATAGGAGATGAGAGTGTGAGTGTGATAAATGTATGGTCAGCACCAAGTGGGCGCCGTCCAATACTAAGTGAGGGGATGAGTGAAGCACCAGAGGTGGTACCTAAAATGTAGTCGACCGTGCTCTCACCTCCCCCGTGAGGGAGGCAAGTAAGTCCACCCGAACCTAGCCAACGATTCATCCCGTTATATATAACGAGCTGATGTCGGCTGCCTAGCTCAAGTAGATGTCTGCCATACCCGGTGGTGTCCTGACCCATATCCGCCGATACTCTACTGGTGCTCATCTCATCTGGGCCTCTAGCTCTCATCAGATGTGGGTGATCCATGTCGTATGCCTCTCACTGATGTGACTTAGTGCACCCATTGAAGTCTCCTATAAGGAAGACTTCACCTAGTGTGCTGTAATGTACTATCTGATCTAAAAGTGTTGTGTATGATGAGTCTCTATCTCGGATCAATCCCCCAAGGTCCTGTCCTGCGTATCGAGATCCACCTAGAGGGAAGTAGCATATAGCAATGTAAATCAAGCTCCCCTGTGCTATCTCCATGCGAACCCACATGTATCGTGCCTCCTCATCTCTTCCTATAATATGGATCCGACTCTGTATCTCCTGTCTAAATACGATCGCCACACCTCCCGATCCTCGTGCTCTACTCTTGGAGAGAGAGAGAGAGAGAGAGAGAGAGAGAGAGAGAGAGAGAGAGAGAGAGAGAGAGAGAGAGAGAGAGAGAGAGAGAGAGAGAGAGAGAGAGAGAGAGAGAGAGAGAGAGAGAGAGAAAGAAAGAAAGAAAGTCATATTAACGTCTACTTGAGGCCAAACTTGGCCTATGAGACAAAACCATGTACAAGTGTAGTAACCGTGTGTAGAAAATGAAATGAAAAAAGTACTTACTACATAAAGCTATATCGGGCTGGAAAAGGCTGGGAAGAGGTGGCTCTAACTCTGCAGATAATGGCCACCTAATACATGGCAGGCCCATAATGTGAATGAGCAAAATACCCTAGCTACTAGTGATGGGTGGAGAGAGAGAGAGTTAGAGAGAGAGAGAGAGTAATATTAACGTCTTCTGGAGACCAAACTTGGCCT
>CM035420.1:20849903-20852403 GCA_020310875.1 Ceratopteris richardii
GGATAGCTGTCTGCATAGATTCTTACAAACGTGTTCCATGCTCAGGGAAAACCAATGGAGGATTTCTTTGGCTGCTGCTGGTCTAAAGCCAACCAAGACACTCTGTCCAAAGGTCATCTCCTGAGGAATAAGTAGGGCAAACTGCATTGTTATTGATCTGATTGATAAGTTCTATGGTAAAGACAAGTAGCATTATGCTCTTTCATAATTCCTGTATGAGGTAACACTCGAGAGAAGTGTGTCCAGTTCTTCATATTATTAGCTCTAGAAGAGGCGGAAGGAGGACCCACTGAAATAGGCACTTTTCATCTATAAGGAAGAGCACCCACAACTACTAGAAATTTCTTCCCGGTATTTCTGAAAAGACACAGGAGCTGCAGTTAGCATCGAAAAGGTTCAGCTATATGAAGGGGAGCTGATGCTCTATATGTACTCAACCTGGAGAAAATGGTGGAGAAAGAAAGTAGACATTGAGCTTGAGAAGACATAAGCACCGTTTACGGAAGAAAAGGCAGCACAAGAGAATTTTTCCCTCTTTGGGTTCTTGATCTTTGGAGAAGACTTCTCTAGGAGCAGCAGGCATTGAAGCTAGGAGAAAGTTGCTGCTGTGCTGATGGAGGCTGTCAATCTGGTGAAAGAGTTGTGCTGAATACAGAGGGAACCTTGCTGATGGATGGATTGATGAGTGCAACAACCAACATATGCATCAGCTGATCCGAATGAATAGGAGTCGTGCTAATTCCCGAAAGTGAGGACGGATCTAATGCCCAACCATCAACAAGACACTACAAATTACTTTGCACTCCTTGTGAAAGGCTCAAGCTCTGGATAAGTAATGAGGAGGTAAGTTATGCCTCACTATTGAAGCAAGTGTAATAGGGGGAAAAAGCAATCTTTACATCTTGAACTAGGTATCATTTCAAGAACTGTGCCTGTAAATGATTGGAGACTGCTGTCAGATTTAGTCTATTTATGTTGAAGAAAAAAATTGCAGCAGTAAACTTGATATAAACATTGACTTAATAACAGCCAAGGCTCAAGATGGTGGGAGTTGTGAAAATTTTAGTTGAAGCATCTGTTGAAAATTCCCTCATGATTCTAGTTGCTTTTTGGTGATCATTAGAGCCTTCACGGTATGTGGAGACGGAAGAGAGTGCATGTGAGTGACTAAGTGCAGGTATGGTATGAAGGGTGAATACCTTTGTCTTGGGCAAAGACTGCCTGAGTGTGTGTGTCTCAGCATATGCATGCATGGAAAGTGTCTAGAGGTATGAGTATGTGCCGGACTGAGTGTGTGAAATTGTCTACTTTCTTGTGTTGGAGCATGTGCAAAGTGTGTGGTTGTCTAAGTTCTTTACTCTCAGTGTGTCTGGTTGAGTGAGTGGTGAGGGAGCAGCGGGTGAGGGTTGAGGTGGTGAGTTGAAGAGTCGATAAAAGTGGAGTGAGAGTGAAGTAAGCATAGAGTGGCAGTGAAGGGGTGGTTGGTGAGAAAAAGAGATAAAGCATAGACTTGAACATTAAAACAACATTTCTGAATGGTGACTTACATGAAGAAGTGTATGTTTTTCAGACTCATGGTTTTGTGTAAAAAAGGCTGCAAAATAAAGTGTGCACGTTAAAAAAGGCATTATATGGTTTGAAGCAGCACCACGTGCTTGGTATGAAAAGATACATGCCTACTTGATTGTGCATGGTTTTGAGTACAGTCCAATTGAGAGCACCTTATATGTTAAACATGCAAATGATGTGCTTTTGATCATTGTTGTCTATGTTGATGACATGCTTCTCATTGGGCCTTATGAGAAGCATATTGCTGATTTTAAGATTGATTTGGATGCCTCATTTGAGATATGAGATTTGGGGCATTTGCATCATTATTTGGGCATTCAAGTTATGCATTGATCGCGGAATAACTTTGTGTCAAACAAAATATATTGACACATTATTGCCACTCCTATAGAAATAGGTTTACGCTTGAGTCTTCATGATGTTTGAGATGCATTTGATGGTGTTCTCTATGAGCAATCTCTTGAGTGGTTGATTTACTTATGCATAACTTGGCTGGATATTTAATTTGTTGTCTCATAGAAGAGCATGTTTATGCATTGCCTAGGTGTCAAGCATTGGCATGTAGTTAAGCGCATCTTTTTCTATTTGAGTGCTACCTGGCTACTTGGATTGTTTTATCCCAAAGGGGGATCACTACCACGAGATTTACATGTTTTTTTTTACTTTGACTTTGCTAGTTGCTATTACATTTGTCTCTCCACTAGTGGTTTTTGCTTCATGCTTAGTAGCTCATGCATATCTTGGTTGAGCAAGGAGGAGCCTATTGTGACCACTTCTAGTTGTGAGGCTGAGTATAGGCAAGCTTTCATAGCGACTGTTTAGTGTGTGTGGCTCAGATGCCTTATGGCTGATTCGGGTATTGATCACTCTTCTGCCACCATCATCTTCACTGACAGTCAGAGTGCATTGGCTGTTGCGAGGAACCCTCTGT